>CM023488.1:13955162-14270162 GCA_013339685.2 Hyalomma asiaticum
TACAACGATATCGGATTTTGCTCGATTTTCATTAATTTCCCAAGGCTATAGACTTGCCATTTCTGAGAAAAATGCGACCCCGTTCAAATGGAACCGAAAAAAAACCGGTTTTCCATTTGAACGGGGTCGCATTTTTCTCAGAAATGGCAAGTCTATAGCATTGGGAAATTAATGAAAATCGAGCAAAATCCGATATCGTTGTATATCGGCCAGTTTGGTTCCATTTGAACGGGGTCGCATTTTTCCCAAAAATGGCAAGTCTATAGCCTTGGGAAATTAATGAAAATCGAGCAAAATACGATATCGTTGTATATCAGCCAGTTTGGTTCCATTTGAACGGGGTCGCATTTTTCCCAAAAATGGCAAGTCTATAGCCTTGGGAAATTAATGAAAATCGAGCAAAATCCGATATCGTTGTATATCAGCCAGTTTGGTTCCATTTGAACGGGGTCGCATTTTTCCCAAAAATGGCAAGTCTATAGCCTTGGGAAATTAATGAAAATCGAGCAAAATACGATATCGTTGTATATCAGCCAGTTTGGTTCCATTTGAACGGGGTCGCATTTTTCTCAGAAATGGCAAGTCTATAGCCTTGGGAAATTAATGAAAATCGAGCAAAATACGATATCGTTGTATATCAGCCAGTTTGGTTCCATTTGAACGGGGTCGCATTTTTCTCAGAAATGGCAAGTCTATAGCCTTGGGAAATTAATGAAAATCGAGCAAAATACGATATCGTTGTATATCAGCCAGTTTGGTTCCATTTGAACGGGGTCGCATTTTTCTCAGAAATGGCAAGTCTATAGCCTTGGGAAATTAATGAAAATCGAGCAAAATACGATATCCTTGTATATCAGCCAATTTGGTGCCATTGGAACGGGGTCGCATTTTTCTCAGAAATGGCTAGTCTATAGCCTTGGGAAATTAATGAAAATCGAGCAAAATCCGATATCGTTGTATATCGGCCAGTTTGGTTCCATTTGAACGGGGTCGCATTTTTCTCAGAAATGGCAAGTCTATAGCCTTGGGAAATTAATGAAAATCGAGCAAAATCCGATATCGTTGTATATCAGCCAGTTTGGTTCCATTTGAACGGGGTCGCATTTTTCTCAGAAATGGCAAGTCTATAGCCTTGGGAAATTAATGAAAATGCGACCCCGTTCAAATGGAACCAAACTGGCTGATATACAACGATATCGTATTTTGCTCGATTTTCATTACCTCCGATGGCCATTTTGGTGAAAATTATTAGGCACGATATTATTAGCCAGGGGCGCGCGTATTAGGTAAACGAATGATATTCAATGCGAGAAAAGGCTTTTATTGGGATTTCTGGTCGACCAAAAATTTTCCAAAGGATCACAAGGCTATATACTTGCCTCTGATGGCCAGTTTGGTTAAATTTATTATGCACCATATTATTAGTCAGGCGCACGCGTGATAGGTGAAGGAATGACATTCGGTGCGGATAATGTCTTTTATTGTGAGTTCTCGTCGATGCAAAATTTTCCAAAAAATCACAAGGTTGTAGACTTACCTCTGATGGCCATTTTGGTTAAATTTATTAGGCACCATATTATTAGTCAGGCACACGCGTAATAGGTGAAGGAATGATATTGAATGCGAGAAGAGGCTATTATTGCGATTTCTTGTCGACACAAAATTTTTCCAAAAATCACAAGGCTATGCCACTTACCTCCGATTGCCATTTCAGGCAAAGTTTTTCGGGATCGTATTTATTAGTCAGGCACACGAGTAATAGGAAATTCGATGCGGATAAAGGCTTTTATTGCGATTTCTCGTCGACACAAAATTTTTCCAAAAATCACAAGGCTATACCACTTACCTCCGATTGCTATTTCGGCCAAAGTTTTTCGGGATCGTATTAGTCAGGCACACGCGTAATAGGTGAAGGAATGATATTCAATGCGAGAAAAGGCTTCTTTTGCAATTTCGTGTCGACAAAAATTTGCCACAATATGCGCGGGTGTAGACTTACCTCTGATGGCCGTTTTGGACATTCCTTTACCTATTACGCGTGTGCTTGATTAATAATATGGTTCCTAATAATTTCACTCCAAATGGCCATCGAAGGACCTTATGTTCTTTGGGAAATTTTGTCTCGACCAGGAATCGCGATAAAAGCCTCTTCTAGCATTGAATATCATTCGTTTACCTCCTATGTCGATTTTGGGGAAAAAATTAGGAACCATATTATTAATCACGGGGAATATCTTGTAACGGTTCAAAAGTGGACCGGTCCGCTTGCCCTCGTGTGATTGGACAGAGTCGCGCTCGCGTCATCAAAAGATCGATTCTGGAGAATCACGCGACGACAAGTTAACCGGTCCACTTCTGGGACCGGTATAAGATATCGCCCTAGATGCACGCGTGGACTAGCCTGGAAGAGCTGCTTGCTGCGGCCGCCTTTTATTCACTTACGTGACGCCACAATACGCTACCATGGTTGCCAACAGAAAAGTTGAGGCTGAACTGTGAACCCAACAGGGGAAGGGTCAGGATGTCCGGACACCGCTCTGGATCCGCCACAAGATGTGTGTCGCGGAAAAAGAGATATCCACAAGCACCCATGGGGCATGGTCGACATGACCGACACCCCTACACCACACCCCTCCTTTTTCTATTTTACAGGCACCCCCCGTGATTCGTTAAAATTTCTAAAAGAACTCAAAGTACTCGCTGGTTCACAGCCCCTTTGACATTTAGGCAAACGTATCCTGTAAAGTCAACACCCGGGGAAATTTCCTTATTTGAACTTTCCATGTCACCAAAATAAAGCGAGGGTGGAAACAATAATGTACAGATACATAAATGTTGTCGTTTTCGTTCGTTTATTAGACTGGAACGTGCAAAGGATAATTCCTTACTGAGCTCAAATCAAGGACCTGCAATGCAAAAACCCGGCGCGCTACAAAAGTCGCCAGCCGAGTTTTTCAGCACACTCCAGTGAAGTTTCAAGCGTAAAGTGGGCTCGCAAGCAAAATGAACTGTGCCACGGCCTTTTGCGGATGGGCACGCTCAGATATGACGCATTTTTGTCCATGCTTTTCGAGCACCTCATGAAAGTACTACGGAACAGCAGACGCTGCGCAGGTACCGAAGGCATAAACACCGCGTCATTTTGAAAAGGTCGCATGAGGACGATTTTGTTTGCTTGTGATTGGCTGGCGGAGTAACACCGACGTGCGCGGTCCATCGGCCCTTGTGGCCAACTGCTGCTTTTGTTAGCTTGTGTCCTAAAGCTGGTTTCGCGCGTGCCTGTGTGCGTGCGAGTGTGTAGTGCGTGCGTGCCGTTTCTCTCAACAGCTGTTTTCATGCTTTCTTCTTGCCACGTGGCGGCCGTTTCTCTTGAGCTCTTCTTATAGAAATTACCTGCCGGTTTCTTTTTCACAACGCAAGCCGAACACCGTAGCGCCGCCGACTAATGCAGCTACAAAACCGAAACTAGACTTCCCTTTCACTCTAGCAGCCTGACCATCATGAACATCATCAATTTGCTTCATGGCGTGTTTCACACGTTCTGCACGTGCGGGTGTGCTATGTGCACCGATTGTTTTTTAACTGCTTTCATTGAACTGCCCATTTTGGTTCACCGAACTCATCCAGCCCGATCGGGCCCGTTGAAGTGAAAATGGGGCGGCCACCGCGCGGCCGTAAGCGACGAGCAACGGACACCCCGAAGCTGTCGAAGAAGGACAGGACGCACTGGGTCAACTTTGGCGAGGATCACCCGGCCAACGATCGGGCGTCAGAAAGCGATCGCGTCGCCGTCGTCGTCTCACCCGAGGCCACAGCCGACTCTGTCGACGAAGAAAGCTCCCAGTCGACGGTGGACTCCGGCAGTGAGAGCGACGATGCGGTGTGCCAGCTGTTGGACACGTTTCACAAACGTCAGCCCGCCAGCGGGGAAGAATCTTCGGACATCGATGAGCCGCCGGGCAGCGACGATCAGGCGCAGGACGTGAAGGATGACGACGCGAGCGAACAGAGTGCCGCCGAAGACGAGGAGCAGGAACAGGTAGTTAATCAGTGTGAGAGGTCCCTGTGCTTTTATGAGCCTCCAAAAGAAGGCACCACACGCAGTTTCGTGCTGTTTCGACAGCAGAGGGAAGCCTTGCAGACGTGCTGACATTGTAGTGAATGCAATGCGTATGGATTTGCTCACAACTGCTATAGTATGGCTTCCAAAAATTTTCTGCCTTTGCTAAGTTCTCGTAATCAATTGTGCTGTAGTTGCTGCCGAAATGACTTCACATATGTGCGCATAATATTACTCGCCCTCTGTATTTAAGATATACATACACACACACACACACACACAGTTTAGAAATTTCAGATTGATAAAGCCACATTGAGTCACAAGCGTGAAGGTTGTTCACACTAGTTTTTTAAAACATTTAGATAGTAGATACGGCTTCCCAGCCAGCTTACGATTGCCATCACTTTTTCACAGTGCTCAGCAAAAACATGATACATGCACAGAGCGAAGTCTCCAGCAAGAACTACACAAGAGAATGCTTAGTAACCCTACGTTTGCCCTACTTTTATAGGAAGTGTCACGAGAGTCAACTTTGTCACTAAGGACCTAATTCAATCTCCGACTCCGGTACCTCCTTCTGCATATTGAAATTTAACTTGTTCTTTGTGGTAATAATAAAAACTTCTGATACTGATCCCTAGGCTAATCAGCATATTTGCAAAATGCCCCCAATTCAAGGCTCCACTTTAATTCTCTCAACCCACTGCCCCACATGGAGAAAATGCTCGGTTTCAGTACCGCAACTTTGCAAATTCAGCCAGGACTTCCCCGGCAAAAGCACATTCAACCATTTGAATGCATGTGGAGAGAGTATGATAAAAAGAATATCGCAATTCAGAATTGCATCAAGGTACAATTTATGCTCAGTGCTCACGGCTATCGGGGTGCAGTACTGCCCGATGGTTCCTTCACTTTAGTTGTGGCATCGAGTGGATATCCTGGAATACAGGTATAAGAATAGCTTGCTATGTATTTCAATGTGCAACTTTCTGACAAAAAGAAACAACCTGCATAAGACGTGTTTTGCCTTGTCTTCTGGACAACCACAGGAACTTCCAGCACAAGATGATCCTTTCTCCACGCACTTGGAGTGGAACATTGAAGAGGAAAAGTTCCCCCTCGAAAATGCTGAACGGACTCGCCATGAGCTGCACTGGCCCACACTGGGGCAACTCAGAGTGACAGAAATCAAGGTTGGTTACTTACATCCCTGTGTGCCTAGAGATATTTCCTTTAGAACGCCAATGCGAAGTCCTTCCTTTTGACAATAATTAATGCACTCATCAGACACAGGAAGTAGGTTGACAGCATCAGCATGGCTTGGAGTTTGAGATGGGGGCATAGACTTCAGAAAAAACAGCAGTTTGTACGGTCTCCCACAGCATTTATTCGAATCGCTTCATGATGACTTGTATGATGACCTGTATGCATACCTGGCAACCCGAGGGCCTCGAAAATCTGGAGATTCGCAATGCGAGGTTGGGGGACATGAAAAATAAATAACTTGTACATCATACATTATTATGTGCTTCTCAGGGCTGCAGTAATGTCGCACAGCTTTGACGTCACTGATATAGGCGCCCTTCAGTGTAACCCACTGTGGCTGACATTGGCCGCTATGGGTATGCAAAGTATGAGGCGTGCGCAAGTATTGCAGTTTTACTGTTGGGGGTCCCCACATCCTTGTGGGTATATAAATGTGTGTGGTGTAGGATAAACTTTAGTTGCGAGTCCGGCTTTTATCTTCGTGTTTTCTTCGTCTTTAGTATCTCGTTCGTGTGTGCTGCACCATTTGCTTAATCATTAAGAACGCTGTTATATGTAGCCGTTGTAGTAACTGCAGCTGAGAGTCATGGGGGAAAGGGAATGGAAGAGTGGAAAGGCGAGGCATGCCATATTGGGAGCTTCGGAAGTTTGGACCACCTGGGGCTATTTAGCATGCAATGGCATTAATCAATCATCAATCTATCAGTGTTTATTCAGTCAACTTAATACAAAAAATGGTCACAAAAGAATTTGGATTATTAGCCTGTATGACTAGTTACTGGTCCAGTCTATTACATGAGTATTTTATTACATGTCAGGAGTAGAGGCGCAGTTAATGTCACTGTGAATCTTTACACAAATTCAGTGACAGGTTAGGTTCAAAGGTATGTTGTCGCAGAGTGCACGGCCTTGGGCGCGACCGCACGGCTGCGTTTTCACTCACCTCTTTCAGGTCCGCATTCAAGCACCATTACACCACTGCAGTGGAAACAGAACGAACAATGGCTAGAAGAAAATGAGTCAAATAAATAAACCGATAAAGGTCGATAGAGAGAAAGGCTTGAATCAATCACAGTGATGAGGCACTGCTTGCAGACCGTGGCACCATAGCTATTTGAACCACTTTATTCAAAACCGAATACTGATGTTGTTTTTTTTCAATTCAGGTTCAGTTCGGGTTCCAGCACACTCTGAGAATATTGGTTTAAATTAGGGTGCAGTTCCAGCCGAAATTCCGCTTCGGGTATGGTTTTCAGTTTGGGTTCGGGCTCTGTTCAACACCATGGTTAATATATTTTTCTCTTTCTAGTGAAGTAGGGTCTTTTATCAGGAGTTTCATGGCCATGTCCATACATTCGGGAGGACTGGTCAGAAATCGGGAGAATCGGCTGGAAGCGTACAACACAAAATCCAGATGCTCTGCAATGCAGACTTGATATGACACAGGACTTGCAAATTGTATAGGTTAATCTTCCCACTGCCAATAAGTTTTGTCCATCCTATAGTGTTCTTGAGACTTGGAGGTGTTTTGTATCGAGGGCGTCTGTATTGTTCTGGATGCCTGCACAGGCACATCTCATGCTGTAGTCATCACTGCTTCATCGCGCAAAGCAACCAACCTAGCTAGCTGGTTGATGCCAGTTTTTCATTCGCAGTGTGCAACACTAACTAACCTCTCATTTGTGTTATTAGCTTGTGCTGCATACAGCTCAAGAACAAAAACTTGGTGTGCTCTCATGGTGTAGTTGAACTCATCCTATAGAAAGACAGACTCCCAAGTTCTTGAAGCACAGTGCTGCTTTGCGACTTCGTTGTTGCCCTTGCTGCTGCAGGAAAACCCCAGAGATGTCACTCTTACACGAGCCTCAAGCAAGGGCAGCTTGTGGCTTAAGAGTTCTCTGGCTGTGCCCGACACGCTGACGCCGCTTCAGATAGAGCTGCTGTCTGTGCTGACCACTTACAGGGACCTGCTTTTCACCGAGCGCACACTGGCAAATGGCGAAGAAGTGCGCACCGTCTACTGCCTGCATGCTCTGAACCACGTGCTCAAAGTGAGTATTGGGTGCAGCTTGACAGTTGCATCTGAATTACTTTAAAGCTAAAGACAGCATTAAACGAAGCACGACAAAATAGAAGAGACCAGATAAGCTCTACGACTTGTCCAGCTTTAGGTCAAGCTGTAAAAATATGCACTAGTAAGCTGGGAGCATAACAGAAGGTAGGTAGGTGGATGCAGTAGTATGTAGGTGTCAAGCAGTAGTGTGTGTGTGTGTGTTTTGCTGCCATGGCAAATTCATAGCTACGGAGGCGATGAATCGTCACCATCTTGAAAATATGCTAAAATCATTCAGGCAAACGATTATGTATGCACGATTGCCAAAATTATTCATTTTAGAGGAGCACTGACACAAAATCTTGAAGGCGAAATTAACATCAAAGATAGATTTTTGCGGACACACATACATCATCTGCAAAGTATCAACGGCAAACACAGCCAAGAACATATCCTAAATCAATTTTAAAGTGTGTGAAACACAACCGAGCTGCCAATGGAAAATGTCACAGAATCGACAGCTAAAATGATTTGTTGTAAACAAGCATCTACGGCCATTTTGTGTTGGCCGCTGCTGCTGGCCTCTGCAGTGCTGTTTGCTTGGCAAGTGTTCTCTACCGCTGTTGTTCGCTCCCCATGCCAGGGAGTGCTTTATTGTTGGAGGCCTCAAGCGAAGGGGGCTCCGTTCCTGTGTTCCTTTGTTGTCTCCCCAGCGTCTCTTGCCTGCCAGAGGGTGAAGCACTTGCATGGGTTGCCGAGTGTGCCGTGCTGACTTAAGTTTTTTGGGGTTGTGTGGCCAGCAGTGTTTACAAACAAGTCAACCTTTCCCGGCCGCTCTGTGAAACCAAAACTACAACCGGCTACTATAAAAAACATCTCTAAATAAATAACAGTCATGCACTGAACAGCAAAGGAGGTTACGAAACGGGATGAGTGAATCATTAGCAACTTCAAAAAACAAGATGAAAAATTCATGTGTCAGTGCTCTTTTAAATCAGAGGACAATAATTCACTCGTTAATTCCATAACTTTTGCACAGCTTTAAGTTAGTTTCCTTACTTCGTAATTAACTACTGGAAATATTCTGCCGTGGCAAGACCACATTGTTTTATTACTTAGACATCCTTCCCTCTCAACAGAGCCGGTCCCGTGTGCTGCACCACAATGCACGCCTGCATCGAGGCGCCAGCTCAGAGATGCGAGACCAGGGACTGACACGGCCACGAGTACTCTTTCTGATGCCTTTCCGGGAGTCTGCGCTGCGCACGGTCAAGCTGCTTGCCCAGCTGCTGCCTGCAAAAGATGTGGCCCACATGTCCCGGTCAGTGGCTTGATTCCCATGCAGTCAGGTTTAGCCTTTACAATAAGGTTGCACTGACAATACCTTCGCTACAACCTATACAATCTGTTGCACGTTAATACCAACAAGAAAAAAAATGACAGATCCCACGTGCAGTGGGAATCAAGGAAATGCGAAGCACGCGTCAGGAACGTAAAATAGATCTGCATTGTTGTCTCGCTATACCAATCTTGGTACATATGAAGTTAGCGACACGGCCACAAGAGCACCAAGACGGTGGCATGTAAACCATGCCACTCATGATTCTAATGTTACGACCTGCCATATTTACATTCGTCATGCAGTCATGTTGTGCCATAGCAATTTTGGTATACATCCCATTAACGAAACGCGTGGCATGTAAATCATGCCGCTCATGACATGCATGTCACGATTTTCATGTTCTTAGAATGTGTCATACATTGTTGTCTCACCATGCAAATTTTGGTATAGTATATCAAGTTAAAGGGTCCCTGAAACGTTTTTTTGACATGGTGTCGTTGATTAGGCAACACAATTGTGAAATCATTTACACCATAAATAAAGCGAAGCACCCTGCACTAAGGTAGCTACGGGCTTATTTCTATCGCCTTCCTCCTTACCACCGCTGTTCCTCCTCAACTCAAACAGCTGTGGAGCGCGCGCTAGCGACGAATGAGCCTCCCACATGAGCAGCTGTGCAGAGCCCTCCGTAGCGACAGCGATACCGTTGGCTGCCCTTTAGTGCTCGTGACATCGCGTGGGTTCCGCTTCATAGCACCCATCGCTTGTCCCGTGGGAAGGGGCGGTTGAAAACGCTTCGAGTCGAGTTGCGTCGATCTCTCACGATGTGCGTATTTAAAACTTTGTTGTAAATTACACACTTAAGGCAGAGTGCTCATATTGTTACGCTAATGATCAGAAGGACTAGGGCTATCGGTGCAACGCATTTGTATGAAATCACCAAAACCATTTCAGGGTCCTTTTAATGCGCTGCAAAAAAAGAAAGAGAGAGAGAGAGAAAGAAACATTTTTAATCTTCGCAATTTTTGCCCACAGAGAGAGGTAGGAAGCATCCGTATGTGAAATCACCTGTAAACTGCTAAGACAGGCTCTGCTTAAAGCTTATGTGAACTGATGATGCATCTTGTTAGTGTAGTCATCGGCTACATCCCTTATTGTGATCTAAGAAGCATATCTTTTTCATAAGTGAATGCACATCAGGAAGCACAGACTAACAACTTGAAGGGTTTCTTGCAAATATAGCTAAAATAAACAGGAAAAGTTTGCAAGTACTGTCAGTTGTACACACTTTTTTCTTTTCTTTTCATTTCTTATCGCCGTCCTTGCAGTACACCCTCCAAATTGTTAATGGTTTGTGTCATTCATTCGCTCCTTTCGTCATCATCCTAGACACTGTTCTGAGCCAGTTAAAGCGGTCACTGGTTAAACAGTCCGCGCATTGTGCGGTCGCCTTTTCAACCTTGACTTCTGCATGGACATCTGCCTTACTCTCTCAATTTACTTGTCTCCCAAGGTTCCTGAAGGAATTTGGCTCTGAGGAAGAGAAGCATCATTGGCTAGAGCGCCCCGAGGACTATGAGCAGACCTTTGCAGGCAACACTGACGACGCTTTCAGGCTGGGCATCAGTGTGTCGGGCAAGAGTCTGCGATTGTACCGCGACTTCTATGCCTCGGACATCCTGTTGGCCTCGCCTTTGGGCTTGAGGACCGTGGTGGGTGCCGAGGGTGAGAAGCATCGAGACTACGACTTCCTCTCTTCCATAGAGCTAGTGGTGGTGGACCAGGCTGATGTGCTACTCATGCAGGTCAGTGATGTTTCTAACCACAGCAGTCTTGGAGAGGTTATAAACGGAAAAATTATCTCAGCTTTACAGTATGACCAGGTTATGCTTCTACAGTATAAAGAAAAGGCGAAATAATAGACATTTTGTAACCCATTGAAGGATGCAAGAATGGAAAACGGGTAGCATTGCCAGTTCCTATGCCAGGTTGGTATGTTGTAGATTTTGGTGGTGTTTGATCATTTAGCCTGCCTGACATTGAAGCAGTTACTTAAAATTTTGTTTTAAGGTTCTGCTGTGCTTGAGAATGCAGCCCCACACTAAAGCATTTGCAGGAACATGTTTGCCTATGACTGTGGTATGCAAGCATGATGGCACTAAATGTAACAAGGACAGAGAACCGAATTACCAAATACTTGTTCCAATTCCCGTCACATGTTCTACTGAAACTAATAAAGCATCATGTGCATTAGGGTGTCCAGTGGTGCACACTTAGCAGTCAACTGAAATCATTTGTACACCGTTGTCGTGGTGTGCATTGCATGATGTACTACATTCACAACATTGCACATAGTGAACAGTCGACATGTTTATGGGTCACCAGTGGTAAATGTTGTGTGATAAGGAGGTTATCAAGAGCTGATTATTCTGCTGGCTGTTTTCATCGCTAGCATCTCATTTTACCACGGTTGCATTTGTCCTGTTCTGTAAGCCATTTGTATTAAGTGCAGCCTGACCAGTCATTTTTGCAGAGTGAACTGTCAGCAACTGGAGCATCTGTTCTTACAGTATGACAGCTATCATTGGTTTATCCACTTTTGTGGAAAGGTTGCCTTACATCACAAAAAAGTGTACAGCATGTGGTACTGTATCTTCATTTCTCTAACCCCACCTCTTCCATGGATCACTTTAATGGTCGAAACTTATTGGCAGGACAGGCAATAAAGTACAGTCAAACCTCAAGATAACAATGCCCCTCTGACACAAAAATAGCTTTGTTATATCGGATAATTGATTGTAAATGTACACTTGTAACAATGTTGTAGTGGCAGTGTTCACTTGCTTCAATTGATCATTCGATGTAACCCATATTGAATATATTGAGGCTCACCTGTTGATAGAAAATGACAAACAAGCCAGCCAAGGGTATGGTTGCTGTCATTATGGACTGAAAGGTTAAGATACCTTGCAAGATGAGCAATGGCTAGCGTTCACAAGTGATCTCTTGTTCAGCAAGTCCTTGCATACCTTGTGCAGAACTGGGAACACGTGGTGCACCTCCTGGAGCACGTGAACCGGCCTGCCGTGGAACCGCATGGGGCAGATTTCTCCCGAGTGCGCTTTTGGTGGCTGCACGGTTGGGCACGGCGCTTTCGCCAGACAGTGGTACTGAGTGCCGTGGCCCAGGCGCCCATCTCAGCCTTGCTCGGCAGGCACGCCCAGAACTACGCGGGCGTGGTAAGCACTGCAAACGTCGTGGAACCAGGCTCCATTGCAGGTAGGCAGACGGTGATATTCGTGCTGGGAAGATGCCCCTCATCGCTAGCTTAGGAGTAAAACGTCTTGTAACAGTGAAAGACATACCTTTTCTAACAACGAAACTGTTTTTGGTTGACCCCGTGCTGGTGTTGTTGCTGTGTCCGTGCTTCTTGGTGTCAAGCAAGGGGAAGAGCCGACCCACTCTTCTCCTCGGTGATTATGCAAAGCCCCCACGTAAGCTAAAGTGTAGGAGAGGTTTAGCTCAAAGTTGCAGGTTCAATCCCCGCAGCCGCATTTCCACAGCACAAAATGCAAGAAAAGGAAAAAGAGAAAAGTACAAATGTATTTACTAACATAACTAATAGGTTATGACATAAATAACTTGAGAACCCTCGCCAGTCACAACGTGCTTAACGACAAAAGAACAGCTTTTGCTGCTCCTATGGTATATTTTTTTTCTCCTTTGTAACAGAGTTTCACTGATTAAAGCTGTTACGCATGTTATTGCTTGGCGCAAAGTGTACCTGGTGTATCGGAGCCTTCTCAAGTGTACTGCATTCATAATTGCGGGCATGGTTCAATAGTAGAGTACGTTCTGGAATGCATGTCAGCACCAGTGAATGTCCCAGAAATGTGCAATGTTTTATATATACTAAATAGTAGTGCTAGATCCATAACTCCAGTGACCTACGACTGTGCTCACTGCAAATGCACTGTTGGCGTTTTAACACGGCAAAAGTTGGCCTGGACATTCTAGTACTTTTTGTATCGGCAGGCAATATATTCTCGGCTAAGTAGCGTTCTATCAAGAAGAAGGTTTTGCACAGCACTCGATGAGAGATTCAAAACGACAAACCAGCAACAAAAGTTCACCTGAGTGCGCCGCTGTTGCATAAGCAGCTCGAAGTCATCCAAAGTTTTGTGTAAGCCGAGCCGCAGAGCTTCCCCGTTTCGGGTGCGCTCACGTGCCAAGCACAGTTTACAAGCAGCAGACGACACACCGCTGGCCCGCTCTTGCGTAATCACCTTGAAGAGGGAGGAGGTTGCTATCTTGCAGCTAATTGCATATCGCCCATGACTGGTTGTTTTGCTCACCGCTAGATGACATGAAAAGAGGCTGTGGTTGCCTCTCGCTCCTGCTTGAAGGCACTGCCAGCAGCAGCCGGAGCGCGCAGGCAACACACTCGCTTTCATAAACGATGCCACTGTACATGCGGATATTATGGACTGAATTATAAGGCCAGCTAACTGGTCAGCACTCCTTTCACGCAGACTTATATACTGTGGACACTGAAAACTGAATAGCTTCCAACTTACAACATCACTTGGCACGCTCTTGGGATGGGTACAGCACCAGTATGGTCAACACAGTAAGCAGCCAACAGCCTTGTATTGATGGGGACACACACAGCGTCCAAACTGTTCAGTGGACAGCACCGTTCATGCTGACAAGCTTCTTTCTGAAAACTTATGCAGACTGGTAAATCTGTTCTCTTTGACTACGTCTACGATATATATAATTCACCCTGATTAAAACGGACCCATTTAGCGTATATACATAGAAGTGTGTTCTGCTTGTTTCTTCTAAAACAGACCAAGATATTCTTCACTATCAAGGTCTGTTGTAGTGAGATTGCACAAAAATGATGCACCACGGTATCCTCACTAAAGGGTCTGGAATGAAGGTGAACCATTTTCCACAGTGCCAACACTTTTTAATGCACTTGAGGAAGCCACTATACACAGCTGCCTTCTGTGTTTTGTTTTGCAACATATAAAGAGATTCAACACAGTTCCATAGTATGGACACTTTCTTGGCTGGTCTGCACCACTTTGCCACTTCAGTTCATGTATAGCACTAGAATAGAGCATGGCTGATTTAGGCCTAGGGACTGTACAGTGTTTTTGGCAGTTGATCCATCTTAGAATTATTTAGTGTACTTTTGTTTAAGACTATGAATTGTGTTTTGGCTGTCGTGATGGTTTATATTCACTGCTGCAACTCTTCTTTTTTACAGAAGTGACTGTTTCACTGGCCCAAATGTTCCAGCGCTTTGAGGCAGCCTCTGCCGCCGATGTGCCCGAAGCGCGCTTCCACTTCTTCACAGAAAAGGTGTTGCCGCCACTGCTGCGAGAGGGCTCCCAGGGTTGCATGGTGTACGTGCGCTCGTACTTCGACTACGTCCGTCTGCGTAACCATCTGCGCTCGCTGGATGCCAGCTTCTGCCAGATCTGCGAGTACACGTCTGACGCCAAGGTGGCTCGAGCGCGAGGAATCTTCTTCACTGGCCGACGACGACTGATGCTGTACACGGAGCGGTTCCATTTCTACCGCCGTTACCGAATCAAGGGTGTGCAGCGGCTCGTCTTTTATGAGCTTCCAACATTTCCGCAGTTCTACCCGGAGCTCTGTCGCATGGTGGCAACGGGAAACAGTGGTTGCACCAGCCTCTTCTGCCGTCAGGACGCGCTGCCCCTGGCGGCTGTCGTGGGAAGCTCACGTGCAGCACGGATGCTGCACGCAGAGCGCGATGTGCATGTGTTTGTGTCGGAAGGTCAGTGAATCGCCGGTCAGTGGTGCAGCCGCCGAGGTGTCTCATCGGACGAGTCGGAGGTGTCAATGCCAGAGTCTGGCAGCTCGGAGCCCACAAGTTCGGCAAGCATGCCACTCAGTTGGTCCAGGAAATTTGATACTCCATCGTAACCTGGGAAACAAACAAAGCCCAATGACCCTTTCTTTGTACAGAATGGCACATGCGTGCTTACCGGGGAAGTTGTTAACGTCGATGATGCAGAGCCGCCCCGTGTCCTTCTCGGCAATGATGTCAATACCAAAGAGTCGCTGCCCGAGCTGCTGCCGCATCGTGTCCACCATAAAACGGAGTTTTCGTGGGCACGGCATGGGCACCCCCTGGACATTGAGAGATAGGGATCGCGGTCATGCCACCGAACAGCGTGCTGTTTTACGCCACTATGGGAGGTCACCATGAGAGACGTGCCCCAGCTACTACATGTGCCCTGGATATTGTATGAAGTGACGCAATTGTTTTCCACCACACACAAAGATCTTGGCGTGATGGCATGTCTTTGTTTACATGGGACTTTGAACTTCTCATCGAGTCATGGACACTTGTCAGCTTACCAATGTGCTGCCACAAAAGTGTAACAACACAAAGCCCTGTCAACACGAACACTGCTCTTATTGGCGAGACGGCCATGAAGCTCAATGGACAAGGCTGGCGAGTGTATGTGAAGATGCAGCCTTTTCACAACGATCTTTTGTTATATCTGCCAATTTCGAGTCTAAACTATACTTCCTGATAAACAACAGATGACAATTTCTAATGCCTTGTTGTTTCACTGCTTCCTTGCTCCATTTCACAACAAAACATTGCGTTTCAAGGTACCTAAATTTACCCAGAATTTGCGTATTCATGCCACTTGCAACACTACCATAGTTTGCGACATTCTAATGATTATAAATAAGCGTTACAAGTGCATGTCTGAAAGTACTGCCTGCTGGCAAAGTCCAGCACTGCTTGCAAGGGCACACTGTACTGCAGAAACGCAGATGCCCGTCTCTGTCTCATCAGTAGGTGCTGCCTCGGTGCAGCTTGGGGAGGCCCCAGTAATCGAATACTAAACAAATAGAAAGGTTAGGTTAAGCGTTACTGTAGTAACATGATTTTGGCATTGATAATTACCGTATTTACTCGTGCAATGAATGCATTTGCATAGTAAATGCACCCCCAACTTTGAAACCGTGTAGTCCTGCAAACGGCCGCACTGTGGCTTTCCGACTTCACTCGCACCGTGGTGTTCGAGAGCCGTTCAGCGTGGCGATTAAAAAATCCAGTGTCCCAATAAAACTGCTGCACGTAGCCATTTACAAGCAGTGGTAATAGCATTTACTCGCACTGCTGCATTCTCCGTGCTATTGCAGTTTGCTTACATTGCTCACTGAGGCACACTGCACAGGCCAGTGCAGCCAACCCAAAGCATGGTCGGGGTGCAGTCTCCAAGATTGCATCGTGGCAATCTCGGAGATTGCACTGAGACCTACCTCTCATATGAGCCATGAGAGGTAAGTCTCGTATCAAGAGCATCATTGCTGGCGACACGTGAAGCATGGTATGGAGGTTACCATCATGCCAGGTAGGATTTGTCGGTATTCCACCATAACAATACTGCAAGTAAGTTTGGTGCTCTTGTCTCATTGTTTTAAAGCAAAAGCTCCACTGTGTCGGGTTGCGTGGCCTTGGGACACCGGAGGTCCAGAGAAGGAGTGAGTCACATGACACCAGCCACTGTGCTACCACGTGACTGAGCAAGGGTACAACGGGTGCTCACCAGGCGATGAACGTTCGCTACTCATAAGCCACTGAAATCATGTCTGAACCTGCATGGGGAGATTATGCATCTCTCTGCACTCCGCAGATCCAGTTTCCCCTGCTTGCCTCTCGGCCGTGATTCAACCAGAGTAGGGAGCAGTTGCCTCGGCGCAACACTGGCACTCCTGCGTGCACTTGCCCGATTTCTCTCCTTGGATTTCAGCACTTGCGCACAAGCCGAGACTGGAAAGCACACACAACAGGCTCAATCCAATCATTCAATAGATACAGCCATATGGCGGGATACGAAATATCAAGCAAGTGCAGAGTTTTAGGCTCAAACGTCGCGGCGAAGGGAGGCCAGATTAACACTTTATAGAGAAGGCAAACCTACTTTTTGCTCGTGATAGCTACGCTTGGAAAAGAGTCAAACCTCAGCCACTTTTTGATTTCGCTTACTTGAACTACATTTGAAACCAGTACTTACAGTACAGAGGTGTGTGCATCAACGGAGACAGCAACAAAAGCAGTTGGCTTTCAGCAAAACACAGCCAAGCTTATTTCACACGCACTTACATCCAGAGTGGCTTGGGCATTGAGTGGGGAGCTGGAGTGTGGCTTCGAGACGTCCTGGCTGTTGAAGAAGATTGTTGGCGAGTTGTCGGCCACAAAGTCCTTCAGCGATGGCCGCCACGTGAGGTGATAGCGCTGCCCCAGCACGTATACCTTGAGCAAGCGTCCTTCGTGGGGAACAAACTGCTGGGCCACGCAAGGACCCTGCAGGTCTGCTAGGCCATGCTCGCCAAACACCAAGCACATCTGGTGGGCCTTCTTCATGCCGTGTGACACAATCGGCTTGCACACAATAGGGAAGTGGACGCCTCGCTGTCGGAGAGTTTCCCGGTCGGCCTCGACATTTGCTCCACATAGTTCCACAAAAGGCGGCACAAATATCCAGTCTGCAACAAGAAAGGTTCAGGCCTAAAATGAAGCGTCACAGCAATTCTGATGCAAGGAAAACCTCGCACATGACACCTGTCACTTTACGATTCAATGACAGGAACTTTACACTTGACACGGGTGGCCAATGTTCTAGCTGACATCGACACAAAGAAATGGACATGGGCTGGGTATGTAATGCAAGGGAAGGATCAGTGGTCAGTCGGAGCAATTGCATGGATACCTAGGGATGAGGAATGCACTTGAGGAAGGCAAAAATAGCATGATGAAATTAGGAAGTTCAAGGTCATAAAGAGGAATCGGCTTGGGAAGACTCAGTGAACTGGAGACCATTCGGAGATGGCTTCGTCATGCATTGGACATAGAATAGGCTGATGATGATGACTGTACAAAATGTTGCCAGACACAAGAGAAGGGAAAAAGACAACACAAGTGCTGACTATCAGCTGAAGGATTGTGGCATAGGCCCATGCATGCAGAGATAAGGTTTTTCTAATTTCAGTGTCTTAATTTGCTGTCAGAAATGCAGATTCCTCAACTTCATTTTGAGTACACTTAAAGGGCCCCTAAACCACCAAGAGGTCGAAATTTAGTTGTGGCGTTGCTTTTGTGCCGGTGTCCGCAACAAACACGTAGCCGCAAGAATTTTTCGAAACGGTGCCGAAATAGCCGAGTTACACCAGTTTGATTATTAAAACGCGGCACTTGCTTGTTTCGCTCTCTCCTGCGCCCGCCGGCTGCTTGCCAGTGCCACCTCCTCGCCGAGTGCTCCTCCGAATGTCACGTGACATACATCGCTGATGACGCGCATCCGGTTGACGTGCCTCCGCCGGGCTCCCGCATTCGCGCAAATGTTTCGTTGGTGCTGTGCCAACGCTCTCTGTTAGCGCTATCTGTCGTGTTCTGACAGTTGCTGCAGTTTCTAGTCGGCTGTACCTCACTTGCACTTGCGTAGCGTAGCGCATTTGCGAATTCACACGCGAACACCACACGAACGACACACGACGAGGAAAACAAACAGGCAGTGAGCGCGTGCATTTGCTAGCAGACTAACCGGAAGTCGACGTTCTCCTTCGACCAATAAGCGGAGCTCGGACTCTTCTGACGTCACCAAAAACCACAGTGTCGTCACGGCCAACTTTGGCGTGCCTGAACTGGCTAGAGAGGCGCACGGGATTGTTTTTCGAGTTTGTGGCGCGGCCGCGACGCGCAGCGCTGTCGCGTTTGACATCGTTCATCGTGACGGCATTTTCAACTTGATGCGCGTGCTAACTTGAAATGTTCAAAAAAATGTCGGGGGTGGTTTAGGGGCCCTTCAACGTGCAGATGCATAACAAAGCTACTTGCAAATACAATGGTACTTGAATATACCAAGCCACTTCAAGTACCAAACAACTAGACCTTTACTGTTTAGAAAAATGAGTGAAAATCCATTACATCCTTACGGAAAAACCTCATGCCACATGTCCAATAACCTCATATGAACACATATGAATCATATGTCCTCGTATGATTCATACAAGGTCATTCGATACGTGGTATATGTGGCATATGACATTTTTCAGTAGGGATGAACAACACATACAAATGTGGTTGAACAACTAGATGACCAGATGATTGAGCAAAGTATGCCAAAATATACTCTATACTATTTCAGCATACTTTGTATTGCCGCACCAAAACTAATTTCAGTGTCCAGTGCCGGACACAATACAGCAACGGTGTGATATATGTCCATGCGATAATGCAGTTAGTCAGTGATAAAAGGACGCAAGACAATGCTGTCTTTAGCCCAGTCATGCACTTTTCCACAAGTGGTTTGTGCCAACAAGCTCGAGCTGCTCTTGTGAGTAACATATACATGTTATGAGCCAGTTGGCACTGAATAAGTATCATGCGATCCTTTTGTTGAGTCCTGTGCTAGATGATGAAATTGAATGCCAACATGTCCAAACTTATGTTGTTTTAAGTACCCCTAAACGTACAGCATTTCTAAATCAAACTTATGAAAATGTGCCACTACAGGGACAGGGGAGGGGGCAAGGAATAAAAAAAGACAGGAATTTTCAATACTCAATTCTTTTCTGGAACACATTTTAACAGAATTTGACCCTGTCTGCACGCACGTCCCAATGACATCCGTCTTGACTGCACAGGACTCAGCAAAAGGATCGCATGATACTTATTCAGTCACAACTGGCTCATAACATGTATGTGTTACTCACAAGAGCGGTTTGAGCTTGTTGGCACATACCACGTGTGGAATAGTGCAAGAGTGGGCCTAAGACAGTATTGTCTTGCTTCCTTTGTCACTGACTAACCATGCATTATCGCACTGACGTATGTCACACCGTCCTTGTATGGCTGTGAACTTACACATTGATACATGGACATTTTATGGATATCGTAATATCGATGTCCCCACTGCTGCATTCTTTCCTTCTCTTTTAGTAATTATGTATGTAGTATTTCAATCATTGAAAGCATTCACAATGTTATGCCACCATTCACCTGTCATTTTTTACAAATGCAAAGACAAGCTGCTTTCTTGCTCCCAGCATGGCAAAACTAGCACAATGTTCACCTCATGTTCTAATGACCTGAAAAAAGAAACAGTCACGAATGACATAAACTTGCGAAGTTCTTGTATCAAGTGGCTTGGTGTGTCTGTGTCCCATATTTTATTTTATATTTATTTTATTTATTTATACATACTGCAACCCATTAGGGCTATAGCAGGAGTGGGTGTGCATGTAAAATATATACATGCATACAGAAATATGCGAAGAACAGAGATTGAGACTGAAATGTAGAAACAAGATATGAACATGTAAAGGAACTATACATCATAAACGGCATTCAAAAATTGGTAAAGAACGAACTTCGGCAGGCAACAAATTCCATTGTTCAATCGTGCATGGAAAAAAACTGTATTTGAATGTATTAGTGCGTGAAAAGAATGGTCTAATGTTTGAGGCACGATAAGCTCTAGTTGATGTAGGGTAAGCAGGCATCAAAAGAGAGGGAGGAATATCATCAGCAATGGCAATGCTCAGTCAGAAACAACGTATTACAGAATGCACAGGAACATAGTAAATTTGCACCAAGCTGGACAGTGCTTGAGTGACAATGGAGGCAACCATACTTGACAACTGTAAATCCGTATTACAACAGCAAGCTATCACGGCACACCGCAAAGCACTTTCATAACTTGTGAATAATACGATCAGAATGAGCCCACCCCTCTGTTGGAAGTGACAACAATGCTTGCAACATTTTGATGTGCAAAGTAGTGCAAGATAGTGCAAGAGTGACAGATCAGTAAAAATAATCTCTTGCCAAAAGAAACGAAGAATGCACGTTGCTGTGTCAACAGGGAAGCAAAAATCAACCACTTGTCTTGACACAAGGCAGAGCACTTGTGTTCCTGCTAGATATCTTATCTCGGTTGGCCCTGCAACTGCGGTTACACATGGGGGTACTACAATCTCTGGGCACACAATAGAGTTGGCAAAGTGTTACCAAGAAAAGTTACTGCAGTTGTAAAGACAGCATGGTAGCGCTACAAACGCATGGATTTTTGTTATATCAAGTTGTTTTCTTTACACTTAGTATTCTTAGAGATGTAGCGAGGGGCTTTTTAAAACTTACGTGAACTTTTTTTTATGCTGCACATCATATTGTTGGGTAATATAGCACTTTTGAAAAAAACCGTTTAAGCAAGTTGCTGTAAAAGTGTCAATACTATTTGTCAAATCAAAATTCATTTTACAGCCGCTTATCCGTTTTACAACCTAACCACACGTGTGCACAGGTGTGGCTTGTGTCGGCAAATAGTTGGTAGCATACAAACAAAGTACAGTGGAACCCCGTTCATGCGTTTTTCAGCGGACCGGGGCAAAAAAAACGTAACAGCCACGAAAACACAAGTGTGAGGAAAGCTCCGAAAATGAATGAGAACAGGGCCGCTTTGACTTCAAATAGTTTATTTGAGCAAGGTAAGTCCTCTAGGTCACCAACCGATAATTCGGACAGCCGCGCGGTATCGCCAGTGCCCCCATAGACTTAATATGTTAAGACGACCGATATTTCGGATGGCTTCTACCTCTAAGTTCGATAATTCGGACTCCGTTCGCGGCTGTCGAGCGCAGTAAATCGGCCGCCATTATAGCCTCCGGCGCCCCGATGAAAGAAAGTATGGCCTCAGAGATCGCAATCAAAACTGTGGTCATTGAGGCTTAGTTAAGGCGTGACGCACCAATTTTGGAGGCAAGTCGCTCCGTCACTGCGAACACCGCATCCTGTTCCGGCACCCCGCGTGTGGTATGCGATTGCGAGTATGGCTGGTCGGCTGGTCGTGTCGGGTCTGCGATCGCTCGATAGCGCTTTTACGTTCCGTATTCAGTGCTTGTTTACCATATTTACCCGCATAATTTGCGACCTCGCAGAATTTGTGCACTCCTGATATTTAGCCAGCTTTACAAAAAAAAAAATTCCTCGCATATTTTGCGCTCGCCGTCCGGCCTGAACCAGCTCGCCAGCGCGTGCACGGACAGACTTTGGACAGCCGCGCAGCCGTGCCCCTAGCTGCGCAGGCGAGCACAGTCATACGCAAAAGGGGCTGCGAGTGTGATGTCCCCTTTTCCAGTTCTTTTCTCCAGAAGCCTCCGGAGCCCAAAGTACGGTCGCTAAAATAAAAGCACACGAGTGGGGGCGACGAAAACGGCTGAAGCAGAGATCAAACGGGCCCGGCCCATGCCCGGCGCTCGGAGGCGATGACATCACCCCTATCGGGACGCCTGCTGTCGTCGAAGTGGGGAGGAAACGCCCCGGCCGTCTTTAACGAGCATGAAAAGACGCAAAGGCGGGAGGGGGGAGTGTCGCTCTTCTGCCGAGCGATCGCGTGGCTGCGGAGATAGCGCTGGTGCTCACGCTATCTCGACAGCCATCAGCGGGCGGCGATTCCTGCAAGCGTAACCAAGACTGCCAAAAGTCAAATCAAAATAGCGGTACCCAGGTGGGTACGGCATGCCAGGTTGCAACGCTTCATGCGGGAACAGGCCCACAGCTGCGACGTAACAGCGGGGTTCGCAATACATGGGATCTCATGGGAGCTATGCCGGGACCGACGAAAACCAACGTAACAGCCGGGAAAACGCAGCAGTGAGGAACGTAACAGTGGGGTTCCACTGTAAATTATTTGTACCACTAACTAACCAGTCTATTCTGAAAAACAATTGATTAGAAATTAGGTGAGTACAAGAAATTTTTGACACCTTAATATCCTAATAAATCTTGATAAACTTAGTAATGAAGCCTAGACATAGCCTTGTTCTCCCCATATGCAAATGAAAAACACTAGTACATGTGCCTGGACAAATCAATTTACTGCCAGAATACACAGTGGCAAAGTAGACATTTGGAAGGCTCAGCTGAGGCCAAAGTGCAATTCTCAGGTCACAATAGACCCTTTTCATAAACTGTAAAGCTAGCTTCCCTGCAATGCAGCTTGCCCTACTAATGGTGGCACTGGCAATCCGGCAAACAGCATGTGCAAGCACAATTTGCTTGCGATAGGGCATGTAAAATGTCGACGCAGCCCTTCTGATGCAAACATTTCCAAAAAACGGGTCACAGCATGTTCAACTTGAATTTTGACAGCATTTAAATAAAGACAACTGTCGCCATTAACAGGGCAAGCTGCATTGCAGGGAAGCTAGCTTTACAGTTATGAAAAGGGTCTATATTCGCTCAAGCCATTTAAGAGACATTACACGTGCTTCAGTGGACAGTACGGACTGTTGAGCGCTGTAATCACGAGACCTTTCTTCCCGTTATGCAATATCCCCATGCAAAGTTTGCTTCAGTGCACTTGTAGTGCAGAAGAGTTTTCAGTCAAGCGTTAGGTTGCATTGCTGGAGTGAATAAATGAAAAGGAAATAAGTTCTCGAAAGGAAAACACCTGAGAACAAAGCCACCTCTGAAAATTTTTTCTCTGTTGCTTTGCCTGGGCAAAGAAAACGCACTCCTGGTCATATGACAATGTTTATATATCTCTCTCTGTTGCTTTGTCTCTTAATATTTGTAGCCATTTATTTACACAGCACACCTCCAACTTACAAACATCGGCATATTTTTCACAATTGCCACTTAGAATGATGATGGACATCTATATGAAATCATCACATAAAAATTTTACATGTTTAATACAAATTCTGCTCACAATATATATTGTTTCAGCTAGGGATCAGTCTTCATCACGGGGCTTGTACATGGCGGCACCACTGTCACATTGGGCGGGGGGAAGCTGTACTTATAGAGTATTTAATTATTAAAGCTAGGATGATAAAAACTTCAGTGATTATGTATTTCCATGTACTGATGCCGAATATGAAATCAGTTTCTATGTGCAATAGGCTATTAATTTTAAAATTATTGGTTAGTGAGAATATCACTCGATCACAATTTTATTAAACTGGCTTTATGGATCGCACTGAATCAAATATCGTTGGATTCTATACATCCCAAGGAGTGCAAGAAAGTTCAGGTTTTGGTTCTAGCTTTCCAAGAACAAAAGTTACAAAGCTTCAGAGTTCTCACATGAATGACTCAGGAATGATATGTTTATTACTTTGCTATTTTCTAACATTTATAGCTTCCCAAAGTAACATTTAACACTCTGTTGCACTCTCGAAGCATTCAGCTTTTCAGCACAAGAAAAATTAAAATGGAGTCTGCCAAATCCAATAAAGGCATCTCAGAGGAAAGTTGTAAGGCTAAAAAAAAAAAAAAAATAGGACAATGCTGAAACAATAGCAAAAAAAAAACAGTAGTCCATCTATAGACCCTTTTCATATACTGCTAAGCTAGCTTTCCTACAATGCAGCTTGCCCTGCTAATGGCGGCATTGGCAATCCGGCAAACAGTGTGTGCAAGCGCAATTTGCTTGCGACAGGGCATGTAAAATGTCGACGCAGCCCTTCTGATATAAACATTCCCCACAGGCCACAGCATGTGCAACTTGAATTTTGGCAGCATTTAAGTAAAGACAGCTGTCGCCATTAGTAGGGCAAATATGCAGTGCAGAGAAAAGCACTTGCAAATTATGAAAAGGGTCTATTGCTGGTGGGATGTAAAAGGTTATGGCTAAAATGAGGATATAGGATGCAAGAAAATTAGGTAGTTAGGTTATACCTCACTAATCACACAATTCAAAACTTACATTACTGGGAAATATGTTTTTTCACAATTTCGGGCTCCAAAGAGGTAGTAGAGCCAATGGCCACAAAGGAAAAAGAAAAAAGAGGTATTTTTGATGTGGACTTCATGCAAACAACATTATTTCAATGTTTTAACCAGGGATGACATGCATCTCCTTCAAAAACTGTCTGTGCAACTGTGAACATAAAATACCGCATGAGTAACGAAAAAAGCGGTAAAAATAATTACATTTACAATGTGCCAGATACCATATCTCGAGGATCACTTCCAAAGGAACGACTGCTCAGAACGTGAATAACACTTGCAAGACGATTTAGTACTAAAATGAGTTATGTTGTTGTGTCAAGCACTGTTGTCACCTAACAGGCTCATTGCCGTGTTTTTGGAAGGCTGCTGAATCGTGTATGCTTTTTGGCCAAGTGGATGGGTGATCTCCAGGTATGCTAAGTGTAAAAAGTAAAATCAGTTGCAACCAGTCAAGCAAGGTCCACCATTTGCCACAGTGAATGAGCCATTAAAGACAGCAAATATGAACCACTTCAATAATCTCTGAGATAAGTCAATTAAAGGAGTACTGCCACGAAAATTTTCAGTTGGTGTTTTTTTGCATGAAATGAAAGGCCAAGACCTCCAGAGCCCAGAAAACGTACTGGTAAGCATGAGAGCGCAGTAAAAATTTACTTACAGCATGCCTTTAAAAGCCGGTTTCGGTTTCTACTGTAGCCTGACGTCACGACACAGTATGTGCATAGTAATGAGCCCTCGTGACGTGTTCGCCTAGTGTTTTCTCGCGCACAGCGTCTGCAGCAAGTGCGGGGTCAACAATGTACAAAATTTTGTATACTGACTCCGCGACGACAGCAAATACTTCAGCACAGTGCAAGATGCAACGTATGGCACGCACAGTGGGTGTCGGCGTGGCTCCGGAGCCTGCGATAAGCTAAGGTGGCCTCCGAGACTTCCGCGGCATTTCAGGGGCAAAATGTCGGCACCATAGAGAGCTTGCCTTCCGATTATATGTGGTTGCACACGACGATAGAAGGTAATTCGACTTCGCTCGCTCGCTTCACGGGCACTGTCAACTACGGCAACTGAACGGCGAGAGCAGACGACCGAGAGTGACGCACGAGCGGCCATTTTGCATGTTTTTTTGTACCTGACGTCATCACAACTTGCCATACTGCTGCGTGAAGTCACCAAAATTTGTACTGTAGCCTGACGTCACACTAGTGTCAGTATGCACGCCATGTGAATATTGACTTTGACGTCCAATTAAAATATCTTATCAGCATTTCCTGAGCTTAACATTTGCTCAGAGCTGTCTACGCATGTAGGGGAGTTGTATAGTAGAGTAAACTCAGCTTCGAAATTTGGTGTCAGTACTCCTTTAAGAATCGTAAGCGAGGATGCCAGTTTGAGAGAAATGATGGAAGCCATGTTTTCTGCTAAGTGGGCACTCTGTCGATCACTCTCACCTGTTGTGGCCAAGGGGCTCTGTTCGACCAGGCGGTACTGGTGGAAGCGGTTGAGCACCTTGCGCACATTCTCCAAGGGGTCGACAACCACCACGCTCGGGTTGGCCCGGCAAAAGCGCTGCAATCCAAGGCTTTGTCTTCAATTTGTTGGAAGTCATTAGCAGGTCGTGTGACAAGCTACCAACTATGGCCTCTAAAGAATTCTGCTAGCACCATATTTGCTCCAGCTGAAGGTTGATCGATTAATTGATTGGTTGAAGCAAGCACCTCCTTCTGGCCTTCAATGCACCTGTATAATGTGGAAGTTGCAAGCTCAGCTCCCATAGGCAGCAAGTTGTTCTCTTGTCCGCTATCATTTCCTTCTTACTTATCACTTCTACAGGTCAGTTGAGATTACACATATGTAGTTCCTTCAACATTATTCTTTAGCTTCATCATCTGCTGGCTTTACAGGTCATGGCCAAAAAAAATTTTGTCCCCTAGTTTCCCTTGTTAGCCACCACACTTGTTCGTATTATCAACTTGTGAACATCACTTTCACATAAATCGAGCAAACATTTTCAGCATAAGCTGTAAATAAAAACATCACATCCACTTTAGGTGACCTAATTGCATGTAAAGTGCTTCCATACTGCATAGCCATAAACAACTGGTAGCATTACAATTTCTCAACAATCTTATTCAAATTAGTTTAACAGGTAACATTATTCAGCTGGCCTAACCGGTTCATTTCCTATGAGCTGGGAGAGCCTTGTTCATCACATTCATCACCACACACCTCAAACTCAGCTGTAATGTGTTGGCACTCGGTATCTCCATGGTCAGCTCGGACAAGAATGTCGCAGAATTTGTGCACAATAGCTGCCAGTGGTCCTTGCTCCTCAAGAGGCCTTGTCAGGTCCAACTGCCACATACAACAAAAAACGTCCACACACACCATTCAGTATTTAAGCAGGTGTTCCATTCTGTCAACACAGAACAAACTACTAAGCTCTTCCAGTGCTTTCAGACTAATAAAGTGCAAAGCTTATAATTGTACACAGTTTCCATTCAACAGATGTTCCTACCAGCTTGCAAGGCAATGTGGATAGTAGCAACATGATATATCCACAATGGCAAATTGCTTGGCTGAAAATGTGTGCCATACTAATTCCCTTAACTTTATTTAACCATGGAAGTTTAAGCATTGATGGATCCAACAATGTGCTGCATTTCCTGATTATTTCCTGTAGTCCAACTATTACCAGTAAAGCAACTGACATATACATTAAAAAGCAATGCAATGCACTCTTTGCAGATGCTAACACAAGTTATAAGTCCAAATAGTACGCTGTATTTTAGGGCTGCAGAGTTATATGATGTTCCATAATCTGTTGGATTAATATACTACGATGTGGTCCTATTGATAAAGAAACCCCTTTTTTATGACAAGACACACATTCATTGCAATATATTTCCACATGCATTTTCACCTCGCTTTGCAGCCAATGCTAACTCAAGTTCAATCAGTACATGCAGACAGGGAGGCAGCAAGTTGTGAGATACACACTAGCTCTCTCTTTAGCAATTGCTACACACTTTTATAAAGGAACATGCTGTGCTTCAAAGCCACCATCTGGTCCTACTAAGAGCTCTTGGAAAGACCCCATTAATGTAAGTTAATGAGTATGAGTGCTAAGATACTCTCCAGAATCACCAGAATGTTGGGCTTTCACTGCCAAGGAAAACCCAACAAAGAAACCCAGAAGGTGCTCCGTTATGTGATGTAACACATTCCATAATGCTCCTGCCAAAAGCAAGCAAGCACATAATGCTTAGCAAGGAAACAGACAGTGGACATGCACTACCCTTGCATCCACATGCTGCTGAGCAGGGTATTAGCGGCAAAGGGACGAAGTACATGGAACAGTTGTTTTGCTGATGCTACACAGACAGCGCCAACAATTAGCTCTCAGCAGTTACACCCTACTAAAGACTTCAGCAATATATTACTGTGCCCTGTTACAGCTAGATAAGGTTTCCCTTACCTTCACAAGTTCCAGACCATGGGATCTGGAAGAGAACATAACAAGCTTCAAGGTACTGAATCCAGAGTTTCAACAACAGCGTACAGAAGTATGGCCACACACTGCAGCTCACAGACAAAGAGCATGTGAGGCTTGGAAAGGATTTCACCAAAAACGAAGGTGCCGCCTATGTTAGCGTGCCATCCATTTCATTGCATGATTAAGATTCTACATCTGAACAACTGGCATTCACTTGATTTTTACAGCTGTTATGAATCATTGTTTCAACTTTTTGCTCATTTATCGTATGTACGAGCTTGTTATCCATGCTTTTTTATTTTTTCGGAAGATTAGCTCTTTTCCTTTCTTGGTTTCGCTTTCTTGCTTCTCCCGTTTATAAGTGCCTTCATTTTGCTCACTTGACACAATTGATGTTAGTCTGGCTGGCCTTAGATCTCTGTCTATTCTGGAAACTGATAACTCACACGTTCAGCCGTGCTGTTTCCGTAATGCAGGCTATGTTCCTGCCTTTCCTTGCATATACATTTGTTCATCTAACCAAAATATGTGCTGCAGTTCCAATGTAGTCGTTTTCTTCCTGTGATATATTCAGTAAAATTTGTTGTTGGGTGAGCTAGTTCCGAACAGGAGAGAAAAAAAGAGATAGAGAGAGAAATATGAACGTAGCAGTACAGTTGTGAGCGCTGTCTCACTGTAGCATTTCTCTTCGGATTATCAAACAGTTGATAACCGTAAGCGTACTGACGGCTTCGACTTCCGTAGCGCTGCCAGTCTTGTCTCAGGCAACACCATGCAATTTCAGCAACGCGCAAGTATGGCGCGAAAAATGTTCAGCTATGCTCAAACTAAAAACTGTCGCTCCAACTCCACGCATTCTCTGGCGACGACAAGGCCGCCAACGTACAGTCCTATCTGCTAAACAATAGTCGGCCGCTGATTCATGCTAGGCGGTCGCCGAAGCATCTCGACGCCACGATTATTTGTATGCAACACGAGCCGCCAGCGACCGCGTTTCAAGACACTCCGCGCGCGAGGCGGTGGGGAAGCTAGGGGGCGGCGGCGGTGGGGGCGTGCTTACGCGCAGGCTTGCTTGAAGTCCTCGGTGCTGAGTTCGCGGCTCTTCTTGTCGCCCCACCAGAAGCCGACGCGAGGCCGATCGCCGGATTCCATGTTGAATGCCTTGAACGTCGCCGCAGGCTGTCAGCGCATTGCGGGGGTCTGGCAGCTCGGGCACACAGCTCCTCAAGCCGGCGGCACAGCGGCGGATGTCACCACATGCACCGGACGCGCGGTGCTGATGATGCGCGGAAGACCATCACGTAACCCAACACGCGCGCCGATGGAGACAAATGCCGTATGTGCCGATCGCGTCCGGCCGTGGGCAGTGCCAGGCAGACGCTTTATGCACGCACAGCTTACAACACAGCACGCACACGCTGACAGCCTTGGCCTGTCAGCCTCCGACCACCGCTAGCCGTGCGAGATAGACAATATAGCATGAAAGTAGTGCAACTTCCTGCTTCCAAACACGACAACGCATTGCTATACATTGTGAAATTTAACAAATTGTGGCGCCATCTATGTAAAAGATATATAAACATATATGCTTTATTTTTAAAAATTTTTTCTAGCTCACAGTTTTATTTCAGTCCATAGTTGGTATGACAATATATTCGGGTAAGAATTTAAACCGGCTTTTGTACGTTATCTTAAAGGGCATTTTGCGGAGGGTTTCGCTAGTGTAATGCACAGAGAAAACACATGACGACGCGCCTCCGTTGCATGTGACCGAACGAGGTTCGCGGATTTTCCGCGAGCGCTTCATCGCACTTCGTAGTTGCGCAACATTTTCGCAATCATTTCATCGAGTTTGGTTCAAAACAACCACATTCCTATCGTTTCTTTTTCTTTCTTTTTTGTTATGCCCTCTCTCGACACGAATCTTTTATCTTGGCGCTTGCGGGTGATGCAAGGTTCCTTAGGTGGTGTATCAGGTAGATAAAGCCGTGGACCTATCGACTATTTGGGCATTCTCACAAACAGGCAAGAAACGTGAAGGAAAAAGAAAGACAAATACGAGAATTAAGCAGCCTACACGTGCGCGAACCAAGCATGCGAAGCCACGAAAAGAGCTGTTTCGGTTTCGGAGACACTCCGCAGCTGGAGCTAAAAGAGGGAATTTGTTTGCTGTAGGCGTTCTATGAGCTGATTTTGATTATGTCTGAGCCGCTAAAAATAATAACACAAATTTACCGCTTGTTCGAAATGAGTTTCTATCTTCTTATAAAAAGAAAAAAGAAAGCGGAATGTCGATCCCATACGTTATGTACAGTGTAAATCGCTGGAAACAGGAGCTATATCTTATAACGGTTCCAAAAGTGAACTGGTCCGTTTGCCCTCACATGATTGGACAGAGTCGTTCTCGCGTCAGCAAAAGATTGATTCTGACCAGTCACGCGAGGGCAAGTGGACCGGTACAGTTTTGGAACAGTTATAACATATCGCCCCAGGCCTTCGGAAAAACTGCTGAGGGTCTGGGTGGTTTTAATTTAATAAACTTTAATATCCTATATTTGTCTGCCTAGGACACCCTAACATGTGAAATTTGTACAAGTGAGATACTATTAATAAGCACAAGAACGAAATTGTCTTGTAACGCAATTGTATTTCACATTATTTAAATTTATTATTACAAATGGCCATCTCTCCCCACCTTTTTCAAAAAAGACAACCATATCAAGGCAGCATGTCTTAATTTGAAGGTACAGTCGCGCTTAGTGTGAACTGCAAGAAATCACATGGTTGTATCCGCGGCCGTGCGGAGAGTCGAACGTGGATATATCGAGACGCACATATAACGAATTAATGTCTATATCGAACAGCTGCAAAACGTCCTAGTGTAGGGCTGGTCGTCGCGTATATCGAACACCCCTACACCGACGAATTCGCTATATCGAACGGTGCGTCGCGCCGAAGCTATGCAAGTGCATTTACAATTATTGAATAATCTTTTGACCATGTTCCAACGAGTTTCGACCTCTTTCTGCGCGCGCGCACGTGTGGTAGGTAGCACAGCGTAATTGTGAGCATCAGCCTCGTGCACTATATATATATATAACGAAAGGGACGGGGTCAAGGGCTCGTTCTTTATTTGTTAGAAACAACTTAATGAGCAAACAGACAATTAAGCCTAGGAAAGCATAGGGGAAGTTACTTGTGGTATTGTAATTGTGGAGAAAGTAGAAAGAAATTAAAGTGGACGAAAAGACAAACCTGCCTATATATATATATATATATATATATATATATATATATATATATATATATATATATATATATATATATATATATATATATATATATATCAGAAGAAAAGGCGGACGATTAGTCACTGCTGAAGCAGGGCTTTGTCCAGAAACATTAAATATTCAAACTGTCCGCGATGGGCACCAATCTACACGTACCGAGACCATGTAATTAAACTTCAGTAATAGAAGCTCATTCGCAGCGCGTCCGCTAATTAAACAACCGGTCGATGCAGGAAATTTACTCGCTGACACGCACTTAAATCTCTCCGACGAACTGCTCGACTTCCCATTGGGTGTCTCGTTGCCGAGGTAACGCGTGCGGGTCCATGCACGTTGCATATCAACAGCCGTTCTCAATAAAACCGTGCAGCGTAGTGAAACCGGCGGGCACCGTCGATTGCTCTGAGGGGAGAGAGAAATAGGGCCTACATGCATCCGCCATTATTTTGTTGCATTCGTGTTCCGTATCAAACATTTTCAGATTATTTTTAACTCTGCTGGCCATTCGTGGTAGTGTTAAGAAGCACCGGGTACAATTCAAAGAAGTTATCTTGCGCAGGAAATTAATTGGACAAGTAGATGACTAATACGAACGTAACGCTACAAAAGACCACTCAAAGAAACACCGAGAAGAACAATAGGCGTTAAACAACAAGGAGAATCCAAACACACAAACGTAACTTGGACAATCTCTTGCACCATCAATAAAGTAAAAATATACGAAACGTAGGGACGCCCGAAAGGCACACAATTAAGCCCTACAATAGGTTCATTCAGCAAACACTGCAAAAATATGTTTGTGGAAATGAAAGCACACTTGGTGATAAGAGTATGGTCAGGGAATATGTTATTTCAATCCAAGAATTGTTCTGGGGAATAACGGTAATACCTGTGAATGGCCGACAGCGGACCTCCTATAGTTCTCGTTTATGATCGACTGATGTGCTCCGGACATATATAGCTTTGACTTCACTGCACGGACCTAGCAAAGCGCCCCGGCTTGCATCGAGAGCACTTGCGAGAGAAAGGGAATCGCTTTGCGCGTGTTAAGTGGATATCGACGCAGTACGTCGCTCCGTCGGACTGTGAGCGTTCGGTCAGTTCGAGTGGAGACACGCACCAATGGCGGCACAGAAGCAGGCATTCATTTTGTTCCTGCTTCTGACGTGCATGATCCCGGCGCTGGTGCTGCGCTTGGCCGGCGAGCTATTGTGCTGGCGAGCCGAACGCGACCAGGCCGTCAAACTCGACACTGCAGCTGTGGTTGTGCGCCTGATCTCAGGTAAACAACGACTGACAAGGTGCGACATTGGCGCAATGTTTGCGAAAAAAAAGAAAAAATCGATGGTACGGTACGACGGAACGACGATGCAGCAGAGCTTCTTTAATACGTTGTATTTTTGCAGTAGAACCTCGTTAACAAGCTCCCTTTCTCCAAACAGACCACTTGAAAGAGAACATAGATCATCCAGCAAAGCAGAATATCCAGTGACGCACACGAAGCACTTTTGTCGAGACATTTAGTAATTTCTGTGGTTTTACGGTCCCAAAACAACGATATGATTATGCGAGACGGCGCAGCGGAGTGGGTTTCGGCCACGTGGGGTTCTTTAATGTGCACCGACATAGTACAGTACACGGTTGTCAACATTTCGCCACCATCGAAAATGCAGTCGCCGCGGCCGAGATTCGATGCCGCGACCGTCTGATCAGCAGCCGAGTGCCATGGCCCACCGTGGCGGGGCAGACGGAAAAGCAATAGAGACCGCCCGGTTTCCGGGCAACGATGTGTCTAGCATGCACCAGGAGGTCGCTAATTTGGGACACTGTGTTGCGCATCGCGCTCATCGTCAGGGCTAGAGGTTAGAAGGAAGGGGATTGCCTTCTTCGATAACCAATATTGTCTGATGGCCAGGCAGTTTTGTCGCGAGGCGCTTGCCGTGAGTATGCTGGAAACCACCAATACGTATGCATGCACACGCGACAAAACCTCGGTTACTCAGAATACTTCGGTTGCTGGCTATCTTCCTCATTCATTCAGGTTACCCCCCACCAGACTTGTCTGCCCATCATATTTTTCTTTAAATGTTCTGTGAGATGATGCAGTCTTAACTGCTTGGGGAAATATCTGTGTAGTGTGTGGGAATTTAGCCAGTGCCGTTCACCGACAAAGTCCTCGGGCGTGTCCGCTGCAGGCCTTCTATGCGCAGCGGCCATTCGGCACCAAGGCAAGCGTCGAGAAGGCAAGCGGCCGCCACGGTGGCTTCGGCTGGCTGCGCTTTCCGAGATGCTCCTGTACGCCTTGTCGCACCTGCCGCACATGCTGAAGACGTTCATACTCAACGACCAGGCAACGCTGGCCGGACTGCTCATCCTCTGCATCGACTTTCGCCCGGGTACTGCCCTGTCCCTACTCCTGCCTATCTCGTGCATCGCCGACTACGTGGGCGTCGTAGCAGCGAGCGCCCTTCTCTCTTGGACGGCCATCGAGTTCCCGCGCTCCGGTCCGCTGCTTCTGGTGTGCGCCGCCAACAGCGCGGTGAGCACTGTAACCATCACATATGGGTGCAGAACATCTTTACATAGATAGTTTCAGCGGGTCCGTCCATTCGCTAATGACGTCAACGCAGCGCCAATGAAAATGATGTGCGCAATGAATGTGAGAAAGCTGACGTGATACATAAATGTAGATCGTACCATATGGCGTAAATCCCCGCGATTCTCGAGCAGTATGAACGGCTGTCCTGGACTATATCGTTAGCTCTGGCGAATGTTGGCCTAATTATAGTTAACGTTGACCTATATACTGACTACAATGTTGAATACATATATGGCTAAACGATCGCTAATAATGGTTAGTGTCAGCTAAATGATGGGGACAGCAATGTGAGATATATGTACATAATGAGATTTGGTCCGATCAATTTTTTTTTTTGTCCGACCATTATACTTATGCGCCGATATCCATCTTGACCAGCCCACTGCCATTCCAGGTGGGCATCACGGTGGCGCTGCGTCAGGGGGTCATGGCCGTGGCAGTGCGCGGCTTCCTCTGGGGCCTGGTGCTCTCCTCACTGGCCCAGCTGGCCCATAGCCTGTGGGCCCTGATGCTGCTGCTGATGGCCGTCGACGCGACTGACACTCGCGTAGAGCAGCTCCAGCCTGTCTGCAGCCGAGGACGGGTCCCCGCGAGCACCAAGGTGCAGGCGCTCAGGGCCCGCGCCGTGGGTTGCGTCGACCAGAGACCCGACGCGATGGGCTTCTTCAGGATCGACCGTCGCTGGGTCCTGGAACTTCTCGGCGCCGCTTTCAACCTTGGCGTCGTCCTCTACCAGGTGCGCGCTCCGGTTCACCGATTACTGCGCAGCCAGTCGGCCCACGCGAGCCACCACGGCGACGCGCGCTTGAAGCTCCCCTGACAGTCGCTGTAAATCCACTGGCGCAATGTCGGCATTGCTGCGAAGACTGTCTGCACGTGCAGCGGGGAGATGCCGAGGCGAGTGGACGTGCTCTTGGCACGCGCAGGGGAACCCGAACAGCGATGCGCAGTTCATTTATCGCACGAGTTATGGTCACGTGGGCGTATTGGTTCACGCTGAGAGAAGAACGTCCCCGTGCGTTTTCAGTTTTAAATAAGTATTTACGTTTTGATGCGAGAGAGAGGGTGCCATTTAGGAAGGTGACGTCACATGATATAGCATTTTTTCTATGTTCTACAGGCTAAAATATATACACATGATATAGCATTTTTTTTTCATATTCTACGTGCTAAAACCACCGACACACGATAGTGCACATAAATCTAATAGCTATGCATATGTCCTTACCCAACTTCGTATCTGTACTCATGTGCTTTCTTTGTATCAGCAAGGCCTTGTTAAAAACACTAACGCTTGCTTGATGTAATCCTATTTTGAATGTGATAATTCGCAACTGTTAGCATTGTATTTTTGCCCTTCCGTTCTAACCCCATCAGAGATTTACAGTATGGTTAAATAAATAAATAAATAAATAAATAAATAAATTAATAAATAAATAAATAAATAAATAAACACACGGGTGCTCTTGCATCTTGCGCCCCTACAAAACTGAGGTCACCGCAGCCTGGAACTCGAACCGCGCGTCCCCGACATTAGCAGCGCGACATGTCACCTGCTAAGCTACCTCGGATGGTCACCCTATACCACGGATTGCCAGGTTGTGCGACCGTGTACCCTGACGGAGCAAAAAAAAAAAAGTGCCCGCGCTATCCGCACACCAGGAATTGCGTCACAGAACTCGAGATCCACCTCCACAAACACCAACCTGATAAGCACTGCTGCTTGTTTATAGCCGCCTTTCTTTTTATCGTATATGCGCGATATCGCGGCACAATTGACCCACTGGCGTGACGTCACGGCTGTCATCGCCAGCTTTGTCTTTTTGATAAAACTCGATCAACAGCAGATCTCTCGTCTGTCACGAGGTATCGGCGAATCGGTTTTCTCTTGTTGCGCAGTATTTTGAGAGTGAATTGTGTGGGATGTTTCTAAATATGACGAGAAGAGCACTTAAACAGAGTTGCCGAAGAAAACAATGTCTTCACGCACACCCACGCACGCACGTGAGGACGCACATTAACTTTCGCAATGCCAATGAGTGTTCCGATCCTTTTCGTCCACTTTAATTCAATTCCATTTTTACGTAATTACTATACATCATTTAACTACAACGCTCCTGCGATTGCTTCTCTTAATGCACCTGCATACATAGTTTATAGGCATACATACTTCTAGACTTGTGTGCCTTCAAGATGTCTGTAGATGAGGTAATATTACATGATAAATTTCTATAGGCGCGATAATACTACGGCATGCGTTTCACACATTTCCCGAAGCCTGCCGCAGCGAGCTCCGTGCATCTAGGAAAAATTTTGGCTGGCGCGTCTCAGACGCTCCATGGACACGCAGTCGTATTCTAATGGCAAAAATAATGCGTGCATTTTCTTTCATGCAGCTGACGAGACCCCTGTCGGAGACAGACTCCCGACGAGCCAAGATGGTCCAAGCGGAGATGGCCCAGGGACATTGCGGACCGCGCCTCGGGTGCGCGTTTTAATCGTCTTCGAAGTCGTCAATAAACACGCACAGGCAATGAATCAAGGGGCAGCGGGTCGTTTTAAGCGCGGCAACACCACGGCCGCGAAGCCGGTCATGCTGCACGGCAGCTGGCCCGCCTGCTCCCACAGGTCCTGCCGTATCCCGTAGGTCAGCACGTCCGAGCTGGCCTCGGTCTGGTTCGCGTTCACCAGGCCCCCAAACAGCAGTATGACGTCGTCCGCGTTCACCACGCACGCGCCGTGTCTCGGTTGCGGCAGCGGCGCCGCGGGTCTCCAGGTGCCCTTCTTGCCGTCGTACCAGAGGACGTCGGCGGTGACGTCCAGCAGGCAGTCCTCGCCCCTGGTCAGACCCCCGACTGCGAACAGCTGGTCCATGTACGAGACCAGGGCCAGCGACCCGCGGCCCGAGGGCAGCTCGGCCGCTTCGCGCAGCCACCGCTGGCACACCGAGTCCCAGTGCTCGACCGAGGGCACCAGGAACACCTTGTCCGTGCGCCGCCTCGACTGGACGACGCCGCCCGCGATGTGCAGGTAGCCGCCGTGGAGCGCCGCGCCGCACGCGGACATCTTGCAGCACAGCTGCACCGGACACTCGGACCACTGGTCCTGTCCAGTGCCAAACACAAAAGAAAACGTTGACTCGGTTATTTTTTGCTGATGCGAATATTTTTGCGACTAACACGGCTGTCACGCGATCGAATTGGCTTAATACAGTCGCAAGATCCAAATGGCGCGTTTGGAAAAGAATACCTGCGTGGGGTCGTAGATCTCGACCGAGGCCAGGAACCGGTCGAACTCGTCCTGACCGGCGACGGCGTACAGCTTGTGGCCCATGGCGACCGTGGCGTGGTTGCAGCGCGCGTGGTTCATGTCGGCCACGCGCTCCCATTGGCCCGCGCCGCCATCTTGGAGCGGCATGCGGAAGCAGGTGCGCGTTGCGTACTTGATCGCCAGGTGCGTGTTGCGCATGTCGAAGCCGCCCACCAGGTACACGTAGCCGTCCAGGTAGGCGGCCGTGTGGTTGTGCCGCGGCTGCGGCAGCCGGCCGCACCTGGTCAGCTCGCGCTTGACCGGGTGGTAGCGCAGCATGGCGCACCCGGTGGCCAGCTCGTGGCTCTTGGCCGGCTCCACTCCGCCCAGCAGGAGCACGACGGCGCAGTCCGGGTCCTGCAGCGGACCTTCGTGCCACGGAAGCATCCGCGACGGGTACGAGTCCCACGTGATCGCCGGGAGGGACCGGGAGCCCGGGTGACGCACCAGGAAGTGCTGGTACGGGTCTTCCTCGTCCAGCACCGCCTCGGGCTCGACCACGGGTCGAACGCGGGCGTGCACGCGCTTGTAGTGACGCAGTGCCAGGAACCGGCGCACCCAGGCCTGGCACCGGGTAACCTATGGCCGCGATGAATGAGCGAATAATGTTTATCGCAAGGAGTGATAATTCCGGCTAGTCGGTTATTCACGGTAGTCTAAAACAGCGCATAAAAAATCGATACATGAAAAAAATATAGGATATGCGTAAAAGCACTCTATAAGTTCGTCTTTTTATTATGCGCTAGTTTTAGACGACGTTGGTACATATGCATCATGGTGGTTTATTGGCTTCTAAGCATGAGGCCATCGGTTCGATTACCTACCACGGCAGCCACATTTCAGAAGGATTTCGACGAGTCGGCAAGTCATACTCAAGCCGTGGTGCGCGAAAAAAAAAAAAAAGCGCAGACACAAAACGAACAAGACGCACGCTAAGTGCGTGCGTGCGTGCATACGCGTGCGTGTGAGTGTCGACAAAAGATAGCCTCAAAGATGCGCTGCCACGAAATCCAAATCCGCGGTGAGCAACGTGAAAGAAGCTAGGTTTCACAAAAGATGAGTAGCCCTCTTAATGAATAAAGGAGGCTTTCTGGATATCTCGTGCTACCCTATCTTTAAACCTAGCCACCACTAAGGCATCAGCATAAGCGTTGGAGCGCAGCCGCATTGCCTGCATGCTGTGAAAAGACAGATTGGAACACGGCTGCCACCTTAGCCAGGCCCTTCAGCGAAAGCCGCGTTTAGATCGGTCGGTGTGTAACGGGCCGGAGGCTGTAGTAGCACGACGAAGCGACATGTAAGCCGCATCAATACAATGATGATGGATGGTGTTTCTGGTGCCAGGGCCAGTTATGGCCAAAGAGCGTCATGCCATGTGCCATGCCGCATCAATACGGCCCCTATACTGAGTCCGTGCCCATTGCTGGCTGCAAACATATTCCACGACACGTAGGAATTAACACACAGTGTTCGTTCAGAGCTCTCTCTATCTCTCTCTTTCCGCGCCAATTTTATTAATGACTGCGGAGATGTTAGCCTGGTTAGTGGCCTGGCTTGCTACTCCAGGTGTTTTGTGGTGATTATGATATTTATAGTGATCACGTAATCAAGACAACACAAGCACCAGCGGTCAACACTGCCAACAGAAGAGCATTCATTGATTTATGGGGTTTCACGTTCCAAGGCGCCTATATGATTATGACAGACGCTGTAGTGGAAGGCTCCGGAAATTTCGACCACCTGGGGTTCCTTAATGTGCACTGACATCGCACAGCGCACGGGCCTCAACATTTCGCCTCCATCGAAAGGCAGCAGCCGCGGCCGGGATTCAATCCCGCGACCTTCGAATCAGCAGCTGAGTGCTGTAGCCACTAGACCACCGTAGTGGGACTGCAAGCAGAAGATGGGAGTTGACTGATTGCTATATGCAGTGACTAGCCTATGATGGCGTGTTCCCAGCAAAGGGGGACACAAGCCCTGTTGTTTATCCATCCATATTATAGTACATCAAGTGTTTTGTGATCCCCGGTACACTTGGAGGATATCCTAATACCTCTACTGAATAACAATAAACAAAAAAGACGACGGCCGGTCGCACCTGCTCCAGCCGCGCCTCGTAGGGCGTCAAGTCGACGTGCATGTCCTGCGAGGCGTCGCGACGCACTTTGGTCGACAGCGATTCGCTCGAGTCCACCCAGGTTGGAACGAACTCGGCGTAGGGGGTCTCGGCGGCGCCCATCTCGGAGTCCAGCCTCGGCAGCACAGAGCGCAGCGGCCAGCCCCGGTGGCGCCGATACGCGTCCTGGATGCACGTCGCCGCGTCGTGCCTCAGCGCCTGGTTCTCTCGCGTGTACGAGCACTTCTCGAAGTTCTTGACCACGCCCTTCTCGTCCCAGTCGATGGCCGGCCCGTTCTCGGCCAAGTACGTGCGCGGGCGGGACCTGCGCCCACTCACTGGTCACGATCTCGTAACGTTATTAATACGCAGATATATCTACCTTCAAGCGCAGAAGCCGGATTCTTGACTGGCGATAACCGCATCAAAAGTGTCGTATTCAAGCAATGAAGTCATATGACGGCATAATGATGTCATCCCGTGACGTCATGCGATGCAGTCACTGATGACGCCGTTTTGACGTTATTATGCCACGTGACATGGGTGCCAACGCAAAATATCTACGTTAATAAAGTCGTCCTATCTATAAACGCCGAGCTTTCGCATCCAGTGCACGTAAGGAGACTTGACACATTTTTACAATCACATACCTGCAGCCATGCTCTTGCGTTATCGCATAAGAGACGTCATAGCACAAATACACATGAGAAAACATTGACTACGTAACAGAGGTGCTGATTTACGAAGAGTAAACAAACAACGTCACATAATGGGGAAAATGCAGGTGCAAATTACGAGGTTCGAGGCACAAATAGAACAGTCTAATACATCTAAAAATTACAATTTAAGACAGTGATTATAGTTTGGCCGCTTCGACAGCGACCTCAAAACTTCTGCGGCAGTCATGCGCCATACGGGGCCGTTATGCATCCGTACTCTAAAACCTTGGTCGAAAAGTTCGGCAAAAATGGCTTCCCCACAATAAAGGTCTTCGTGAGGCGAAGCCCGCTTTGCAGAGCTGCTTCTTTGTCTCTCGTGTGCGTGTTTTTGTCTGTTTCTCTGCGAACGAAACCTCGTGTTCTCGTTTCCCGCCTTTTTCACGCAGGGCACCAACACACCTCGGATACCCTTGTGAAGCGTACGAGGAGGACTAGAAGCTTATTGATAAGAAAGTTTCAGGAAGGAGAAAGCAATAAGAGAGGTCTGCAGGACATCCCGTGTTTCTTTCTCACTGCACCACATTTTTTTTTTTGCGTGAAGCACAACGTCACGTGGTGACGTCATCACACTGCGTAATATGATGCCGTCATCGCCTATGTGACGTCACAGTATCTGTGACTTACTCATTGCGGCATCTGCGTTAACACTGGCTTTCCGACTCATGATCGGGAGACAAGGTATAACTTCTGCACATCGTGCAAAGTGCGGGCGAGTCACCTGTACTCGTGCGCCAGGTCCTCTCGGTTCCGCTGTACGGCCATGTGTGAGAAGATGGCCTTGACGATGCTGAGCTTGACGTTGGCGTTGACCGCCGCGCTGGGGCATACGGGGGGCAGGAAGCAGCGCATCAGCGTCTCGTCGTCCATCAGCGGGAAGCGAACGCACTCGAGCACCTGCTCCTCGAGAGCCCTGCGCCTGTCGTACTCGTGGTCGAGCCACGTGAGCGCCGCCACGTACACGTTCAGCTCGTTGCGAGTGCCCAGCACGTCGGAGCGGAGGATGTTGCAAAGCTCGGCCGCCGTCAGGTCCAGGAACTCGCGGCAGCGCATCACGTTGTCGAAGTGCTCGACCAGGAACTGGAACGCCACCTGCGTTTGCGAGCACTTCCGTGAGATAGGCTAACTGAAGATGGGACACACGAACTCGCAGCCGGCAAATATGGGATTGTCTGTGTTTAATTAAAAAATAAAAAGGACAACGCTTAAACTGGAAGATCTCAGGTAAACATAAGCCGATTTGGCCCGCCCATGATACGTCATGCGCTTCCAGTATTCTAGAAAGACTGACTTATTAAACATCGTCATTAACTGCAAAGTACAGAACAACTGCCAGCGTACGTTAAATTAAAGGAGATTGACGCCTAGGCATCAGAACAGCTGTTGAGTGCTCTTAATATCGCTTTAAATGCCCTCTTTTCAGTGTTTGTAGTGCAATATGCTTGGATCCGAGCAAGCAGATTTCGAATCAGTGGCAACAAGAGTCCTATAGCTCGCACAGTGTTTGGCTGCAGTTGGTCTTTAATGCACACTAGTTCAAGAAGCATAGTTCATGAAGAGTTGGACGCAGTCACGCCCTCGCGTCTGTGACTTTTTCTTCGGGTATACGCGCTTTCCTTTTCTTACTCAACAATTTTACCAGCTGGCACGTGAGCAAGCGCGTGTTCCGCAGACCATAGACAGGGGCTGTCTCCTACCTTCTCCTCGTCCCTCATGGCCACCTTGACGGCGTTCACGTAGAGCACCACGTGACGGCCCACCTCGCCGGACTCGGCCAGGTACTGCAGGCACTTGGAGATGAGCGCCCGGATGCGCAACTTGTATGCACAGCGGTACACGTCCGTCACGTTCTGGCACGTGATGCGGATGCTGCCCAGGTACATGTACGAGCGCAACGCCTCGAACGCCGACGGCGACACGCCCTCGAGCTCGACCTTGATGCGCTGCTCGGTGCCAATCTCGTGGAGGATGTCGCGCAGGTACGGACTGGCCGCCATCAGGATCTCCTTGTGCGCCAGGAACTCGCTGCCCTTGATGCAGACCACGACGTCGGGCTCGCCCGACGGGATCGTCTCCGACGCCATTGCCCCGGTCTGGCCCGGCCGCCCGCTGACGACGACGCACGCCTCCGCCCGCTGTTGTTCTTCCTCGCACCGACACGCAGAGGCGTACGAAAGGCGCTGCCGTTTATCGACTGTGGCGCCTACCCACTACAACTCCACCACCGAACGACGAGGGGGCCTAACCAATACGGCACGGGTTTATCCAGAATTTCGCTTTTAAGGAGGGTGTTACTTACCCATGGTGTAACCAGTACGCAGGGGTTTAGGGGGGGGTACCAAGTCATTGGTTATCTGGAGAATTTTTCGGAGGGACGTGTGAGGACACAATTTCAGAAAGAAACATCGATGCCTTGTGATACAAAACGGGTGGATGCTAATCCCCCCCTCCCTCCCCCCCCCCCCGCACCCCCCGCCTTTCAAGTAATACAGTGTAAAGTATTATATATGCTTGCAAATAATTTCCAGTTTTACAAGCTTCATTGTAGTGGCACTACTGTAGCCGCCTCTTTTATTACTGTTCTGCATGCCAATTCTTGGCCCATCCTCCATCGTGCTTGCACGCGCCATGTCTCGAAGGATAACCATCATCATCGTCGTAATCGTCACTGTGCCGGTGCGCCAACGGAAATCGCCATGGCTGGGTCAGGCACCCGTCACATTCAATGGAGCCGAAGACTCTCTCTAGCTGCGGCCTGCTTGGCGGCGATCTTGGTGCTCGCATGTTTCGCCTCGGCTTTCATCTTCCCGCCATCGTCTTCGTCCGGTGGGTTGCGCGGCGCTTGTCCAAAGCACCAGTGTCGCCAGGGCTGAGCTAGACTAAGGCTAACGTCCCAAAACTGCCCAATTATATCGTGAAGTCAGATATTTCTAATCCAACTGTTTTTAGACTATGAGTGAAATCCACGAGGAATTCCGCAGAGAGCTTCCCGGTTGGAGCAAAACTTCGTTCTGGGATTCGAACCCACGACTAGCGTATTCGCGAGCCAGTCGGTCTACCGCCAAGAGTCATAAAGTCGGCATAGTTAGCTCAGATGGTACAGCGGACGTCACGGACGTACGTTGGTCACAGATACGGGATTCGAAGCTAGGACATTTTTCAAGTGTTTATTTGCAGCGAAACTGCCTTGGCTCCCATGCACCGCCAGCACAGCAGTAGGCTTACGCTGAAATGCCATTGGCTGCACCGGTAGGTCTCGTGATCTCGCTTTGACCAGTCAGATGAAAGCGCGAACGTTTTAACCGCATAACGCCGGGTTGACCTCGCATACTATAAGAATGCCTTAGATTTTCTGCCAAAGAAAGTAGGAAAGGAAAAAGAAAATCATAAAGAAAGGAAGGTGGAAAGAAAGAATTGAAGACGGTAATAAGAAAAAAACAGCTCGTTGCCGGCGCCTCGCTGGAGACAGCCACCTGGAGACAACCGTCATTGTCTGCTCTCTAAATAAAGTTGATTTCTCTCTCCCTCCTAGGATTTTGCAGTGTATGACAATCGCTGTGAACACGAATTCTTTTTTTCTTGCTTCTCTTCGCTCGGCACTGCACATGATGTTAACCTAGTTATACCGGCTACACCTGTCGTTTTCTTTTCGGCCAGCACGCGGTGCTCAATGTAAAAAAACAAAAAAAAAAGAATGACGGAAGGGATAAAGGCATAGAAAACCGGCCATTCCTCTCTCTTTGTCCCTACGGAAAGTAGCTGGATGACGAACACATCATGCACTCGGCGCAAAATTTTCAATATGGCGGTGTGCGTGTTTCGTGCAGTGGGACCTGCAGCAGCGTTGGTTCCTGCGGACGCGCCGGCCGCCGCACCGCGGACGACGAGGCGACAGTTGCTGCACTTCTGCACTACGCCGCATTGCCAACAGGAAGGTGATACAAACTGGAAAGTACATTGGTGAAAGCTAGTTCTGCATGATCTTGTGGGCTAGTTGGTCGGAAACAGGAAACAGCGCTGAAGACGGGTACAAAGGAGCACGTGGTGTCGTTCGTGCTCCTTTGTCCCTGTTATCAGCGCTGTTTCCTGTTTCGTAGCATTTGGAATGGTATTTGTTAGAAGCAGCGCCGCGCAATTTTTAGAGACAGGGCAACGAGACTTTGTTTTCCCGTGGCCATGTCTCGTGAAACTGCGTAGATGATTTCGCGCCGACACGTGTACTGCTACAGCCAAGACGAACACATCTCGATAATTTCACAATAAAGCGTCGAGTACTACAACGACGGGGTGTAGTCTGAAATGTAGCTGCTTGTCTAACGGTGTATCCGCTACAAGTTCGGGGGATCTGATAAGAGGTGTGCAAAAGTCCGTCCTAATCAAAGCACCCCCAAACCTCCACGCGGTGTGAACTGACAGTTATTGAATCTATCAAAGCTGGACTTGAGGCAGCGCGCGCAACTTTCTCTGACGTGCAGGACAGCGGCTGAACAGTTCGATCGCGTGGGACCAGAAGCCGTGCCGCGACCCGTACCGCTACGCATGCGGCCGCGCCGCCCACAGCCAGGTGGCGGATTTACGAAGAGGAGACGAACGCCGTCTCAGTGGTAAGTGCGGGTTCTTTTCTCGAAACGCACGCTTTTCGGCGTTGTCTCCGCGATCGAGTCGCGCGAGCAATCGCACCAGCCGTTATCGAAAGTGGTGGTGATCGGAAACGAGCGCAACGGAATTCCGTTCTAGCTGGCGCTGTCGCGATAGCGCTCCCTTTTTAACGCGCGACACAGCCTATACATAAGCGACGGGAGGAGCAAAGATGATGGCGGTGATTGGCGCGTTTTATTTATAAGTATCATCGGGATACTCCGAACGAAAACTTGCCGTCGCCGTCATGTTCCGTGTACAGTCTAAGTGCGATAAAGCACAGCAGCAGCAAAGGGGAGGCTTGGGCCAGCTCCCTTTCTTTTTGTTTCGTGTCCTGCGATGTTTCAAACGCACAACTAGCGCCTCGTGCATACGCTTCCAAATCAGAAAGTGCACAGTATGCTTCTAAATAAAATCAGCCCCGCCCCCATTCCTTGCCCTCGAACCGATGGCAAGGAATTGAAAGAGATTGGGGGTGGGGGGGGGGGGGGGGGGCGGAGCGAGTGATTGAAGGTGTGTTCGCCATAACAGGGAGAGGGGGTGGAGGCACGCGCACGGCTCTCCTCAGCGTTCGCGACAGGTTCATTACTTCGCGAAGGGAACGTCGTAAAATGCTAAAAAATATTCGAGGGGACACGTTTCCCCACTTGCGTTTGCGCTGTTCATTATGCAGAGCTGTGAGCGCCAGTGTTTTCGGTCATCGCACGGAATGCGTTCATGTTTGCCTGTGCGCGCTTTACACGCCTCGTTAATCGGGTTCGTAAGCGAACGTTTGCTGCAGTAAAGTAGACCGACGGCACACCAACCTTGCCTTGCACATTTGTCTAATAAACCGCCATCGCTACAAATTCCGATCGGATTTTCAAAGGAGTTTTTTGGCGACCTGACAAAACATTTTCCTGCGATCTCACTTGCCGTAGGACGCTTCTGTAAAGCCTCCCATCAAATGTTGCTAATGGGAATGTGCCGCAATGCTTTGTCGCGTTTGCAGCGCTGTTGTCTTCGACGGTGGTGCCACGGAGCAGGCAGACTGTGGCCGAGAAAGCAGCCGCGCTCTACCAGGGCTGCCTCAAGACAGGTAAGCAGGCATATGGTATAAATGCATTTACTGAAAAGAAGCCGGCCTTCTACTGAGTACTCTACACCAGAGGATAGGCCATACGGAAATTAGCGTTTCGAGCTCGTTATGGCTGCAGTCGAAGGCTTAGCTTCCTATTTGTGGGGGTTCTTGGAGTGCAGACAGTGCAATGTTTCAGTTACATAAAATAAATCAGTCAATTTTCTGGAAACTCCTCGAAGTTCACGAAAGGGACACTAAAGGGAAACAGTGAATCAGTTGAGACCCATTGAATAAATATTGAGAATTCTATTGTCGTTGATGTCGCCATCATATATCGGTTCAGTATTATAAAGGAAAGTGAAGGTTAAAGTTTCATTTTTTGAGTTTTGCGCCGTAACCAGGCACCCGAACATAAGCGTGGCGTCATGGATTTCAAATTACGTTCTTCGTATTTCGGACTATTTGCCCAATGAAACTTGATTAATCTTGCCACGTGGCCTACGTTAGCTCTCTGGCCCTTTCACAACTCAACGTGACTGCTTTTTAGAGGAAAATAAATTTGTGCTCCATAAAAGGCGCTTTCAAAATCTATGACGTCATGGCGAGTCGGTACAGAAGCGTGAAGGCGGCGTCGCCGCCTGCGTGTTCATTTTGTCCGTTTTCTCGCTTACTAAGCGTTCTCACATGGAGAGGGTGGTATCCGTCGGTATTGTTAAAGGGTAATTTTGTAATACGCGAAAAATCGTTTTGCTCTTTAGTGTAACTTAAATGCATGGTGCAGCATGTCAGTAACAAATGACATATAGAGCCAAATGCAACCGATTATTGCAGCTGCTTGAAATTTGGGGACGACACGGGAAGGTGAGTAGGAGGGCGAGCTCAGAAGGCGCTCCTTCACCGTCCTCCCCGCTTCCTCTTCAACGTGCTCTCCGTCAGACATTTGCATCTTTTGCCGTATGACAGGTCTTCACAAAAAAGGAACAACTGATGCGCTTGGTTGATCTCGTGTGACCATTGCGTAGCTCTTCGTGAGCGAATTATCCTCTCAACTCATCTGAAGAGTGTCTTTGATGACTGGAGAGCGTACGTCACATAGACATCTGCGGGCACGCAGAGCTGCTCACGTCGCAAAGCCGCGATGCTTGGTGGGCGGTGGCGCAACGTCTGGGTGTGTCCCAGTTTCCTTTGCCTCTGGACAAGGAGCCCCCCGTGGCACCCGAGCAGCTGGCCGGGCAGCTGCTGCGGCATCTCGGCTTGGGTCCCCTGATCGCCCTCCGGCTGGCCACTCCGCCCGGAAACCGTTCATCAGTCGCCATATACGTAAGGCTTCTGTTAATTGCCGGCTGTATGCACTACTAATCATTTGGCGATATACAGAAATGCGCACAACGTCATAAATCGCAAAAGTTATTTTCAACCTGACCTGTCTTATATATCAATCTGATAATCTTATTCTTCTTCAGCCTATCTTATGTCCACTGCAGGACGAAGGCCTTTTCCACTGTTCTCCATCCCTTCCCGTTCTGCGCGAGTTGATTCCATTTCAGAGACCAAGTGGGGTAACTAAAGTTATAGTTGACATGAAATGTACATAGGGAGGCCAACTAAGAAACACAACCGGTCGTCAGAATTGGAATAGAGTAGAATGGAATCTCAACGATAGTGTCTTCATGGGAACACGAAGATACAGCGTACACCACCCCAAAATCTTATCAACCGCATGGAAACACATGGCTCAAATGGCCGCGAAAAAATAAAATCACGTATTATACCAAAAACGTATTCAGCGGGCTAGTATAAACAAGGTTCCACTGCAGACACCGAGGAATGGGAAACGCAGATGAGGGCAGCACTGAAATCAAGAAGTTCGCAGGAATAAAACAGAACGCTCGTACACCTGCAAATCACAGGAAGAGGGGTTCATCCTACAGTGGACGTAAAATATGATGATGACCATGACAACCTGATGAAGTGGACAGTTGGCGAAACTTGTTGGCGACGCACCTTCACCGCCACACCCTGTGTGCCGGTGGTGCGTTTTCGACGGCACGTATCAGAAAACCTATGAATGGTACTTAATTGGAAACACTTCGGTCGGTCACTTTAAATATTATTACAACTCTCGCATTCACAGTGTCTTACTGAAACGAATAATTTTTAAAATTAGTTAATTAGTTTATGCTAATTAAGTGATTTTTCTAAACGAAAAGAAAAAAATGCATCACACTAGGGCACTTGGTCCTCAACATGGCTCAGTTTGTTGCAACTTGCTAGCACGCTCCGTCATTTTTAAGAACTTCGGTTACATTTCCGCATACATGTTAAGCGATACTTGTTTTGTCTTATTGCTGCAATATGCGTGCGCCGTTTAATTTTATTACATTTTCTCGCTCATGGCGCGTATTACGATGAATTTCTTTTAGAAGTGCCGATCAATGGGAAAACACAAGGAGGTGGTAAGGAACAGGCAACCAAAAACGAACCGCTGTCCTACCGTTTCAGTCGACTGTCTTTCCTGACGAGCTCGTGACCTTCAAAGTAGTATCCTAAGCCCTTGCCTATTACTAGAGGTAATTTTGTTGTATAGGCGTTAGACTATTTTGTTCCATCGAGTCGAACTTAATTCTTTAATTCAAGTCCTGAAACGTGTTCAGGAATTCCTTTTACCACTTACATAATCGGAATCCTGGCCCTCCGAACTATATTATACATTGCCTCGTTGCACCGTCAGCGCTGATTTACAGCGATAAAAACGCAGATTCGATTTCGCCAGCGCGTGCTCTCCTCAACTCCGCAGTTGACGTCATGTTAGACTCCACCACAGGCTCCGAGGTTCCAGCTCTCTTGGAGGCCATGGAAAAATAAACCTTGCTGCCTATCTGCCGTACGACAGCACCACACGGGGTCCAGCTATTTCCTTAATTTCTAGCTTTCATATAAACCTGTTATTTTAGAGCAAACGAAAGTTAGCGATACGTTTACGTGTTAAGGTGACACCACTATGGTCCATAGGATACTTGGGACCATAACACCACTGAATAGGGCCTGCCCATGGTGTAGCACGGTCGTTTCGGGAGCACAAGAAAGCTAGGATTTCAGACGGGCCTTATTAAACGTAGGGTGAATATTGCGCCGAAATATTTCGGAATCAGCATGTCTAATGCGTATTGAAGAGGATGAAATTACAACCGCTGGTAGTTCCATATTATTTTCACAACCCCTTCAAGTGGTTATGTTGACACTTCCCTCGGAAAGAGATTGCGGGATTACTGGGAACATTATTTTGAAGGATTATGGAGAAGAAAGCGAACGAAACAGCCGCGGAGGAGAGCACGACGCGTACTTGTGCAATCGGCTCCCCCTCCCCCGGCGTTGCAACGCAGTAGCAACAGGTGCCGTTGAGCAGATGCCTCGCGCCGGCGGTGGAGATGTAGGAGCCACGATTATTAGGAGGCTCACGCCACTGCGGCCGCACAGAAACGCGGCTTGCATTTGTCTAAACTTGGTGCGCCATCGATGCGCTTCAGGTTCGGACAAAATAAACTTGAAGCCATCGGCTACTCGTGTTACAAGAGCGTATACAGAGGGCATATACCGTACTACAAAATATAATTCCGTGTTGGTTCTCCCTAATTGGTCAGTTCTGCCAGTCGGGGCAGCAGTGACCAATCAAGAATTTGGTGTTGGTCATTCAAGGCAGAATTGTCCAATCATGGAGGATCATGCAGCACGGAATAGCATTCCGTATATTCAGTGGATCCTCGAGTTCGGTAACAGCTTGTACACCATTGCGGTCATACCACAGTTCTCAAATAAATGTGAGTCCCACGCACAGTATTACCAAGTAACATACTAGCGTATATGCTAGAGCCAAACGGAGCTGTGTGTGAACGGTGTTGCAGGTTCACCCCCCTTTGGCGGCTGCCAGCTGGCGCTGGAACGAGACGGCGTCCGGACTGCAAGCGCTGACTCAGCGGTCTCCGGATGGCCAGGTGGTGCGGGCCCTGGTCGAGTTGGACCGCACCGTGGCGCGCATAGCGGCCAAGGCTAGCCCGTCCGTGGCGACGTACGTGCCGCGTTACCGCACCGTGCGCATCTTCAGCCTCCCACAACACGCCAAGGTATACATCCTTCTGGGCCACATTGTAAACAAACCAGCACAAAATGCACGCATAGCTAAACATTTGTGTCATGGGACACATTACGATAATTTATTGCACCGGGGCAATATTAATGCGAAGGTATTACTTGGCCAGTCGGAAAATCCGGCATTCTCCGCGAAAACGAATGGTATCAAAAATCGGTCTGCTATCGTCACATGACGTCATCGGTGGCTTCGTCACATGACGTTGCTGGTGACGTTATTAGTGGCGCGAGCGCCGAGTGACACTCCTGACGTTTCGCACCGATCTCGGCGTCGAGACGTTCGCGTCGAATTAGACACGGTCACAGACTAATGACAGACGCAGCACGCGCGCCACTGCCCGTGCAAGGGCTCTTCGACGGAACAGAGGAGGAGAAGCACATGCGCAGTCGCCAGTGACGCCACGACATACGGAGAATAGTGGAGGACGAGAAGGTGGTGCGCCAGCTGTGGCGTCGGCGGTTGCTAGGCAACAGCACAGACGACCGACGCAGCTTCGCCGTTAAAATATAGACTGTACTGTGTATGATAGGTATGACATCAGAGTATCACCAGCCTTTTGCACCAAAAACGCACTTAACCGTAACGATAAATAGTGAAAGTTAATCGTTCGCCTCCAGCATAAGTTTATGAAAAAATTGAACTATATATATGAATGAGGACATGTTTTGAGCTGTGCATATAATCTACGTGATATTACAGCGTACGTCTTATAATATAGATGCACTTACAAATAAGGATAATTCATGCAAATTAATTCACTTCCGCTTAAAGTACTGTACAACGTGTGGCTCATACCTACTCTGGATATGTGGGTATAAGCCATAAGTATTTTGATTTGTTTTGTTGTTCCTCAGCTGCACTTAGAAAACTAACTTTATTGATCCTGGCGTCGTATTCTTGTATGCTTTTTTGCACTCTCTGGCAACATTGTGCGTTCACCGGAAACGTGCCCTAGAAAACTTCCTGTTTACCTTGCTTTCGCGTGGTTTCAGCGTGTGTCGGTGGATGCGGCTGCTTGTGTTCCGCTGATAGAATTATTGTGATGAAGCGCTCGCGACTCGGGCGCTGTTGTGTGGTGCCAGGATGCAGTCTGCGGTCCGCAACTAATGTGCTATCGCAAGTCAAATCGTACAGATGAGCGGGAAGAGCCCAGCAACCACGCAAGAAAACTGGAATCCCACAAAGAGCGCGCAGATTTCTTCTGCCCAGTTCATGAAAGGCAAATAAAGTTCAGTGCATACTCTAATGGCACAGAAGCGATGCGCAGGCATTAGTGTAAGGTCCCTAATTACAAGGTACACGTCGGACGCCGTTGCATTCCGCCCACGACAGACAATCACGCTGACGCCTGAAGTGGATAGCAAAATGTGAAATCTGCTTAAGGCCAAAAATCCATCGTAAAGGTGTTTCTTGTAGTTGGAGCCCTATCAATGATGTGCACTGTTTGAAGCAGCACTCGGGACACCAAAGCAGCCGCGCTCAACATGAATCGCCGCACAGTATACGTCGCGGTGCCCACGTTTTGTTGCCGTGCGTTTGCTTTTTTTTTATGAGAGCGACGCCTGCGAGTGCTTTGGCATCGGTGCGAGCAACTGACTCATCGCCTGTCGTGTTGCCGCCAATGGACATCGTCGCACCCTAGCTAATTTATCTTTCGGTGTGAGTTTGGACTATAGATGTAGGCTGGTTAACTGGAAAGTTTGGTTCGCAAATAGTGTACTCGTAAGCAAACCATAGTATTTTGCGTGACTCAGCCGCACCTGACTTCATTATATAATGAGTACGTTTCATATGATTTCAGACGCACCTAACACATTAGATTGCGATCGATTCCGATCTGCGCCGATCTCTCGGATCAAAAAGTACCCGGTGTGGCACAAGCGCCTGCACATCGTGATGTGTGCCTAGACCAAACCTTTGCGTTCGTCAACTAGCCCGTTTTCGGCAGCTTAGAACACGTGATAAAACGTAGGTTACGCGTTTATGCGATGTGGCGTTCCGTACACAACTCCACCCCTTATGTCAAAAACAGATGATAATTATTACGACCTTTTCAAATGGTAACAGTAAAGTTTTTAAGTTGTCATGGTAAAGTTAGCCATCGGTTTAACCTGTGATTTTAAGAAAGCTAGGCATGCTCCATCACAGCCGACTTGCTCTCTGCTTGTTGCCTTTAATTATAATTTTATTGCTGTTTAACAGGCTTGTCCTAAAACTGGACAATCTTGCATACCTTTCGCAGGAATTCTGCAGTTAGCATAACTTTGCTCAGCAACATCGGCTGACATGCAGTCATACAGATCGTTTGTCAATTCATCGCGTAGCTGCCTTCCAGGCTACAACTTCCCTATCCAGCGGATCAGGCAACTCTTCTCTGCAGTTTATGCTTGTAGCTCTCTCGTGCGACGTCATCGACCCCCTTCATGTAGTCGATAGACATCGCTCTAAACACATTTGAACGAATGCGCCAGAATTATTTGAGCAACAAACTCAAATGTACCAGAGGCAAACACCGTCCATTGAAAATGTATTACCGGAAGTGCTGCACCGGAAGTCTTCTTGGGCACACCGTTCGGCGCATTCCTGTTTGTTTACAAACAGCGAACCCGTCTATACTGCTTTTATTCTGCACTAATCATATGTTTTCAAGTTTTCGTTTGTGAACTGCTTTCCTTTGCTGTTGCCCACATGCCATAGATTACATTGGGCTACGGACTATAGTCAAGCCGCCTCTCGGCAGCTTTTTTTCCGTTGTCCTCCATCTGTGAGATTGTACATGGTGGTTGCCCACATGCCATAGATTACGTTGGGCTACGGACTATAGTCAAGCCGCCTCTCGGCAGCTTTTTTTCCGTTGTCCTCCATCTGTGAGATTGTACATGGTGGAAATAAATTTGATTTGATTTGATTTGAGTGTATAAGAACGGGATACGTCGGTGACTACAAGGAAGCCGCCAGGTCACACCAAAGCTGAGGTGCGAGAGCTACGTGCGACAGCCTATAGTCACGCCCTATGCGACACCCTATAGCTTTTCGGACCAAGATCTGCCATGTTAATTATTAGCAGAAACAAAGACGTTTGAAGTGGCGTGAAATCATACTTTTGGGAGGCGGGAGTCGCTGTTGCCATATCCTCGTCACTTACCGATGCTGTGTCAAGTGGCGAGGTAGCAGCCAGCGGAAGCGGCGCCTCCTGATTGGCTGGGGCAGGTCCCAAGCACTCAATGTCACATGTGTGACATCACATACGAGCGCACTGGTGCCGAGACCCCTCTGACCCCTCCCTCTAGTCACGGTGCTCCAAAGAACGTTAAGTTTGAAATTTCAGCTCATTCCGTGGCTCGTGGCGATGCGTTTCTTCGCAGACGTGATTGCTATAGCGTGAATGCACTCGCTCGGCAGCTCAAAATTACGAGACCTGGTGTGGGGCCCTTTAATGTAAAAGTCTTCCAACTGATGTCAAATTTATGTGTGAGGCTCCTGCAAACAAAGTAAATTCACGGTTTTTGAAGAAAATGTCACAGTCTGGGTACGGATCGAACCAGCGCCCCTGGGAGTTGTCAAGCAAGCACACTAACGCTAGCCTCCGTGGCAGCTCTTGGTGTTCGTGGAAGCCTGCTTGGATCTAGAAACGCTATAGCAGAAGCCGGTGTACAGGAGGGCACCATGCAGATTGAACCGCGCGGATTTTCTGCCATAGCTCTCACCCTCCTAGACGATAGTAAATTGCAAATTTACACAGACTCCAAATAGGCGGTTAGGGTTAAAATATAAGACGGTGGCGCAAAAATGGGACAAGGACGAAACAGGAAGAAGCGACGTATACAAGCGCTTGTATAGTGCACTTGTATACGTCGCTTCTTCCTGTTTCGTCCTTGTCCCATTTTTGCGCCACCGTCTTATATTTTAACTATGCACCAACTAGCCCAGCAACAAATTTTATTGGGCGGTTAGGGCCTTTGCTTCTGGCTCCACTTCCATTGAAACCTCTAAAATTCTCGGCAACAAGACGATCTGCTCGCACACCATTACTTGATTTCCGGCACATCTGCAGAGTCAGCTTGACTCCCTCACCAACCTCAACGATACTATTCACTGTCGTGTGCAGAGCACACCGGGGAGAATGCAGGTATGCAGGACGGGTACGGGGAATTTAGACATTTATTCATTTTTAACGAAGTCACCAAGCTCTATCAAATGGCCAGGCGGACTTCTCTAACCCAGCAAGCAGCTGTCCCCTGGAGCTCGAGGGGACAGCAGACTGTCCCCTCGAGCTCCAGGGGACAGTCACACTCCGAATGTTGCAAACTAATAAGTCATATCCCAGTTAGCACTGCTCAGCATTATTGCTCTGGACGCCTTCGAGTCTACATGCAGGGACTGCGGTTAGGTTAGCAGTTTGGATCACGTGCTTTGGCGGTGACCCTCGTTGCATGGGCCCAATCAAGTCACCGAGGGGGAGTGAAGCTCTTCCATCAAGAGTTCTGAGCTTCTTCCACAACTCCGGGCTGTCCAGAGACCCAGTAGCGCACCCAGGATCTCTGCCAGGGTGGGGGGGGGGGGGGGTCAATTTTTCACGAAGGGCCGGGCATGCGATTACAGTTGTTGCGTGCGTAAAAAAAAGTAAATAAAATGCCAAATAATGGTAAGACCAATGATTATGATTATTTTTAATATTTTTTTGGCGTTTTGCAGAGACAATAGCGCCACATTCTTCTAGGACATAGGAGCAGTTACGGAGTGGGAGGGGGGTTAGGTCGGCCTCAGGGGGGGGGGGGGTTACAACCCCCCCCCCCCCCTTCCCATCGGTGCGCCACTGCAGACCCCACGACGCAGCGGTGAGGTTAGGCCTTCTTGTTCCCACGTGGAAGAAGCCCGCAGTGCTGCTCTAAAGACGGCGTTCCTTTGGACCTCAGTAAGGTTATTTGTCTTTGATCTAATAGGAATGTTCCTTCTACGTCCCGACAAAGTCTTGCAAGATTTTACAGTGTAATCATGTACCCGTGAAAGAGACAAAGGGCTGATTCAAGTGGTTAAGTTTGCCACGTAATCCACGTGCCTTGACGTCTTTGCTGCCATGAGGCAAGCAAACTCCCAAACGGTCGCCCTGCAGTGGCGCTGGCGAGAGGTGTTCTCGGCACTGCTGGACAACCTGGCGGCGCCCCAGACGGTGAGCCTAGTTCTCACGGCACCAGGCTATGTGGAGGAGGCGGCGCCACTGTTGGCTGACGCCAGGCCGGCCGCGGTGCACAACTACTTGGCCTGGCGGCTCGCGCTCGAGCTCGCCCCGCTGCTACCCGTGGTGCCGGCCTCCGTGCTGCCCGCGGCGGACGGCGTGCAGCAGCGCCCGGAGCGGCGATGCCTTCGCCAGCTGCGCGCCCTCATGGAACACGCGGCTACGGCTCTGCTGGCGCCCCAGCCAGGACCGCAGGTAAAGTAACATGTTCAGTACCGGCACTGCACTGTGGGAGCTACAGGTGCCATCAGCCAATGACGAGCATGGGTGACAGAGGACGGGAACTCCGCGCACTTCCCCGCAGAAGGAAACCTATCGGCTTTTAGGAATTTGCAGCTTTGTTAAGGAATGTTAAAGCTGAGCCAGTTCCTACTAAAGCCAAGAATTCAACATTTCCTCTGGTTTTCCGGGTCTGCTGTGGTCTAGCTATAAGAGTTACGCGCCGCTGGGTTCTTTGCAACAACACAAAGTGGCGCTTGTCTCTGCCCATCCAGTATTTTATGGTAACTCAGGTGGAACCACCCGATTGAAGCAAGCTCGTGTTTACGTAATTAGAATGCATTGTTACGTAAAAAGATATTCTTTGAAAACAATGGAGCATATTTGAATTGAACGTAGAGATATATCCACCCAAGCGAGAGAGAGAGAGAGAAAGCGAGTGAGTGAGTGACTGACCGCTAGCCTACATGACACCTTAGCATTTAGGGACAGCATAGGAAAGGTGAACAGTGCTGCGAATATGAGATAAGGGCCTATCGGAGGACCAAGTGGTTGAATAGTAGAGAGAAAAGGCAAACAGCATAAATACCAGTATTTGTTGTTTCGATTGCAGCTAGGTATACTATATCGCTAGCAGATCCATAGGGGGTGACCCCGAGGTTGGAGCCACCGCCAAGGCAGATTAATCCCCCCTCCCCGCCCTCCTTCCTGTCCACTGTTACGACTGAAACGGCACAACGGCACTTAAAACGTACTCCAAGCAAGGTGTTTGCCTGTTAAGCCCGGCCGCTGAGCCAGCGTGTTTAAACTTGCTCGTCGCATGTGGCACCGTCACAGCAACCTTGCTTGTTCTCTATGACAAGCAACGCCAAGGTTGCCTTGCTGTAGTTCAGCTGAACCAGGCTGGATAAAATCAGCGCGACATATGGATTCCTATAATATCCTTTTCCTTTACGCCATTTCGGTGGAGTGTTGTCCTCTCAAAGTGCAGAGGGAACAACACACTACCATCGCTGTGCACTTCCGGGCAAAGCAATACTCTCTTTTGCGCATGCCGATCGAAGGTCGCGGTATCGCATCCCGCCCGCGGCGGCCGCATTTCCACGGAGGTGAAATGCTGGAGGCACCTAGCTGTGCTGTGCGACGTCAGAGCTTGTCAAGCAAATGGTCGAAATTTCCGGAGCCGTCCACTATGTAGTATCTTTAACATCGTGGTTTTGCGGCGTAAAAACCGAGAAATTACGATTCGTGCACGCCGGAAGAAGCATGGCGGCGCTTTGTAATTATGGTGCATGAATTCCGCGGCTGCGCTATCGCACAGGGCCGCACGGCAGCGCGCGACGTCCTGGCTGCTGCAACAGACCAGCTGAAGCGACAGCTGGTCGACTACATGTGGATCGCCGAACCAGTCAGCCAGCGCGCCGTGCAGAAGCTGAACGCCCTGCAGGCGCATCTGCTGTACCCGCCCTTCGTCGAGGACAAGATGGTGCTCGAGCAGATCTACCGGCAGGTGCCCGACGCCGGCAATGACACCGTGCTGCTCGACTGGTTCCGCGCACGCTCTGCAGTCATGCTCAAGCGCTGGAAGGCCCTCGCCGGCAAAGGGTTGCCCCCGCTGTGAGTGACATGATCCACAGACTTATCCATAATAAACTGATATCGGATGAAGACAGAACCAGAAGGTTGTATACCTGATCGTATTTGCACGACTGTACGTCGACTCGAATGTAGATCGGTCCCTACAACGCAAGTCAATAGAATAGAGAAAAATTAGGCGCTGCGTGCGCAAGTAGCGCAAGGCGAAACTGATAGGCACTTGTCTGGTCCAGGTCTTCATCATCATGTTCATCATCATAATCATCCGCATCTTGTTCTCCATGACGTCACCAGGGATTTATACACCCCCTCCCCCTGTACTTGTTACGCAATGGGTAACACCCCTCCCCCAAAATCGAAATTATGTATAAACCCCTGACGTCATGGTTGCGAGGTGTGGCAATGCCAGGTGTTGCAGCCGCTATGGCGTAGCTGGTTGCCATAGCTACGGTGCAGCTGGCTTTTCGTGACACGGACGCACAAATTATGGATGGCTTAAAAAGCTTCGCTGTTGAAACGCTGAGTGATGGTTAATATTTCCGCCGTGTCCATTGTATATCAAACTCACTGTGACGTCATAGATTTTGAAGGCACCTTTTATAGAGAACAATTTTATTTTCCACTAAAAATGAATCACGTTGCGCTTAACAGTGGCCAGAGACTTAACATTGCACAGTTCATCAAATTTCATTGAGCCAATGGGGCCGAAATACGAGGAAAATAATTTGAAATCCACGACGTCCTGTTTACGCTCGGGTGCCTTGGTTTCGGCACGACATCTAAATATCAAACGTTAACCACTGTTTTCTAATACTGAACCTACGGAGGCAAAATCAATGACAAAAGAGTTCTCAAATAATAACCTGTCAGTCTAAACTGATTTGTTACTCCTCTTTAGCGTCCCTTTAATATGCATCTAAGTCTAACTATGTCGTTGTTCCATTTAGCCCGCACAGAAATGTGGCCGCCATGGCCGGAAATCGAACCCATGTCTTCAAGCTTTGCAATATGGCACTTCATTTTTTGAACTGCCACGACAGGTGTACATTGTCTTCATAGCAACTACCAAGGCGAAGTCAAAATGCAAGCATGAGCTTGCACGGACACAGAATGTACATAAAACACAGGCCTCCTACAGCGAGAGCAACATGGCTTAGCTGTGATACCTTCCTTCAGGCAACATCCAGAGCACCAGTGTGGCACCAATCATTCTAGAACCCTCTACTTCACTGCAATTCGTTGAAGTGAGCGTGTGTGGCATTGTGTCACAGCCAATGGTACTTCCGGTGCTGTCTCACTGTGATGGCTGATTTTTCATTCAACGACCCATTTCGTGGTTTCACATTGATACTTAATTTATGCCACCCAAGTTTAACCATATACTCAGAGCGAAAAGAAAAATACACATACTTCATGTATAATCGACCGACCAACTGTTGCTACTGACAGCATAGTTGCTATTACAATAAAACAGAGCAGGGAAAACGGGATACAAGCATCGTGGCATTATACTGCTCAATTTATTGTGCATTACCAGTACGTTGTAACTCCCGCAGGTGGGACGTACCACACATGGAGCCCGCCGTTCACTACCTGGCCGATTCCAACGAGCTTGGTAGGTCATCAACACGTATAGAAGATTATATTTCGGTTTGGGAAGGAGGATATCTGATGCCCCTATATATGTATGTGTACAGATGTTTGTATGTGCCCCTGTAATGCAAAATGTAGTTCATTACTTATTAACACATTTTACTAACTGTTTTATGTAATAAAAACAGTAAATATTTTGGTGAGTTTAGACAACCCTCTCCCAGCTAAGCCCACGAGCACGTAACAGTATATACAGCGAAATCTCGTTAATACAACCCCACTTATTACATTTTTGGATGTATGTTTTCCCCCAGACCAACACCCGAAGAATAAAAATCTAGCCTTTGTAGAACGTACACAAGAGAAGTTAGACAAACACACATGTACATGTCTACAAAAGCTGGGTTTTTTATTCTTCAAGCAACAAGCCCAACACCATTCTCCTAACCCATCGGTGTGATGCATTTTCATATGGTTGACACAACTTTCAGATGCTCTATTTTACAATTTCTGCAAAGATCGCACCAAGATTCCACTGTAGAATGTTGCCCATCCCCTTTAATGCAGTGGTGCCGGTGGGAGTGCTTCGGGAACCACTCTACTCGGCGCCTGGCAACTCACTGTAAGCATGACACGCACATCTCCTGTTGATGACAGGCCGGTCCTTCATACATCATTATGTTTTGCAGGCCTTTGGACTTGGCACGCTTCGGGTTCCAACTGTGCCGTAAACTTGCGCAGGCTGTACTGTACCGCGGTAAGTCTGTGGTAAAATAGTATCTTTCCGTGAACTAAAGTAAAGCCTAGTTTTAACAAACCGGGATATAATAAACAGATATAGCTAAGAAATTGTCATTCCCCTTGAAATTCCCATGAGATGAATATTGGCTATAACAAACTAATGGTTATAACAAAGTAATTACAACTCCCCCTTCAACTTTATGAGGTCTTACTGTATATACTAATGCAATATGCCTTTCAGTTGAGAATTCAGCATGACGGAAAAGTTCAGGATACAACAAGATTTGCGAAAAGGTTGGGTTCTAGTGTTCGACAGATAGATATATATATATTCTCTAATTAGAAGTTCCAGCCTTCAGCTGTTTCAGGGCCTACTGTTGGGTTAGCTTCATCCACTGAATTTAGAGGATCATATTTTAACACAGCATAAATTCATATTTGAAGTTTGTGCACTAATGTACGTTGAAATTGTGGAGATGGGTTTGTGAAAGGACTCTAGGAGTGACAATAGGTAACCTGAGTGTTGGAGCACCAGCATTCCACAATACTGACATTAAAATAAATAAAAACAAATCATCACAGACCTCAATTTCAAAGCTCCATAGAATGATGCTCATTTCACGTAGAAACCTCTAATGAAAACACGTTACACCAACATTTCTTTTTAATTCCCCATTGGTACATCAGTGCTACATCACGAATTTCATAGCATGTTCTACCAAATTTTGGCTGGGGAAAAATCACCGAGGCGCCATGTGCAATGTTCGGAATACGGTGTCTGCCGAGTGTACTGCTGTCCAAAATATGAGACATTATGGCGACCAGCACTGCCACTGCAAGTATGTAATTTACTGCATTTTGTTCAATGTTCACACAAGGAGGGTTGGGGAGGGGGGCAACACACACCCTTCACAAAACCTTCACAGTTTATATGCATACATGCACAATTTCACAGTGGGCTCCCTGGGCACCGCCACAATCCCCTTTGGGCGACTCCTTAAAGAAAGTGTTGAGGCAGTGACACCAGCCTTTGTACTCCCATGTCACAGTCCAGAAAGGAAGTGCTCCCCTTTGCCCATGGAAAGGTCTATATAAACACAAGCGCACACTTTGGAGAAGGGCAACATGCAACACACTTGTGCCAGGCGCATCATTGGTCGGCACGACCAGGGCGGGAGCCAGCACTGGTCAAGGACAACAGTTGGCACCTGTGGTAAAGGTTACCTGCAAAGCTTACCTGGTCTGCAATTATTGTTGGGAACCTCAGCTGGCCGCTGGCCACACCCTTGAGCCCACATATGGCGCCTAAAGTGGGACACATCTCCACACTCTCGGGCCACAATCAGTGCAGAGTGGCTCCACTGGACATGCCCAGCAAAGTCTGGTTGAGTACAGCCACAGTGCGTGCACATAGTTGCCTCTTTTCCTCAGCATCCCTGTGCTGGCGGCAATCACCACAATGGCGCCAGAGCTGGGGCCCCAGCTGACTCTGATTTTGGGAGGAATGATGTCTGTGGCGGATGACCGTGCACTGGGCTTCGTCATGGCTTTCGTCACCCGTTCGAGTTAGTGAGTTGCGCTAGACAACACATAAATGTGACTGGCTGCGTTCCCACAGAAAAAACCCACAGAAAAAGCCATGAATTGTGCCACCAAGTAAGCTGATGCACACTGCACCTCGGCAGACTGACGTAGTCATCTTGGCCAAGGAGAAGAATGCCAGTTACACGATGACAGAGAATTGTGTCTCCATGGAAGCAAACTTTGGCCGATGTGTCTGAATAAAATGATGTGAAGAAGGTATGAGACAAAAGAACACTAAATCGGATAACAAGTAGAGGATGTCGTGGGTGAGGACCATGCCAATCCCAACCATGTAATCAAGGAGATCAATGAGGCGTCATTTGTGGGCACCACCTCTGGTGCTGCTTCTGCGCCGCCTTTAGGAGCATCCTGGAGTATCTGCTTCCCCATGAACTGCACACCCTATTTGGCTGGATCGCCTCAGTGCAGTTGCAAGATTGTGACTAGGAGGCTGCAACCATTGGCCACGTGCTTGGCGTACTTCATAGAGTTGGGACTGAAAGGCGACCAGGTGTGGATCTGTGCCTCGGGACGATTTAGGGCCTGCCATACCCTAAACCCACATCTGCACTACACGATCAGCTGCATCCTCGCCAGGTAAATAATACTGAGAAGCCAGCTAGATTTAACCCCTGCCAGAGCTTGGCTTCTTGACATTGCCTGCCTTGCTAACCTGATGAACTGACAAATCTCTGCTAAAATTTTCGTTAGTGAGGTGCGGCAGCAAATGAATGACGTATGAAAAAAGAAAAAAAGAAAGAACCTTTCATTAGCCCTGTACACACTCAAGGCTAAGACTTACAGTCGCTGCAATCATGCGTTCAAATTCCTGTACTATGTGCTGTGGGATGACCAAAGGAAAATGTGCGATGTACGTTGGGCAAATTGTGAAATTATAAAATCGCTTGGAGTTTCTTTTTACACAAAGCATGCAATGGAATGACCATGTCAATGATGTTTTACTCAAGGCCTCTAGAGCTGTTGGCATACATTCGCGTCATAGATCGCTGCTACCATTAAAAGCAAAGCTTGCAATATATCAGGCTTTATTTATTTCGCATTTAAATTACTGTACATTAGTGTGGGCCATGATGACACGAAGTAATCTAAATAAGATTTCTGTATTACATAACAAAATCATTCGCTTAATTTATAACCTTCCTTATAGACATAAAAACTCATCATTTGTTTATTGAACACAGCATCATCAATGCGTTCAACTTATACGATTATAGACTGCTACAGTACTATAAGGTAGAACAAAAGATACGTTTGTCTACATTATCACGGTTAGCCGGTATGCAAAGTTATAAGTCACATTACCAAAACCGTCATCAGCCTCATTGGGTACTTCCTCACACAAGAACAAAATATGGACTGCAAAGAGTATCATATCAGTTACCGTCACAATTGAACTCCATCTTGCAGGCATTGAAATTACAGACATTACACTTGTGCAGATCCGCGAATTTCTCAAACTCTTCAAACAGTTGAAGTATATCATAAGCCTTGCCCCTTTGTATCATCTAATGTGTTGCAATGTTGTTTTCCTTTATCCAATTTTTTTGCTTTTTGCTGTAATGTTTTCTCTTTGCCATATTTGCACACAGTGTTTGTAGACATGCTTGTCTATTCCTTTTGCTATATGAGAAGTGTATAAAACCTGTACTGGCTCCATTTAAAATTACTCCAGTTTATGTATATCCTTGCACTTTGTGCAACCAAGGCGAGTTATTGCGACTATTCTGCGTGTTCTATCGCCACCACAACCTGTGCCTGATGTAATTGCAGGGGTGGGAACTTAGTCAAGCGGCTAGTCACTTTTTTTCTCACCCCCTCCATCAACGCTGTATTGGTGAGAATAAATTAAATTATTATTTCGTTGACACGCTGCGCAGGCAACAGTATCAAGGTGGGTGAGGTGGAATGACTCAGATATTTGTGCCCCTGCGGAAGGTCAACTGGCGATGCGGGAGCGCGGTGGAGGTGGCCGTCGCTCCACCTAGTGATGGTGATAAAAGCTGCAGTAGGTGCAACAACAGTATGACACTTTATGAGTGGTCACTCGCTTTGTATGCACAATCTATGTGCATCTTTAAGGGAAGATGCTTTTCAAAGGGTTTTTTAGGGACGAAGCTCCTTAAGGTTTGGGTCTGTCCGTCCGTTATAGTAGTGCGTTACCTACTAGGAACGCGCTACTAGGAGGGCACGTGTGGGAGGCGCGCCCTCGGCGCATGCCTCCTGGCGCGCGAGCTCTCTCACTCTTCCATCTGCTGTCTTGTGAGAGAGAGAGAGAGACAGAGAGAGCGAAAGGCGCGCGTTGACTATGGAAACGCTCTTTCTTCGATGAACGCGCTACCAGCTCGCAAAGAAGGAGAACGCGCCCTCAACCACGAAAGACAAGCCTGATGCAGGCAGCGTCTTCTAGTGAGTTTCTTGATTGAAAAATACCAACTGGTCGCGCTGGAGAACTGTTCACCAGCCACCCATATATATATATATATATAGGCACTGGATCTTGACTTGCAATGAAGTGCCAGTGGGAGATTTCACTTGTGCGTGGTTGAACCATAAGGATTCATAGCGTGCGCGTTAACTAAATTAATCCGGAACTCGGCACGATCTACAATGAACCTCCGGAGCTTCGCCCACTCATCATCATTCACTCCGTGGATATGCTGCGAATTTTTTAAAAATTCTTGGCCTAGAAAACATTTCTGCCACTAGTAGTTTGTAATGCTGATTTCAAAACTGCAGTTAGTTCTATTGTAGCTGTAATGGTTCTAGAGTTAGAGCAGCTATGATAACAAAATAGGGCCTTTTGTGCACACTCTTAGCTTAAAAATTTTCAACACATCCCAATACGGCTCATTTTGCTGCATATAGGCAGCAATATGTTGAAAACTACCAAAACTGTGGAAATAACATGCTACATTTTTAAAATAAGAAAGTGCTTGTTGTACACTCCAGATTTCCCTTATTGGCACCTTAAATTACAAAACACAAATTCCGTAATTGATGTCAACATTTTATGCCATTTTTTTCCTTCTTTGTCGTCGTCTTTGTTTGCACTTCTGGAAGAGCTCTAGGATGCCTCAATACAACACTCTAAGAACCTAAAGGTCACAAGAAGATATGGAGCAAAGGTTAGTACAGCCATTGGTAACTTGCCAATTAGGGGTAGATGAAAAAAATCACAAAGCAAATATTGGCCAAATTCTAAACAGTATATAGAACAGAAATAGTTAATAGTATAGTAAGTAGTCGTCAGTTCAAAATGGCGACATCTAGGAAGAAGGGTTCTCATTCTAGTCTTCAATGCATTGGCTGTCCCTCAATTCAAGCAAGATAGGTACTGGTGTCACTCTGGTCAGATGGTACACATACCATCAAGAAAGGATTATCTGACAAAAGCCAATTTCAGGGCTGAAATCTCAACATTTATGCCCACAGACTGTGTGTGCACCAGGGCTTGAGTTGGGACAAAGCTGCCTCTCATTATGAAGTAAAAGTTTGATAGCCACAGATTTGCAGGCATCCAAGTTCAATCGATGTATGCTCCTCAATGCAAAGGTCTACGGACCATCGCCTGATATCACTCTGCAGGTGCGTTCCACGACGAGTCCGGTGCACTAAGCTTCTGGTGGGAGCGCAGCAGCTTTGTGCGGCTGCGTCATGCCGAGCACTGCCTGGCACGCCGCCATGCAGCCGACCCGGCCGAGGCTGTGCTTGACCAGGTGGCGCTGCAGGCAGCTTACGCGGTACGTTTCACAAGACACATGGGTTGGCTTTGGGTGTTTATACAGTCCTCGTTGTCTTTACTTGCCACCAAAATAATATTAATAATGATCATAATTGTAATAGTAATGAATTCACATGCAGCTGTACAAGCAGAGGCAGCAGGGCAGCCCAGGTCTCAGACTAGCTGCCCTGCCGGACGCGTCGGGGGACCAGCTCTTCTCGCTCGCCTTTGCCACGGTGAGTGGTTGATGGTGCGCTGCAGTGGTGGAAGCAGACACGTTTTGCTGAACCCCTCAGAGGCATACAACGACAACTAAGCTCTCTTGAGGTTCAGTTATTCTGACTGTAAACTCTATCAGTTCCGTTCCTTCTGCACACGTGTGATGCTGAGGCAATGTGCCACGAAGGTGTCGTTCATTTGCCGACAGTGCCGGCACATCGCAATCTATGCCTCGCTGTTCTGCTTCCTCCACTGCCAGTATAAATGAGTCCTAAACTGCGGCATGGGCGCAGGGCATGTGTGCAGAGGGAGAAGAAAGGCCACGGGCCAGGGACAGGTGAGTGAGAGAGCTCGAGCAGTTCCTCGCGTGGCGTGCTCGCACGTTCTGCCTCGATGCAGGGTGAACCTGGCGCTTCGCGAGTGGGCGCCGTTCCGCCAGGCCTTTAACTGTCCCGAAGAACGGCACCCGTGCAGCTTGCGCTAGCTCAGTCCAGGATGACAATCTGGTCTGGTGGTGCCCGGCTGCGGCAAGGCCGTCGGGCCCAGCGCCGCAGCTCGGCCGTACTCAGCTGCCGTCGAAGACGCCTGCGAAGAAATAATAATAAGAATGATTTTATTTCAACGATCCACACTTGTGTCCACAAACAGTTGCTGTGTAGTGGTGCACAACACTTAAGGTAGCATTGTCACCGCCCTGTGCAAGTGCATACACCAACTACTTTAGGTCACAAAAGTGATGTGAAATCATTGAACAGGGAATGACGCTATCCAGATCCACCAACATTCCCTGTTTAATGATTTCTGATCACTTCAAGCTTTTATCTTCGCACCAACACTTCTGTCTCTTTAGGTTACAGACAACTGTCGTACTACTGGCACATCTTTAATGTAGCACATCGGTAGTACAGCAGGATACAAGTCCCCCCCTTTGGGAGAATACACCGAAATCTCAAAATTCTTGCTTGTAGATCTTTGCTGTGGGTTGCAAATTCGCAGCATACCGAATGAAGCTGGCACAGCAACTCACAAAATGTTTGCTGCCTTCAATGACGATAGTAGTGTTTTGTTGTATAGAGGTTCGTTATAGGCAGGTTTAAGGGGGGATGTGGGTCTTTAAGAACTTTTTATTATATTTGGGTCAATGTGAACCAAACTTTACTGCCTTGGCTAGTTTTCATGCTGATTTCAAGTCTGTAATCAGTTTTTCAATATCTTCCCTGGCTCAAAAGATATGGGATTTACAAAAATAATTAACAGCCAGTTAGTACGGGGTATTTAAGCAATTTAATCGTGTTAAACCAAAAACGGAAGTGCATGGCCCCATCACCCAAGACTTGCTCTAGGGGGTGATGCTATTTTTATTCATTTGAAAGCATTCTGTAAGAAAACAGATGGAACATTTACTGAAATTATTTTTAACATTCTTGCTTGGGGTAATAAAGATAGCATCACTCACCGGACCATTTCAGTACGAATAAAATAAAATAAAATAAAGACAACATAGTAAAAAATCCCGTAAGGCTGAGTGCGGGAAGCAAAAACATAAACTGGAGAGCCATTCCCAAGTTTCGTGCAAATTTTTACCAACATCAACTAAGAAATAAAGTCTGTAGTGCCTAAACACTCAAGAGGGCTGGAAAACCGGACAGTCCGCGGGCAAAGAAATCTCACATGCACCAAATTTAACAGAGACCCAAAAGGTCATCTGCAATTCGAAAACTACTTGAGGTATCATAACAGAACTATATAGTTCACTCGTTAAGGCACTTTGGAGCATTCCAACAAAATTTCTTTACTCTAGGTCAATAAATATAAAATTTTTTTTTTCATCGCCACCTCTCCCCTTAACAGTGTCACAAATGAATACCCTAAAATCATGTTTCACAATGTGGCAGTTAGGTGCCTTCCTCTGCAAGGCCTGAGCATTTAAGAGGCTGTTTCTTTCACCAGCTCATACGGGTAATATCGTATCATCCCTCACCTGGTGGCTTCGGTGGCGACAAAGTACAGGTCATCGGGTGCGTCCACCCACGAAATGAGATGCTTGCGGCCACCACCCAGCCGTGTGATGGTGGCCACTTTGGGTCGACCCCCATTCAGGGGCACAGCGGGAGGGGGTGGTCCCAGTCGGCGCCGGGGTCCACCCGGCGGACCGTTTAACGGCTCCGGGGCAGGTCGCTTGCGCTGCTGTTGCGGCGGCTGGTGGTGAAGCAACAGCGGAGGAGGCCTCTCGGCCGGTGGTGGGAACGCATGCCTCACAGGCGTCGGGATCTGCTCGCGCGGCGTTGGGTGCAGCCACTCGGGTCGTGGCAGGTTGGGCGTGCCCAGCCGGTGCGAGACGTCCACCACGGCGCCGCGTTCGCGAGGCCGGCGGCGGGCGGCAGCCAGAGCGGCGGCTGCCGCAGCTGCTGCGGACGGTGTCGCTGCCAGCACTGCGGGATCCAATTTGCCCTGCACCTCGAGCCGGATCGCCGCAGAGTTGACTGGCAAGAATGGATTGCGCGCTGCATGCCGGGGCCGCAGTGCTGCAGGACCCGCCAGCCGCCGCGCCATACGTGTCAGTGCCGTGGTGCACAAGTAGAAGGCGGCACGTGTCTTGACCACTGGTCGTGGGCTGCCGGCACGCAGTGCTAGGCCATGGGCTGTAGCGCAATGGCGTGCCAGGTGTGCCTTCAACTTGAACTCCTGCGCAGAACAGTCGAAAAGGGATGCTCACACTGTCTTCCAGAAGAGGAAGCACTCGCAAGTTTTTCGAGGCTTAGACCAGTCACCTTTCCACAACCTGTCACGGTGCAACGATGTGGTCGGTGCGATGCCATGCCTGCAGGAAGCCGTTCCGAGCCGAGCACATCCGCCGATTCTGCACAGCCAAAAAGAAGCAGTTGCAGCTTTGCTGAGCAGTACAGGGTAGATCTTCAATAGAGGTTCTGAATGCTGCTGTGGTTTATGTATCAATCACTAAGGTCACTATGTGTTGCCTGCACCTTTATGGTAGTTAGGCGTTAATATGGTCTTTGGTGTCCTAAAAATAGCTCAATAACTGTTTTAAGGTGCATTTGTCACAATGCTACAGTGATTACACTGTTGGCATGTCGAGGACAATGTCTGCAAAGTGTGATCCTGTATCAATGCGCAGATGTACAATGCGCATATATCAAACTTGAAGGAGATCGCGAAATAGTTTGATGTATTGACAATTTGAAATATAAATCATGCCAATTTGGACCTCTTCTTATATAATGCATGGCTCACATAGGTTTTTCAAGGTTGTAGAAAGCAGTAGCTTATGGATTAGCCCACACTATGGAAAAGAACAGCATGAGAAGAATTGCATTTTATTTTGTATGAAAGAACACTGTAAGCTTGGCCTTAATCTTGTTGTGGGCCATTCTTCAAGCCATCCTCAGTATTGTGGAGGCCTCATAAATCAGCAAAGCCAGTGTCTTCCATTGCACTACAACAGCAGCGAATGGCAATGAACACCAGTACAAGCCTTCACAGTGTAGTACAAAGTCGTTTATCAACAACGTAGATGTTCATCGCTGCTTGGGTCTGAAACCTCTGCACTGGCGACGTCAGCCACGATCACGGCTTCGGTAAGGTCAGAAATGGCTTATACATTGTGATTGGTCTTAATGAAATTGTTTGTTGCAAACGTGTCCAAGATAACACCTGGAAATGCCAATGCAGTCTACACTACTTACGATAGATCCACATGCAATAGACTTTAGGATATAATGAACCATATTTTAATCCAAGTTTGGTTTATGTATTTTATCAATGCAATGAAGTTCACGGCAATTTTTTTCCCATGAAACGTGCTTTTGCCGTATTGATGCGGTCTGACAACAGACTTGAACACGGTGCTGGTGCGCTCGGGCCGTGGCAAGTTTTAAATTTAGGCTGGCAACATTGGTGGGTGTTGGCCAAGCCGACACTCCAGCCAAGCCAGTCTGAAGGCACAGAGCATGGAGGCATTTTGTCAATGCCTTCCTGTGCACCGCAGTAGTCAGCCGTACCATACCAGCTTAGGGAAAAAAAAGGGAGTAAATTTCACTGAACAACAAGATTAAGATTGTGGATGCTGTTGCGTGCACTGAAAAGTACGAGAGCTATCCAAGGAGACCAAGTTTTGTGAACTTGGTCTCCTTGCGAACAACAGAGCTGCCATCAGCAAGCGTCGGGAAATTAATCCCAACAGCTTGAGCTAAATGTGAACAAAAAGCATTTGTCTGTTTATTTTTACGTTGGACATCTGTCACTTGCTTCTTGAGATTTTGCAATAATGATGTTGGGCATCGCAAGCAAATGTTTCGGAAATGAGTGACATGTTCCATGGCTCAGGACCTACATACCAGTGAGCTCTGTAGGTAAATTCGAATTAAGTTATTATTGCAAGACGTGCACTGGTACAAACATGTTAGAGCTAATTCAGATAAGCACTGGCCTTGCAGGAAGTACTATAAACTATAACGGCAACCATTCATAAAAGTAGAAATTGCACTGCAGTTTTAAATTGCCAATGCTGGTGATTGACATCGTTCATAACCATGCATTGCTTTGAAGTATACATTCTAGAAGTACCTGATTCATGTCGCTGAGTAAAGTTCAAAATGATGGTTATAAGACGGTGACGCCGTTGAAACAACCCCCCCCCCCCCCCATCCATCCCTGCATACTGCGGACTTCAGATAAAATGTTTTGAACGGAATATCAGGGTCCATCGTAACGAGCGTCAACCGTACTCATCAAGATATCCTACGCTGTTGTCTGTAGCAATGAATGACATGTAAACAAAATGCACATTTACAAAAACATTTGGCAATGGTGCTCCGCTCGACTTAGTTTTAGGCACCACTGATCATTTATATTGCTTCAAAAAGGTCAATCATATATCAGCAAGCTCTACTACAAAACAAACATTACAGGCCAATGATGATGACGATGCATTGTTGATTGTGGCAATGGTGATGGCTGCTATGGCATAGTAGCAGTGAAAACATGGCCTTTGAGGTTGGTACTATATCAAGAAATGACACCACACAAGTCTCAAATCTCTGAGGCTATGGTTCTAGAGATTATATGCCAAAGAGTGCAACCACTGGAAATGCGCAAAGTAAGTTGATGCAAGTCGAGATCGCTGGAACAGTGTGATGGTTAGTGGACATTTGTCACATTAGTTTGAAAGCGGTTGGACGAGAAGGAATGGTGAGGACACGCAAGCTTAATAAGGAAAACGCATGTTTATGCGACAGGACGATAGAGATGGACACAACATGAGCACTGGTACAATGAATGAGAGATGTTAAACCCACAAAAAGAAATAGAGTTAAGGTCCACGGAGCGGAGAGTTCAATAAAATGAGTAACGGCGCCTCACATGTTTGGTCGCGACGCAGTTGTTGATCACTGGTAAGTTGGCAGTCGCACTGACTTGCTGGTGGAGGTGTGCCGGCGCGGTCACGTTGCGTGTCTTGTTGGCAGAGAAGAACCAAAACACTGAGCACGGTCTGCGGCGTCGGAAGCTGCAGGTGCTGGCACATGGCTGTGCTACCGTGGCCAGCAGCACACATGGCCCACCTCGATCTAGAGGTGGCCTTGCCACAAGGCCTCCAGTTGGGCCTTTCCCTAGATGTGGCCTCAGACCGCTCCGGTAACCGAAGATGAGCAGGCAACGCGTGCGCCTGCTCCACACGGCGTCACTGAAGGCGCCCTTCCGTGTCTGCACCGCCAGGCAGGCACGTTGTCTCCACACAAATCAACACATCATTCACTGCTGACGAGACCTGATGAGCGGCTCCTGCCGGGGTGCAGTTGCTCAGGGCAAATTTGTGACCGAGGCCTACCCGGTGCCGTCTGCGTGGGTCGGGCCTGGCCCAGGTCCTTGTCCTTGTCAGCCAGTCATTGTGGGGTTGGCCGCTACGCGCTACTCAACGACGCCGCACATGGTAGCGCATCTGTGTGCCGACGACCACTCCAGCCACGTCCAACCGTGCCACTTCTGCCCTCGCTCACGCCGAACAGCACACCACGTCGAGAGGACAATTATCCAAGCTGTGAGACGGTGTTTTCGTTTTATATGAGAACTATACGCACTAGACACTTTCGTGTGGTAGCATAGCCGGACTCTCTGCATATTATTTAGGACTGACAACCACGTAGTTTGCGGGATGCTTGACGATTAATGATGTGTTTATAGTTTTTCCCCTTCTCTTTTCTCTCGTCTCTAGTGTGAAACGAAGTTCTTTTTCCCTTCATCTCAAGCGTTCATGTGAATCCTTTCTCGTCCCATATGACCAAGCATCGTGACAAATGTCCTTAACCATCACAGACAGACAACTGCTGGAGTTAAAGTTGCACTGTATCGATCTGAATTGGTGCCTTTGGCTGCCGCCCTATTTGAAAGATGTTTCTGCTGTGCTTAATAGTCCAATGCTACTGTTTTTGACGAGGACAAGATTCTTGTACTTGTCAAAAACAGCAGTGCTGGAATATATTAAGCAACTATGTTTCACAAACTAGCCCTGCAATGTGTCTTGTTGAGCGAACTTTCTTCTAATGTGGGTCCTTTCTTTCGTTGCTATGCACTGCATCTTAATGAGGTGCAGCAGGCAAGTAAGTACACATTTTCGACAACTTAAACCAGTCAAAAGATTACCGTAAATTCCCAAAGAAGTGCCTCCCTTTGGGCGAGAGATAATTCGACACTTATAGGAGGGGCCCTTGCTCGGTCGTGAACTAGAATTTGAAATGGCAGCAGAACTGCCAGAGAGAAAGATGAATGTATAGCGGTTCTTCTCATTAATATCTGTGAAATAAGTATTTAATGCTTAATTTCACGCAACTGCTCTCGGAGCCATAAAGCAGAAGTCGGATGCACAAGTTGTGGGCCTGCAATCCCGAGCAGCACTGAACATTACATTCACGCACGCAACTGACGTGGCTCACATTCATCCATACGATTAGAGCAACCTATAAACATTCTAGCTCACTCTAGTCCAATGAAAATGGCAACTAACAAAGCTTATTGTGTCTTAGCAATAGTTATGGCTGGCTATGTAGATGAAAAGTATACGGCTGTGGTGCAGTCACTGTGGTGCAGTCATAAGCATTGCAAAAATGCAGCTCAAGAGCAAATATATTTTCCTTACTTAACTACATTATTTCTCATATTTCATTGTGCAAGTTCAAAAATTGAAAAAAGAAATTCCAAGTGACCTAGAGTTGATGCACACTGCGGTAAACTGGGATAAAAAAATGGGGTGGAGCACTTGCTCAGTCACTGGTGCCAATTTCAAATCTCTCAAAAAAAGGGAGGGGGGCCCCTGCACCAGTGAGGGGGGCAGCACTTGATGTAATTTTACGGTAAGCACAGAGCAGTTACGTGGCACACATAACAACTAGACTTATAGCCGTGCTTAACAACTGGACTGACAAGTGCGCGACACAGGAGCGGTCTTAAATTCTCAAGAACTGTAAGAGAACGTGGGCTCCTTGTACCATGCCCAATTTACAAACACAAGCTCTGTAGTACACACTGTTAAGTCTTTTGAACTTTATATAATTTAGGCACGTCCCTTGGCTTCTGAAAAGTGACCGCAACAGTCGATGGTCACACTCACCCAGCCTGGTTGGATACTTGAGGCCGCCAAACTTCTTCCAGTAGGTCCAGCAGGACTGGCAGAGGCGGCACTGCATGTGTGCAGGTCCCCATGCGTACCACTGGGCCGAGTTCATGGCTGCAATGATCGGCAGCAGCACAGCTTGAGCACCAGTAGGCTTTGCAGAGAGGCGTAGACCAATGCTCAGCCCATCCTGATGTTCCCGTTTAACTTTCTTCTTTATTTTTACACAGTTTTAAACACATGTCTAGACCATAGCCAATGGCTTACAAAGGTCTATGTACAGTCAAACGTCATTACAATAAATTCAATGAGGCATGAAAATAGTTTCAATATAATTCAATAATTCATTACAAAATGTACTTAAATACTGCCCCTGTAACGGCTATACCATTTCCCATTCATAATTTCCTAGAACCAGCAATATGTTGTATCTGCATTCATTTTACTGAACGAAAAAAAAAAAAAAACCATACTGAAAAAAGCATCAGTGAGGTTGCTAGCCCGGGCTCAGGCCACCCAGTAATTATGTGCAGCAAGGCTCATTGTATTGCCCATAGTTAGTCACATTTTACCAAATATTGACTGTACACAAAAAGTTTGTGTTGTGCAAATGAATATACAGGGTGTCTCAGTTAACTGGACCAAGATTTATAGAAAAACCAAGAGCACCAGAGAAGTCGTACCTACTGCATATTAACGACAGTCATGTGTACTTACAGCCAGTATTTTTTTCATCACGAAATATTTATTAATTAATTTTAATTAGTGAACTTGGTCCGAGTTAACTGGGACACCCTGTATATTTGCTATACCTATATATTTGTTGAAATATATATTGTTAATACACATCTGTTATTTGAATGATAATTTTTTATCTATATTACTTACATCAAGGTTCAACAATACACTTATTACAGGCTGGTGCTACTGTCAGCACCACTGCCGAGCCTGCGAGAACCATGATAACAGACAAAACATATTGCCTAGCAATCGAACAATAAGCGAAAGTTTTTCACTTGCTGACTTGCTATAACCATACTCTCTAACCCTCAACTTCACTTTCCACTATTTTGCCCACCTATGAAAGGTTTGGCTGTGGTTGCAGGTTGCCACACTATCGTCCTTGATGGCTTCACAGTTGGTACTACCCAAAACAAAGGTGGAAAATTAAATGAAATGACCATGTCAAAGTACAGGCCCTCGTGTACATAATTCAAATGTGCTTAATTAATTTAACGTAATTTAAATGTATACGTTTCATTAATGTCATGCCATACGAAAGAGCAATGGTCATTTATTGCTGTATTAAACGATAAAGCAAGACAAAACCAGGCATACTTTATAAATCTGTTGCTTCTCTACAACCAAAGGTTCTTTGCACGTCTTTTCTTAAAGGAAATTCCCTTGAAGAACTTTCACTTCTAATAAAAATATGACCTTGAAGGGAAGTGTGTACTTCCTAAAAAGTACACAACCCTGAAGGAGTTAACAATGTGACAGGCATTGTAAAAGCCAGTGTACTTCTGCTTTGCAAACATACAGATCAGGCAAAATGTGCTTCAGAGGTAAGTTCTTAGTAGAGCAACAAGCAGGTTCTGTGGAGCACTTACTGTAGCAGCTCTCACAGGGCCGGCCCCCAGCTGTGGCTCCTTCGGGTCCACCGAGGACGCCTGATGCTTTGTTGTTGCTGCACGAAGTTGCATTATTCGCAAAACACTGGCTAAGGTGTCCTCGCAGTGCCAAACAGCAGACGAACATGCAAGCAGCTGTTGCAGGCTGACAAGAAAGACGAGGAGGGTGAGTCCATGCTGCAGGAAGCAGGTCAGAACAGCCACAGGACAGGCATGAAGATGTTTAAAAAGAAGGAAGAGCACTCACTAGTTGGGGATGTAGACCTGTTTGAGCTTGCTTTCGGCTTCGACAGCTTTCACTCGCTTCTGCTGCACGTATCGGTCGGTGGTCTTCCACATGTAGTAGTACTCGACTATGTTCTTGAGGCTCTTCCAGGGCAGGAAGTCCTGGCGGATGTCCGCAAAGTCCTTGCCGTACTTCTCGAGGGCCTCCTCGAAGAGGTTGGCCTCCGAGGCCGACCATTCCTCCATCTCGTCACGGCAGAGCACGGGCCCGCCAGGAGGCACCAGGGCCGCCACCGCCCGTGCCAAGTCGTAGCCCGTGCGATGCAGCAGCTCCATGGCGTGCAGCAGCGTCACGTCCCGCGAAGCCGCCGCCGCACTCATGTGGAGGCTGGGCTGCTTCACGGAGCTCGAACAGTCGAGGGCTCGCGCAAATGTGCCCACCGACCGGCACACGATGAGGAACTGGTCCAGCTGCCGGTCCGACAGGCCGTGCGACGGGATGTACACCAGCGTCTCCAGCAGGGCACTGTCCCTGTCGTCGGCCCCTTCGCCCGACTCTGTGGGCGGGCCCGTCCAAGGGGGCACCTCGGCCTGATAACGCTGGCCCACACGAATCTCACCTCTGTCGGCCAGTAAGCTCTTCTGCTGGGGGTCGTACACGAGCGAGTAGAAGAAGGCGTCCTCCTTGTTGAGGTACGACAGCAGCGACTCGGTCTCGTTGAGCAGGGTGACGGAGCACTTGCCCCTGATGTGGGTGGCCGGCAGCGTCTCCACCTGTCGCGACAGGAACAGCTCGCGGTGCCGCAGCTGGTGCCGCTCCTTCTCAGTCAGTTGCTCGGCCTCGCGCTCTTGCTCTTCCTCGAGGGCACCGACTAATGGCTTCTCAAGCGACAGGTCCCGTCGGCGGTAATAGCACATCACCTTGGCCTCCACATTCCCGTTGGCAGTCTGCAAGCGTTAAGTGAGATTCTTGCCTTTAGTATTGAGAATTGCTCAGTGTATCTAGCTCTGGCTTTGCCCATCCCCTAATCAGTCACTGAAAATGTTTCCACATGCTGACGAATCAGCATAAGCACCCTACCAGCCTACCCATTCCTACGTCCACCCCATTTTCTACAGACAAGACACCACCAGGAAAGACGAAATCACGCAGTACTTTGGGGATGCTTGCTTTCTTTCTGAGAAACGTGCAAGCAATGCAGCAGAGCCCACTGTACAGCACACACTCAAACTCTATCTCTCTTCATTTTAGTTTTTATATACAGAAGTTGCTATTATGCTAGCACCTTATCCAGATGACAGAACACAATGTATGTTAGATTGCACTCTGTGGTACTTCAAAGATATGCGTGATTGAGGCTTACCTTAACAAGCTCCTCGATCCTCCTGATTTGAAATGGAGCAGTGGACGACGTCTCAAAGAAGACATAGTCTGCAGAGAAGGTAGAAGGACTAAATGCGACCACTGCACCATGCAATAAGCAAGGAAAGCCAACAAGGGCTATACTGCACAAACTGCATCCACCAACAAAAGCTGAAGTTAGAGGGGGAGTGTTGAACATTGAAATAACACCCTTTGCACCGGACTTGCCCAATGGCCACTTATCTATTTTACTGCACGAGAACAATTACCTGTGATTGAAAACTAACCCACGTCACTGCCTACGCACGTGCACTTCCTGGCATTGTTATCAAAGCAGGAAAATCCTCAAATGGGCCACATGAATTACGAAGAATGGATAAATGTGAGTAGGCAGCAAATTTAAAGGCAAGTCGCTTGTTAGCATGGGGCTTTCTTGCATGCTTACAAAGAGGCACACTATGATGGGCAGCAGATGGCTAGAAGGCAGTTTATTTTAATTTTAAAGCCTCGAAATAAAATGTGAATCCTTTCTAGGGCTTGTCAGGCTAGCCATAATAAAAACATCATACTTGCAAGCGAAACTGCCTGATGATAAAGATGCCGACAACATTTTAAAAATGTGTGCAGGGGTGTTTGCCCAGATGCTGCCTGGATATGCGAATGCACCTATGTAGCCATGGCTTCATAACGAACATGAACATGTGAGTTAAAACAAGCAGGCGAAGGATGAGCCCGGTGTGTCACCCGCTCTTTGTGGGTTCACATAGTCATTGCGACTTCATACATACCCGACTTAACCCTGGTGGTGGAAATTGTGAAATTTGATACTGAACAGAAGTTCAACACAATGTGTTGTCGGGCTAGTTGGTGTGAATCCATAGTGCTTATTTAGCGCAAAAAAACAATACACAGGAAGGAAGGACAAGACAAAGAGCTTTGTCCTGTCCTTCCTTCCTGTGTATTGTTTTTTTGCGCTAAATAAGCACTATGAACAGAAGTTGTACATTATTAAACTACCATGGCACAATATTGCAGTTACCAGAGAACTGCGTTTACCAAAAAGAGAAATGACACTTGGTAATGTGTGCTTTATATTCTGCCTTCCCTTATGGTAAGCCTTGATGACACTACATTAATTTGCAAAAGTAGCGACTTTCCAGCACATTTAAGACCACAATAAACGATTGCCCGACTGCACCCCTTGCCTCTTCGTACTGCAGTAAAGTTGCGTGCCTCAATACCATCCCAAAGTAGGACTTGAAACTATGTCTCCTAGGCGATTCGATAAGTGAGGACAGAACCAACATAAAACCAGTGGCATGGTCCATCACTTCTCAGCGCACACGATGTTCACTACTATATAAAAAAAAAATGTTCAGTTGTAGCACACCCAAGATCTCCCAATGATGACTCATTATAAGATCTCCACTGACATGCTGCAATAGTTATACACAGCTCTCCCCAGAGTGGAAACGCTGTCCACTGGTCCAACTGACCCTTCTAAAACTTGAAAGGGGCACTTAAGGCACAAGAAATGGCAACTGTGTTCATGCAATGGTAAAAGGCCATGCCTCCCACAATCGGTTTATGTAAAAGGGAGCCTGAACAGGCAGCTTAAAAAAATGCCAACTGCAGCACAAGCATTGGAACGCAATGACCTCTACTTCTGCTGTCTTTGTGCAAATCTTGGACCCCATGTTCATAAAGAGCAGCTGACTGACGCACATTGTGGCAGCCAGAAATGCGCTAACAGAAGTGTGCATCGCTCTTTTGGGAACAGCATTACTGTGTACCTGGCTTTTCTATGGACACTGAAATTCTTAACACCTCACCACCACCCTCTTCCCTTCAAAAATTTCTGGGAAGAAGCCCTTGTCAGTGCACGTTAAAGAACCCCAGGTGGTCGAAATTTCCAGAGACCTCCACTATGGCGCCTCTCTTAATCAGAGCTGGTTTTGGGACGTTAAATCCCACAAATCAATCAAAGAAGCCCTAGTCATACAGGTACAAGGAGTCTACTTTTATAAAATGCAAACACTGATTCGGCAGCCAACGCTATATACACTTGGTTACCTTGTCATGGAACTCCAGTGGTTCGAAATGTGTTGCTTCAATGGTCACAGAAAGCTACTGGGCAATGTCAGACACATTCATTGGTAAAAAATTGGGTGATACTTGAGTAAAAAGTGATACCAGCAAATTTTAACACTAGTAGCCAATGACTCAATTAAGTACGCCTGCCGCACCACTGCATTTAAAGAAAGATAAATCTGTGCAGTTCTTGATGATACTGAGCTTAACTGATGCCATGCTTGTTTCCAGTGCTCACTGTGTTATACATAACATATGCAGCTGCAGCCTTAAACGACTGCCAGTGGCGTGCCCCGGCAGGAGTTCGCTTCAGCTCAAACGTTTTGTCGTTTCGCAAGTGTAAGAGAACAAACACCAGGAAGCCAAACGTCAACCAAAATTCACACCACCAATTCCAGCACTGCTGCTCACTTAACCGTTATGTATTCATTCGCACCATGCACTCATCATTCCTCCCTGACATAAACGGCTAGATGATGCACCTAAGGTAACGTTGAAGAAGGCTTCGGCACTTCTTTGCAAGCTTTTTCGGCATTTAATGCATTCCCATCAACTTACACTATAAAGTTCTTTAGATTTGTCCTCTGAGGAAATGCACGCAGTGTCAGTAGAAGCCAACAGAATCTAGCTATTTTTGTAGCAGCCCAGAATTGTTAATTGGCCCAGCCCTGGTAAGCAGTTCACAAGTCTCTCGCATTTGAGGCACCGGCATCGGCAAAGACCGAAGAACGGATGAGCCCCGTAGCGCTTCCCAGTCGACTGTTGCTCTTGCAAGAGGCGACACGCCGCGGCAGTGCTTTTATAAAGTTCGAGCTCCGTGACACAGGATAGGCGTTAATTTCACGTTCTTAATTAGTCACTCATCGTATAATTGCAGGTGATTAACCCTAACTGCGGGGAGAACCGATTGCCGGCAAGCCACGTACCTCCAACACGGTACATGTTGGCAGCCATGGTGGGCGACTATAAACCGCTGCTGACGGCCGAGCGGCTGTACACGGGCCCGCGGAGAAGGTAAAAATTGAGGCGTGTATGCGTATTTTGAACTTTTCACCGTTTCAAAGGCACGGATGCCGTGCGACCGGCGCCATTTTGGACGCTCAGCACCAGGTCCAGGTGCAAGCAGTGGCGCCACAGAACACCTATGTGGCGCTTTGCCCAACGCTTTCAGATTGCCTGGCCGGCGAAAAGTCTCGATCAGAATGCATGCACTTATAAAATGCACACATTTAGCAAGCAAATTGTGCAGTGTGATAAATACCCTAATGCATATTGTGGTTGCGCTAAGCCATTGGCGATACTCAAAGAAATCTCTACATGCTTGCCACAGAACACTTACACCATTTATGCCTTCTATGCAAAGGGGGACTTGTTGGTAAGACATTGAAGATGCCTAGCGCAAATCAACACAGATAAAGGATTTTTTTTTCTTTTTCTGGATGGACAGCAACGTGTGTTTTGTTCTGCACACCCTACTAGTGAACGAAAGATAAGATAAAAATTTGATATCTCTGCGCACGATCCCTGGGCGCAGTGAGTGAGCGCTCCTTTGTGTACGTTCGTCCTTGGTTGCAATAAACCTTTTTGCTCAAAGTTTACGCTTGTTTTGTGTCCTCCCTATCCGTGTTGCATTGCGCTAAATATCGTTCTGTGCAAAGTGCGTTCGGTTCGGCTACATATGGTGGTATGGCTATGGCTTCGTATGAAGTAGCCGAAACAAGCCAAAGCTTTGCGGTGGCGTCTGCGCGCCGCGCTTTCGTTAGTTGAACTTTTGATGTTTCGCTTGAGACGTAGGTGACCTAGGGCAGTACAAATTTCAAGTAAACTTTGCTATAATTTGGCATATACACCTGCGCCAGATCCGAGAGAGACGTGCACGCGTGGCCTACGCATGAGTACTCTTGCCTGCGTAAGGCTGACGCACCGTTCCCAATCGAAGAGATCGTAGCCTATCGCTTGTTTAACGTGAAAAAGGTAAATACAGAGGCAGTGCGGCAGCATGTCTTCGCAGGGTCGAGACGAATGCGCCGTCAATTGGGGAGCTGGTGCCGCGCCTCCTGAGGACGAGTCCGTACAAGCGATCAAAATAGATGGATCTCGCTATTACCTCCACACCGTGGCAAAGCCCTCTGCTGCAGAACCGACAGAATACGACCTGCTACTCGGCGACGGTCGACGATGTTACAGCGGCCACGTGCAGGTACCCGAAGGGGCTGCGCGTGCATTTCACGCAGCGCTCGCTGCGGCGGACGGCGGTCGCGAGTTCGTGTACCGTCTCAGGCCGGTCGGCGAGGAGCAAGCTCGCTTCTCGTGGCTGCGACGGGTGTCGGACGGAATGCTCTCACGAATAAACGAAGTGGTTCTACGGCGAGACGACGACGGCGGGCCGAGGTTGCTTGCGGCTGCGCTGCGCATCGTGCAACAACGCGACGCGAGCCTGTCTCAAATGCGCGACGAGCTACAGAGGACACGGGCCGACCAGGCGCGGACGCAGGAAGCCTTAGAAAGGTACCCGTTGTGGCGTCCCTGCGACCTAGTGCAACTGCTTGGCCGTGAGACCTATTTCGCATATTGCAGGGGGGGGGGGGGGGGGGGGGGGGAATTCAGTGAACTCTGCATCTTAACTTGCTGCTTTGAGCTGTAAAGATAAGGGAAGATAGTATGGCAGCAGTAGCCAAAAGTGTGTTGTAGCTTTAAGTTATCATTCTCTTAGTTGTAAAGCAAATGTAAAGCAGACACACACGTTTTATAAAGAACCATGTAAAGCAATGCAAGCACTTATCGTGCAGTTGTTTCAGGCAGGATAAGGTCCAGCAATATGTCCACACGCTAGGCTTTCTTGGCAAAGCAGCTCAAACTGAATGCTACTGCTGTTCGTGGATGTCATTGCAGGAGCGTGCGCCTCAAGGAGGAATTGGAAACTGAGCTTTACGCCAAGTTCAGCCTGGTGCTCAATGCGAAGAAGCGCTTCATCCGTGAACGGTTTACCACAGCGCAGACGACCACAGAAAAGGAACAGACCCCTGACAACACTTCAGCAAGCCTACCACCATCAGTGCCTTATCTGCTCGACAGGCTCGTTTCAGGAGAGTAAGGGCACTGCCGGAGTACTGTTGCTGTAATGAGCAATGTGGCTCTCTACAACTACTGTATGCCTGTACTAGCACTGTGAATTTTTTGCACTACTTACATTGTACAATACTGCACACCTGGAAGTCTTTTATGCATTCTGTGTTCCTCTGGTACCGAGGGCACTTCAGCTGTACGATGCTGTGCACAGCACAATGGCTGGAAAGCACACTTCGAGCCATACAGTGTTCATGCTGAGACATGTTTCACTTAAAGCCCCTGCATGTGCTTTCTGCAGCGGCAGTGGACGAAATGCAGGGGCTTTGGTTTCGCCGACACATTCAAGAATTTGCATCCCAGTGGCCCTTTGCAAATCCCCTAGTCAAAATGTCCCGTGCTCTTTGCTAAGAGGAGATTGGTTAGGTGTACTGGCAATAACCTAAAGATGAATTAGCATGGCTCATATTGCTCATAAGGCTCAATGTTTTCTAGCAGCGACATAACACGTGTACAGACTACACTATGGCATGCTCAACTTCTTGTGGTGAACATGGACAAGGCGGCATCGTACTCATATTGAGAAAAACCTCAACTTCCGAACGGCATCATTTATTCGCTTTGCTGTAACAGTATGGAAGAGCAATCAATCACTGTAATGACTGTCCCGTTGACAGCAGCTTCAACGGTGTTTTCCCACACGAGGAAGATTGCTCCAAATGGCCTTCCATGCCGGGCACAACATACACAGAGATGAAAACCTTTGTCGAGAATGAGACAGGCACGCATGACTCAAGGGGGCGATCATGTTCTTTTTTTTTTTTCTTTCTTTCCGATGAGTGAAGAAGGAAGGGAGGGTGGTGATTCAGATGTACTTGGTCCGTGTGAGTGCCTTCTCGGCTTGGGTGGGGTCTGTGAACTTGGACCAGTCTGTCTGGCCCACAACAAAGCCAATGTCCCGCATGCGCTTCTGTTGTTTGCTCTCCTCTATGTCGGCCCACCGCACCTGTATAATGACGTCCCGTGAGCAATGCTGCCAACGATGGCACATGATGTTGGCACTCACCCGCTTCTTGCCTGGCTCACTATTCCGCTCCTCGTAGTCATCGGGCAACTGTAGATAGTCGTCCATTGAGGTGTGTTTCAGCTTCTGGCTACTCAGGCCGTCCAGCTTTACTGCAAGAAGAAGAGTGTGTGAACGCCTGAAGATGAAACCTTGTGGCGGTACACTTACAAAGTCGCTCTCCGCTACTTGTAGTGTCTGTCATCAGCTCCCATCGGCTCGGCTTGTGGACCTATGAATAACATTAGAATGTCAGTAAGTGGGAATGGCCTGAAAGAACAAGTGTCTTGTGTTTGGGAAATGCAAACAGCTTTTGCGACTATGTGCAAATGAATCAAGGGACACCCACCGTTTATTCAGAAAGTCTCCTCAAGCATTAAACAATGGTCTCCATGTGTGGGCACTTCTCATTAACAGCTGTTTTCTTTTAATATATTGTTTGCAGCTTTCTTCGTGAAGCCAGGACTAACACAGTTTAGTCCATCGGACAGCTGTCAACTATGGTGGACACCAAGGAACAAATTACCCGATATGTTCCACTTTATGCTTAACAGACCCAACAATGTTGAGACATGCAGTGCTGCACTGCATCCTCTCTAGGCAAAAAGAAACTCCTGCTAATCGGAACACATTTGTCCGTTCCCTTAAGGGTCCATGCGAGGTCCCTGTTCAAGCCCCCAATAGTACTTACAGGCTCCTCTTCTTCCTCCTCCTCTTCTTCAGGTGCAGGTGCTTCATTGCTGTCACCTTCTCCGCCACCACCACTACCAGCTACACTGTCTTCGGTGTCAGCTGGTGGCAGCTCTCCATCCTGCACTCGGAAAGTTGCATGTTCTAGGCACCTACGGCTTTCGTAACGGAAAACAGACTTCCTTGAAGCAATCAGCAGCGGCCAAATAGGGCTGTGTATGTGTCCACTCTTTCTTGATCCCTGTGCTGTTGCCCTGCTCAGTCACAAATCTTAACTAGCCCTACGATTCGCCTCTGCCTAATAGGCCTCTGCCCAAGGTGTGGGTCAAATGACCCACGTCTTGGGCAGAGGCCTAAGTTTTAACAAGAAGGCTACCTACTCTCACTGGGGCTGGATGAAAACAGCTTGTTTCTTCAAAATTGTCACCCCTCAAATGTCCTTTCTTTGACCACTGTTTATGCTTAAGTGGCATATTACATGAGGTGGTGCATGATCACGCTTTCTCTTGGTACAGTTTTAGAGAAAAGCATTCTCAAAATTCACCTCTACGGAGACCGTCAACAGCAAAAGTACCAAGAAAAAGCAGCACACTCAAAGGATCTTTGCTGTTTGATGAGGAGAATCAACTATCAGGGGCACACATGCAAGACATTTCAGTGTACATGGAAGCGCTCTCAGTGCTCTTAGCCAACGCCAAACCAAACTGTGTGCCTACTGAAATGCAACTAAGCATCATATACCCACAGTCACAATGTTTCTTACCATGTCTTCCATTTCATTAAGCAGTATACTACAGTCAAGTCGGGGGTATTGCCTAGGTGCCGGCTCCCAGGAGTCCACAATCTGTGGAAAAGAAGCACAGTGAGAATTCCAACCAGCCACACAAGTCCGGCTAGTGATCACGGTTTACTGCGCAGATGAAAATTGTGATGACAAAAAAAGGACAGCCAGCACTCCTTTCTGTCTTTTTCATCATCCCTGTTGTCATCTGAATGATGAACCACAATCACAAACCACCGTATAGCTCAGTCGGCCATTTTGACTAGCCTGGTTAGGACATACCCGTCGAATGTCCTCGAGGGACCGGCCGTGCACATTGCGCCTATGGCATTCTTCGGGATCCAGGCAGTCGGGCTCACAGATGTACACCTGGAATCCATTCTGCTTTGCGTAGCCAGTGAACTGCTCCAGCTGCTGCACTCGTGGCAGAGCCGCATCGACTAGCACAAATGAGAAGAGCCGGCCGTCCACCGTCTTGCGGAATGACTTGAGTAAGCTGTTGAAGTACACGTCCTCCATCTCTGCCTCGTACTCGTATCGGAACTCCTGGTGGCCATAAGAAAACATTGTTACAGCAAATTCAGTATGACAAGGAAGTGGATTCGTTATATCCAATAATTATAGCTAACTCTACATATAACAAAATTTACGAATGCTAGAAAATTTTCGTTATAAAGAGGTTTTCGTTATATACAGTTTCACCATGAAAATTCGCGAAAGAAACATGCAAATGAAACAAAGGGGCGACCAGAGGTATACACAGTCCAGACCACATTAATTTCATAGCAAAAGCGTGGAAGGCATAGCTTGGATCAACCTCATAAGATTCGTTGCAATCACTGGAACATCGGACACTTTCCAACAACGCCTCATCAGACATCCCTTCAGTGGGGATGGCGCAATCGCCCGCAAAAAAATAAAATAAAAGTCCCGCAAAACTGCACACAGTACAGGGCTGCTCTATTCACGCACAATGAAAGCCAAGCTCCTATGTGATGAGTGGGCAGTTTCTCTGTTAAGGCACTCTACCTCTGCAATGGTGTACTAATGCTCACAGGAACCGTGTTACCATCCTTAGAGGGACACTACCAAGCTATAGTATAGTGGAAAGCAGCAAACACAAAGATCTAGTGTTCACGTTAATTTTGTGTTCACTGCACTGCGCATGCACAGTGTAAACATAGTTGGAGCTATAATGTACGTGTGATATCAAGATACAACATTCAACACTAGCGCACACAGCAGCCACATGTCGGGCAAGATGGCAGCAACAGTCGAAGTAAGAGTCGCCCTTCAGGGATATTGGGACGTCGGTCCAGCACTGATAATTTCATTCATTCCCTACTCATACTTGCTTCAGATTTCAGTGAAGATTCTTTGCCTAAGTGACTGAAACCATGGACACAGAACTCTGCTCACGCGCGTGTGTACTGCGTGAAAACAAGAAGAAAAGCGGATTCGAACGGTATGATCTCTAAGTAAAGAAAGCAGACATGGAAAGCTGAAGCAGTGAGTCGTGGCACTGGCTGGGCGCAACCCACCGAAGCCAAGATGCGCAGGATGGTGTTATCAATTGGGACTTTATACGGGACATGACGGTGATGGCAACGGCGAAAACCTGTTGAGACTGTCCATATACTAATTGCTAGTGCAATAAAAGCACCAAATATGCAGCACTAATGCTCACAGGAACCGTGTTACCATCCTTAGCAAGCTGTATAGTATAGTGGAAAGCAGCAAACACAAAGATCTAGTGTTCACGTTAATTTTATGTTCACTGCACTGCGCACGCACAGTGTAAACATAATTGGAACAATAATGTACTTGTGATATTTTCAAAATACAACATTCAACACTAGCGCACACAGCAGCCACACGTCAACCAAGATGGCAGCAACAGTCGAACTAAGAGTCGCCCTTCAGAGGTATTGAGACGTCGGTCAGCACTGATAATTTCCTTCATTCCCTACTCATATTTGCTTCAGATTTCAGTGAAGATTCTCTGCCAGCTGTGCAGTAGCAGCAGAATAGCTCGGTTTTTTAGGTACAATCAGGATCAGCAGTGCAGAAGGTTTTAACCAGAGAGCCGATTCACGTTTGCTATAGTCACGACAGGCTGGCACCACCTAGTGTTTTTTTTTTTAGTTTGCTTGCCAGTTTCAATAGAGATGACCCCAAATCAGCCTAGATGTGCCACCTTTCCTGCGGCAAAACAAAGTGAAAATGTGGCTGTTTGGAATCAACGTGTCTGCTCCTCGTGTTCGATGTCTAGACAGCGCAGCATGCGTTAGTGTTTCACGCTCTTACGCTATCCTAAATGAATATTCTGTGCCACACAATGTGCCATGTCTTTATGTTAGTGTAGGAATGCATGCTGACGCTAATGTATGCACTTTCTGCTGTACTAAAGCTTCCAAATAAAAGGAACTAGCGTGATGAACACACTTGTTTTCCAGAAAAATAGAAGGAAAGTTGGTAGGTGCATTTATTATGCGGGGTAAACTTTACAAAAACATTTTCGAGTTGAACAACACATTTTGACATGCAAGAAAGACGGCCTGACGAATTGCGGTAATGCTTAAAGCGACACGTGTGATGAAATTTAATTTTAAAGACAGTAAACAACACCCATACGCGTCGGTACCACGTGACTTGGCGCCTGCTGCGACAGTCTTATGTGGCTGGATTTTGTTCCACCTGTGATGGCCTTTCACTTCCATTTTAACGCAGGGTTCACTCGCAGCGCCAGGAGAAATGGCGACGCTGTTGAATGGGACTGGACGGAGCAATGCACCACTGCGACTAAATGATTACTGCTGCTTGCACGTGGTTACACCAGCTATGCCTGGCAACGTGCAGCTGTTTCACCAAGACGCAGGAGTTATAAATTGCCACACCAAGCGACTCGCGAATACTGCAGATCTTGTGAAGTGGGGGAGTCACAGCGTGGCCATTTGTGGGGCTGCAGAGGTTCAATGTTGCAGGTGCATTTACTAAGTGGGAGAAAAGAAAAATCTGGAATTTGGCTACTAAAGTTGGGGGCACGTCTATTACGTGAGTCTGTTCATTACGCGAGCAAATAGGGTAACAGGTTATGCTTAAGGGTGTGCAAATACTGAAATTGTCGAATAGAAATCGAATACGAATAAGGCAAAAAGCAGGCAAACAGGCCTCGAATATCAAACCGAATATTGAATATGTGTGTAGTAATACAAAGTTGTGAAACAGGAAGTAACATCAAGTTTATCAATTTCAAAAAAAATTAATGAAATATGCCACAGCATATTGATGAGACTAATGAACGTAAACTACCATATTTACTTGCGCAACAAATGCACTTTTTTCCTGAAAAACAGAAGCAATGTACACGGCTAAGAAGGCAGGTGCCTAGCCGCATGATGCGCCAAAAATGCGGCAATTTGCTCAGCAACACGTGAAATGCAGTGCGCTTTAACAGTGCAGTTTTATTAAGCGACAATCCAAACTACCATGCCGCCGTACGCAGCCACCTCCTTGTGCAAGACCCATATGTACCACAGGGATGCAGAATACACGTTGCTTACAGAAATGGAAGCCGCTCAGTATCATAGCATTGACCCGCCACACTAGAAAACTACTTCTAGGTAAGCAAGCGAACACGGCACGGGAAGCGCTTCTGCAGCAACGTGTGCATGTGAAGCGCTGAACTCGATTACACAGGGAAGATCAGACTGTGCCGCAACTACACTGCGCTTTATGAAACGGTACGGCAGATCACCGCACAGATGCGCGCGTCGCGGAGCACGAGACGAGTTGTCCGTCCGCTCTGGCACTGTTTCAGCTGCTGTGTCAGGGCATCACTTCAATAATCATACTTGCAAAATATTCCTTGACACCGCACGCTGAAGCATGTTCGTGCAATAAGATTACAATTTCTTCCTCGCTTCGGTAGGTATGCTTACAAAACCAAACAACGGAGGTTTCTGCGCTAAGGGGCGCCCCAGAGCGAGGACTGTCCCTCAACTAGTACACATCGCTCTGCCACCAGAAAGATTTTTCTTGCCATTGCACAAGACAATCGAATCGTGATGCGGTCAAAGCACCGCGTATGTTTCTTTATAAAATTGAGTGACATCCTCGAATATCAACACGAGTTCATGACGATAGCAGAAAATATTCTAAAGATACATGTCCCAGCCAACGTGGTCACATGGTTTCTCAGTCAGTTTGTTGTGCCACAGATCTAGAGAGGTGCAGTTTACCTGTACGAGTTGAGCGCGGACAATGGATGAGGACAAGAGGAAGAAACGTACAGACACTGGCGCTTCCTTTTGCCCTTGTTCTTTCGTGCACAACTCGTACAAGTATGACTAACCAAGCCCGCATCACCATCTTGCTCAATTTACCTCGCCATATGCTGGTTAAGGTGAAAGCATCCCAAACTTTTCGTTCCAAATCTGCCATTGGCCCTTCACATCAGCATGCTCAGCCATTGGCCATATAAACACAAAAACAGCGCACAGAGTTTCCCACAGTAAGAAGCTGCAGCAGCATGTACCTGGTCCAATTCTATATGAACCACACTAATACCCAGTTTGCTCTCGGCGTCTTCGGCCACATTTTCGTTATTCTAAGCAGTACCGCATCTGCTCTGTCCACTCGCCTCTCTGTGAGCACCGATGATCAAAATCCGCGAGTTTTCTCGCACGCGCACCGACCACAATGCCGAAAAGTGCAATGCTGCGCGGTAAGTGCCATCGGGCACTAGGCGGAATTTCAACTACAGCATTTTCTTTCACAAAACGAACCGTCTCAAGCAGTTTTAGCGCAGTGTAGCGCAAATTCGGACACTTTTCCGTGTTTGGAGCAGTTTGGCACAGAAATTTACGTTTGTATCAAAATTGCACAATTGGTGCAGAAGTACCACCCCTGACTTTAGTTACCGTTGGCAGCATGTATTTGTTATATGGGCCAGTACAGTGGTACAGTGGCTGATGCTCGGCTGCTGACTGGGAGGGGGGGAAGGAAACAAAAACCTGCAGGTTCGATGCCGTCCACAGTGGATGCATTTCAATGGAGACAAAATGCTAGAGGTCCGTGTACTGTGTACTACTGCCAGTGCACGTTAAAGAGCCCCAGGCGGTCGAAATTTCCAGAGCCCTCCACTATGGCATGCGTCATAATCATATCATGGTCTTGGCACGTCAAACCTCAACAATTATTATTATCCATTATACCTTTCAAAATTAACCAGTGAAATTGGCCGACTGTAGCCCTCCACCTTGGATGTCAGTCAACTCACAGAATGTTCCAGCACAGCCCTTAGTTTTTATGCAGGTGATCCAAATTGAGGAGCAGCACGACGGACTTCCGATGACAGTTTCCCATGCAAGTTCGTTTACTGGCACGCAGAAAGCAGTGATAATGTTCTACAGAGATAAACCAATCTGACCAAACTTAATATTGGCTTCTAGCGTCCCTTAAAACAATAAGCCCTACACAAAAAAGTGTGACAAAATGTGGCAAAAACACCACTCCGCAAAGCTTTCATTCTCCCACGAATGCAACTTATGTTTTCTGTTTCTAGGTTTAAGCACAACAAATCACCAATCACAGGCACTGAATTTACTGGTAAATCCTAGAGGGATCCTTTATAAATACAGTAATGGAAGTGGCCTAGAGTGTTTTAAAGAAGCAGCAAAATTTCAATTTCGGAGAGCAAGTCACTTAGAGTCAGGAGGATTACATTACGGAACAGCTTGATAATGCACAACATAATCAAAAATGCATATATACAAATTCCATCTTACTATACACAGGGGATCTGAGCAAATGTCAGTTACAAAAAATAAATGGTTGTTACACCTAGCATGAAATCAAGGCTCTATTAATCTACACTGATGCTGAAACATCTCAACTAAACCAAGCAGAAGCATGGATTTTCGTATATTGAATACCGACGTATCAATAGTTTTGGGGGAGACACTCTTCGAAAGGAACTGCAGTTAAAGGGACTGTCTACTGCTCGGAAAACTTTTGTAGAGTGTGGTAAAAATGGGAAGATCGTGTGTCACATTTACATGAATGAGCACGCTTTCACCCCACAAAAAGGGAATCATGTCTTTTGATTTTGCTGTGAAAGTGGTGCAAAAAATGCCGCTGGCATCACCCAAAAGCGTGTTTCTCAATTTCCAAGTGTAACAGAAGAAACCCACGCAAGTATACATATTCTGCTGAAAAACAATTACTTATGCCTTACAAGCGTACTTCACCCTATAAGAAACCTTTTTATAGCGTGCAAGAACAATTTGTTCTTCTTTGTGATCGAGGTGCACTTGTCACGCGCTTGTCACGCGTGCGGTGCTGCCTTGTTTTCACGATGTCTGAGGATCCCCAGCGAGTCGACTTTCCCTCATCTCTCCACCTCATCAGTGCTGGAATGTCTCCCTCGCAACTGATCATGTTGGGACGACTGCCCACACCCGAATGGGTCGCTCGGGGAGAAAACGATGCATTGCGCCCAGTAAACCATTGTTGTCCGTGTCTGTACACGTAGAAAAGGAGCGACACCATAGATGAAAAAATTCTGCTTTAGTAATCCCTACTCACTTTCTGAAGAAACCACTGTACGCAGGGACACTTCGAAAGGTACGCTTTCTACTCAGACAAAAAAAGGCAGCGCGATCAAGGACGGTAGACAGTCCCTTTAAACGTCGATACAGAACCGGTAATTCACCATATTGAAACAATGTTAAATTGAAATTCGGCCTTTTATGTAAATTATAGGTCATGTATATCCAAAGGATTCTTTTGTACACAAAACGTACTGCGAGAATGCACAAATAATAGGACAGTACGAAAAAACTTATTTTGATATTGTTCAGCAAAAATTCAATTCTGTTAAACTGGCGGTCTGATAACTACGACTCGATGCTGCACTGGCGAAAGCCTCTTTACAGCTGCTGTACACTGCAGATAAAGCCGAGATCAATGGAGCTCCAACTTAATGTGGTAATAAGTGATAAATGAAGTTATCGTACATACTCTACCCCTGTGCAGTGTTTTTACAACCTCGGGCGTAACCCGGACAGAGGTAATTTTATTTAACCACTTGATCTTCCTTAGCCAAATAAATGTGTGGCATCAAAAACTGTTGCACGCCACGAAAACAAGAGCTTCGGTTTAAAATTGTGTGAAAGCAAGGCGACAACCCAAATTGTGGCACCCAGCTCATGGAGGCCGCATTTTTGTTTCACATCGTGCGCACCGGTATGTTTGACGAATTTAGTAGGACCTTGTGCAGGTGATGCAAAATTTGGTCACTATTACGCATTGGTTCAACAAAAGCCTCCTAAAAGCAGTCTTTCTGGTGGCTGTGTGACAGCTAACTGTGAGCACCAAAGAAACAGGTAGGGTACTTAAAACTTGTTTCAGCAGTGTACGGTAAAAGTGCCTATTAGTTCTGACAGCACTTGCTGGGAACTTACAGTGAAATCCCGAATCTATGACTTTCTCTGGACTGCGAAAAAGCGTCGAAAAATGCACGCATCGTAAAATCCGAACACAAAAATTTATGCCCTTGGTTGCGCCGCAATTTGCTGGCACGATTCCCAACAGTCGTAGTGGAACATGGCACACACTTAAGGGGACCCTGAAATGGTTGTGGTGATTTTGTACAAATGCGCTGCACTGATAGCTCGGGTCCTTGTGATCATTAGCATAACAACATCAGCACTAACAATATCAGCGTTAAGCGTGTAATTTACCACAAAGTTTCAAGTTCGCACATCGCAAAAGATCGACGCAACTCGACTCAAAGCATTTTAAACCGACCCTCCCCACGAAGCACGCAATGGGTGCCATGAAGCGCAAACCACGGGATGGCACGAGCACCGAAGGGCCAGCCAATGGTATCGTCACGGCATCTGACGGCTTACAGACGAGTCGCCAGCGCACTATCACACAGGCTAGCACTGCCGAGGCTGCCAGCCTCAGTAGACATATTGCGGCGCTATGTCGCTACGGAGGGCTCGGCACGACGGCTGACGTGGGAGGCGCAGTCGTCACTAGTGCGCGCGCACTCCACAGCTGATCGAGTTGAGGGGGAGCAGCAGTGGTAAGGAGGAAGGCGACAGAAATAAGCCCATAGCTGCCTTAGCGCAAGGTGCTTCGCTTTATTCATGGTGTGAATGGTTTCACAATTGTATTACCTAATCAGTGACACAATGTCAAAAAAAAAGAAAAACGTTTGAGGGACCCTTTAAGGGGGAATGCAGCCTTCGAAAGTAAAAAAATTGTGAAAAATATGCCTCTAGGAAAATAGCATATTTGCATTGTGTGTCATAAACTACCTCTCCTATAATTTTCAGTGCCTGATTCATCCTAAAGCTACTTCAAACAAAAATATTACGAGCGGCGGCAGCTGCTGTGCCGCCCGAACACGTGCCAAAACAGCACAACTTCAAGCGAGCGCTGTTCATGCACCATTCAACCGAGTGGCACCACATTGGTTTTGTCTTGTTCATGAATTTTTTCGACCGCTGTCGGCGGGAGCAGCAGTGCCGTGGTGGAAGCACAGTCTGTACGTGGTTGCGGGCTCGTGGGGGCATTCGAGTATCCCGCGCTTGGATGCGAAGCTGCGACTGGGCCAAGTGCACATGCTTCTTGAGGGAGTGGGAGAACGCACGGCCGCTACAGGCTGCTGCGCGTCATCACGCGCAGCAGCCTGTCTTCTCCGGCGGGTGCTCCGTGCGTTGTCTGCTACAGTTGGGGTCAGCGCCTGCTTCATGGCTGTCGCCACGATGCCTGCCTTTGTGTGTGCTGCTTAGCTTTTCGTTATCGCAGGAGAGCGGAAGAGAGATGGTTGGTCGGGAACGGTGAAAGGAATGGGGGCAGACCACAACCGCTCAACTATACGGCGGCATTCATGGCGCCGGCGGCCGCTGGGAGCGCGAGGGGAAGACGAAACGAACTGGTTTTCCAAGCGCTCGGCATGTGGAGGAGTGCCCCTCCTGAAAGAGTTGGTGCAATGAAAGGCGCCCACGGCACTTCCCCTTTCTTTGCCGTTTGGTCCCCCCCCCGTTGCGTGTGGATGGTCGTGTAACACAGGTTCGGCATAAGATCGCGTCGGATAATTTAGTATTTTAATGCATTGCTTCTATGGGGCTTTCGCCGGGACGGGACTAATCCGTCGTAAAATGCGGGTCGTCATAAAACCGGGGGACGTAAAACCAGGGTACCGTGGTATTCTGTTCTTTGTAAAGTCTGGAAAAGGTTCTTTTGAGTTTTGAAATTGTGGAGAGTGAGGTCTGCGACGTGTAGAAATGAAACAAGAGGCGACATTTTTCTTGCTCGCCGATTTGATTGCTTGCAAGATGCACGGCATGTCTGTGAAATCCGCTATCTGAACAATCATGATGTCTTGCAAAATAAGTGAAAATGTACTGCATTTAGTGGGAGCCCTTTGTCTCTGGTTTAATACTACTGCTTGCTCATGCTTGTTACTTGAAACATGGTGATAATGAACACCAGGTCAGGCACTGATGCACAGGATAAGCGGTGCAAAACAGAACCACGCCAATTTGTAGGGTGCAAAGTGCAACGTGCTCAGCTGTTCATATGCAAGCTCCCTGTGTTCCGATGGCAAGGAGGTGACCATTCACGATCCTCATTTTGCTCCTGCCACCGCAGCCAAAGAGGGTGCTGCTTCACATCAGTGGCAGCAACGTTGCACGGTGTGCGTTCTAAAAAGCATTCCTGAAAGTCACGTGGGATTCATCTATTTGACCAATGGCACAAGCAGATTTTTTAGTTTATCACATTTGTAATTGTTATGTGGTAGCAGTGAAAACCATATTATATTGAAATCATGAATGAACATGATTCATTGTAGGGAGGTGAAACATAATTGGTGTCCTATGGACGTGCCGTCGTAAATAGTTCATTATATCGAGAATTTCGTTGTAGCAAATGTCAGTATATCAAGCCTTACCTGCATTTTTATTTGTCGTAGCAGAGATTGCAAATTTCAGCACCAATGATAGACAAAAGGGAATGATCAGTGCAAACTAACAACCATATAGGCCAGACACACAGACCAAGAGTTGTTTTCACATATTTCAAATCTGTAAGTAGTTTAGCTTAGTTACCATACCTCTCGAGTTATGTCTTGTACAATGACAAAACATGAAGTTTTCCTTATAGGCACTTTTTTATGTACTAAATTTTCACAAAGAGCACCATGCTGTGCTTTATTTAGTGTACTGTAGACTGCGACGTGCCAATGTCTATCCAAAAGCCTTGAACAAGTACTGAAACAATGAGAAAAATATTGCAACTGCCTGAAATGCAGCATTGCATTTTTGCAATTATTCTTAAAAGATAATGCAGTTTCAAATAAATAGCGACATTGTACACATCTTGAAGAATGCTGATACCAAACTTCAGTAATATGGAAAACTCAAATACTAACAAAGGCTACCCCAGGAATATGAAAGTTCCAAGAAACTCCAAAATGATAAATACAGGTTTGCAAGTTTGTGCGATTTTTGCATTCTTGTGAATTGCAGCATAATCAGCTTGGCCACGATGGAGAGTACTATGTTGTGCATACACAATTCACTCAGTTGTTAGAACACCTCAAGCGCATAAAATGTCAACGTTCCAGGTTGTTGTGATTGTTTAGGCAAAGTGAGTTTCCACCCATGGCAAGTGGGGCACTGAGGACCAACCACTGGTTCCCTCACACAGTATTGTAGTAGGAGGACTGGTGCAGGATCAGTGAACAGTTTTTGATTTAAAAACTCAATCGTCTTTCACAGTGCAATGACAAATTTAGCGGCAGATTTGATCTCGCAACTATTTAACACCACTAAATCTGTAGAAAGTGCACAAAACCGTAAAGCAAGATTCATATTTTAAGGTTACTCATACCAGTCAAGTGTAATGAAACTATATATTCATGTGCAAGTTTTCCTAGCATTTCATAACGTCATCATGCAGCTCGCCTATGTCTCTGAACTTTCTATCAAGCATCAAGCCAACCCACTGTCACTCCGATCGCATAAACGAGAGAACAGCTCGTACCACTTCACACCATTCTCTTTTTTTGTCAAAACAGCACACAACTGGAATGACCTGCCTCCTGACGGTGCGCACCACTCCAGTGCTGTCAACTCAAAAGCAGCAATTGAGCATCTACAGACCTAACCTTGGTGTTGTAGCTCACCCCCTGACTGGGGCCCTTGATGTATTGTAAATAAATAAATAAATATAGACAAATGCTGACAGGTGCTGCTGCTAGGCCCATCTGATGCTGCAGCGTCGCATGTTGTTGGCCACGAATGCCTTTTTCCTTCTGAAGCATCCTATGGCGTCTTACTCAATGCTTGTGTTGAATTATACAGTTCCGGACACTGAAATGGCCCTATGTTGGGCTGGTCTGTATGTGAAACAGGGACAGAACGCAGGGTTTCAACCATGACGGCAGTGTTACTGCTTCACTGCACAGGCAGAGCACTGCCATCCAAAGGTAGCCTTGAGTTGTGTGCCGTACAGTTCAAAATGCGAGACAAGTGTGTCCCTTATAGCGAAGCTCTACTTGGCTTCAGTGTACTTTTGTTATCCATCAACAGAAATCGTGTTGAGGTGTATATACCCCACCATGTGTGGCACACACCCAGGTGCTCCAACTGGACAAAAATAGGTAATCAGTTGTGGTACACGCCAGAACAGCTATGCAAGGAATGCAAGATGACAAACGTCGCGAAGTGTACAATGCTGCCAAAAGATACAAATACCATGGTCCCGAATTGAAACTCTTGTGGGGCCGCGTCCCGCTCGACGCCATGTTTTTGCACGAAATGCCTCGCACCCCCCTTTCCGGTTGCTAGCGGCGATGCCGTTGCTAGCAGTAGTTATTAGTAGAAGAGGAACCCCCACACTCTTTAAAGAGAACCTACACTAAATTCAAAAGAAACTTTGATACGGCTTTGCTGGTCATCCACCTTCATCGGATGGAATGCAGATTTTTTTCTTTCTTAATTTAACTTTGTACTGCGCGAAGGTACACTGTGGAGGACAAGGCCGATGTTGCAAGTTAGCCTCTCAGATGGCACTCTCCAGTTGTCACTGAAGGCGCACACCACACAAAGTTTCACTACGGTCAGCGAATTGCACCCCGGCCCCCTCGAATATGTTGCTCTTTGGTACAGGTGGAAACAGACAGCTCGTCTGGTACTATTAGCATAACGCTTCCATCAATGCACATACAGCTATAACATGAAGCCACTTACCTTTCGTTTGACACGCTTGCCTGTGTCTGGATCGAGCTCGGACACCTCCACTTCCTGCATGAAGTAGTCGTCCAGGGCAAGCACCCGTGGAGCCACGCTTCCGGCAGCACCCATCTCGCGTTCCTTCAGGAGCCGTGTCAGGTACGACTTGCCCGAGCCTGGCGGGCCACGCACGACGACACACAGAAGCGATGGACGCGACTCGCGGCCAGGAAGCCCCAGGAGGTCTTCAACAGAGATCACCTGTGGCTCGGGAGGTGCGGGTGGCAGAGGTGGCAGTTCTGGCGTACGCGGACGACTGGCGCCATCCCTGAAGGCTGGCGGAAGTTCAAGGTCATCGAAGACTGGCATGCGCTCGCGTAATGGTGCTCCGTGACCATAGTCCATCACTGTGCCAGCCAGAAAGAGGGGCTTTGTTAGAGAAAGTTGTCAAACACATTAACACCAAACTACAGTAAAACTTCGTTATAACGAAGTTGAAGGGGGAGTGGTAATTACTTCATTATAACCATTAGTTCATTATAACCAATATCAATTTCATCTATTGGAATTTTAAGGGGAATTGCGATTGCTTCGTTATATCCGATAGTTCGTTATATCTGGGTTCGTTATAACGAGGTTATACTGTACACTGAAATTTTAGACCATGTAAATATCCTAGTTTCACTGTGTAAATAAACGAGCTCCCTTCCAAACTATGTTTGAAATGAAAGCAGTGTCGCCAAAAGACAGACATTTCTGATAGCTAGGCCAAGAAAAAGATTAGACCATTAGCACTTGCCAGCAGTGATGCATGACACTAACATGACATAGATTGTGTGGCTTGTAAGCACAACACCCCAGGATAAGGAGGTGCTGAAACATCTCGGAGGCAATGTGTCCGGGCCTATGTTGTAACGACAACCACCGCATGTACACATCGCTCGCTGCCTCATGCGGCGCCTGAAGGATGCTGACAAAGGTTGATACCATCACCATCCCTTGGGCCAGATAATGTTTACTTCAGCGGTTGCTGTTCAGTACAGGAAATTTAGCCCTAATTAAAGTTCCATTGCAGCTGGCCCTGAAAAGGTCGCCAAACAGGGAACATCAGGTTAAGTGATACAGTTGAACCCCATCTATAACGACATGCTGCTGCCACCATCAACTTTCATGTTTTCTATGGTGAAATAACCTTCTCACAACAATGCTCACAACAATGGCCCCGTGCCCTCTATTAGTGCCAAAAGGTGGCGGTATGTGAAACCTTCAAAAACTAAATACACTAGGGGGCACACCTGCTGGTGCCCCCTACAAAAGGCTGCCCCTGCTGTCATACTATAGAAACCTTCTTTTCGTCCTGGGTCTCCCTGTCCCTCTTCCATTCTGATACCCTCTTAAACATAAGCCCCAACCTGAAAAAAAGTAACAAAGGATAGTGGTTCCAAAGCACCTTCAACTAGCTTTCCCAGAATGGACTCACTGCTATCTATCTTTTGGCCACAGAAGAAAAAGCATTGGGATTAAAACAGCACTGCTGCTGGGAGAGATGGTGAAGGAGCCCTTTCAGTGCAGCTTGGGACTATCTTTGGCCATTGTTGTGCTCATTGTCATGCTCCAACGCTTAGTTATCTACCCTTAACTTTCTTTCTCTCTTTTGTCTTCTTGCCTTTCCTGTCTCCCATTAACCCTCTCCCAGTGCAGGGTAGCAAACTAGAAATTTTCCTCTGGTTAACCTCCCTGCCTTCAACACCAACTTTTTTCTCTCTACAGTGTGTGGGAGCACACAAAACAGCTATGAGGTCCCTTATTTGAGCTATTCTTCATGCAACCCTGCTATAAAAATAATTGGCTATAACAATGTAATTTCCATGGCATTTCGATATTGTTGTAAGTGGGTTCCACTGTATTAGTAAATTATGTTTCTGCAACAGCCGTCACTAGGCCACACACACCAAAAGATGGGTGGCCATTCTCTGCATTGGACACCTGCATCATGGGATTTCAAGACTGCCTACATGTCTAGTCAATTGTTTGTCCTTTAAATGAATAGTCCAGTGCATGACAAAACACTCAATTTAGGATGTTCCAATAACAGTGTACGAAAACAATCCACAATGTTGAAAAATTTGCTTTGAAATCCACACTTCGTCGTCAGTGGAAAATTCAATAAAAGGGCGTCAGTTCCCCCCCCCCCATTGCTAAGAGACATTTTTGTGCTAAAGGAATGAATATTTGAGCTTTAAAATGTAATTAATCTTGACTAACGCTATATGGCAAGCCATTGCAAAAGGATGTGAAACTTAACGCAGTTGTTTTAATGGCTACACACACCCACCAATGATGTTACGGTAGCCACCCTTACCTTGAGGCAGTTGCCTTTTTTCTTCTGCACTCTTCCCATGGCCATAGTCAAATGACTCGAACTTTGCTGCACATATGAAATAATGGGGTCAGGCTTGGCCAATCAGTAACCACCTTAAGTATTTTAGATGTTTTTTGCATCTTAATGTTAAATATCGTGCATGAACATTGCTACATCTGAAATCATGGGGCTAGCTTTGGCCAATCAACAACCATACTATACTGCGCAAGCATTCTGCAAGGTACAGGCTGCTTGCATTAATTCCAGCTTGCCAAGAATGCCAAATCGGCTGAAATGTATAAAATGGTCGAGTGAAGGGTCAACATGGTTTAAATTACACTAGCTAGAACTGTCAGCTGTACAGAAGCACCATGTCTACCTCCCAGGACTGGAGAAGTACTTTCACATGAAAAATCTAATCTACAGAAACTTCACTAGTCTTGTTTCCTCACTTAGTTCTACTTTAACCAGACATATCTGAGCTATGCTCTTAAATGTGCCGGCATATAGAATACCAGACTAGTCTGGTTTGAATAACAATGTTTGAATAACGACTTGCAATGAGCAATTTTAGTAAGCAGGCATTTAGAGTTCAATTTGATATGCAAGTGGTTTAGTTGATGAAAATGTAGTTTTATAAGCTACACTTCTAATTCAAAGGGTTAATTCACCCAAGATTACTAACAGCACCCTATAGTGCTTCTTTACAGACTTCTCTTTACTTTCACATGCTTGTGTGATACTATCATTCAGCCAGCTTATAAAAAATATATATTTTTCAACCTAGAAGACTTACCATAGTGGCAATGACCTACAGCACAGACCTTTTTACATGCCTAATCCCCTTCATTTCTTACTTCAGCAAAACTTTACTAATGCAAAGTTGCTTGTTAATTTTTATGGCTTAAGTAACACTTTGTATGCGTGTCTCTATCACACAACAGCGGGCTTCCATAGTGTGAAGGTAGCTTTGTGGACTTTGTCCCGAGATGTGGTCATAAGAAGATAAACTTGGACTTGCTTCACTACGTAATAATGCCGAACAGATCTACAGTTTTACTTATAGTCATTGCATATATTTGAACTTTTAACTAAAAGGCACTTCATCTTAGTTACATGCACAAGTGCTTTATTAAGACTTTTTTTGAATTAGTTTACTTACACATATACAGTGCCACAATGTCTAATATATAGCAAAGCCCTTACTGAATAAATTCCACTGTTCTTTTTAAGCTACACTATAGCATTTGAATGATACCACATCACGATTAATCCACACAGCACCCTTCAATAATATAGCTGCGGGATGTTAACTGCCTGTGTCAAAAGTTAAAAACTGCATGTGCTTGCTCCACACTTCCGCAAAGCAGTACTTCCACTGCTCAAAATTTCTTACAAATTGCGGAGCCAAAAATTGTGTTCAGTCCCGCTGTATTCAGCAGGTTGCCATTACAAATTGAATTTTTTGGCCCAATATTAAGGAGTACTAAATGATGACATGGCACGTTCATCCATTAGCGCAAACATTACTTTTCAGAGCACACTCGAGTGGAAGCAGGGTTTTTCGAGCTCCAGATATTTAACATGTTTGGCAGAGCATGACTGAAGCACAAGTCATTAGCATGTTAGTCAAGCCTAATGCTACTGCTAAAGATTTACGACATTCACCTTAGGCAAGACTAGAAGGAACTGCCAAGCGTTGAATAAATATAGGCACCACAAGCACAAGACTCATGACAACTGCACCACTGCCTTATTTCTGTTTCAATGTTTCCTTTTCACGGTAATGCCAAAATATCTGTTCCCTGCATAGCTGCCCCAAGGGATTACATTTCGCTGCAGTAAAATGGTGGTACCATCAGACACTGCCATGGTGAAACTTAGTCCCCAACAGCTGTGATAGATGGCACCACTGTTTAATTACACCTACATTTTCCAGGTGCTATCAGATATGACACGAACATCCCATTTATTGTGAGCAAAATGGCCAAGTAGTGCACTGCAAATGTTCTATTAAGCTCGTCCCAATATAAAATGCTATTTCTCTTTGAAGTTATTCCTGCCAGCATTTTAGCAGCAGTAATGTGACATACACGGGGCACTCTTGTTTATGCAAGTCGGTATATGTTACTGTACGGGCATTTATATGAAAACTTTTCAGAGGTAGCACCTTCTCAGTGCTATCCTTTCAGGTACTCTAGTCATGCCTTGCCAGAACTGCAAAAGCAGTGCTCTTATGGACATACCTGTCATCTTTTTTTCACCCCTCAATTACCTGTATATAATGTGTGGTCAATCACCATTCTGTACAGACGTGCAACAGGGCAGGACATCTTTGGCAAGCACTGGTTTGCGGAAGTGCAGATGGAGTTTTCTGTGTACTAGCGTGGCAACTCACGGTGATAGGCGCCGGGGTCCAAATGCCAAGAAGAGCTGTACTGTTGTGTTACAATCTGAAACTCTGGGCTTAAGGCCTGATCCACACGGCCATCGAATGCTCAGTAACTGCCACAGCATTTGCTTCTGCCACAAGACATTTTTTTTCGTCTGTTTGTGCTAGAAAACTTGGCAAAATGCCGTTAATGAAGTAGAAAGTGGCAACAAAAAGTATCACGATAGATGTTGTGAAAGTGGAACGTTTGTTGGCCGTGTGCATCAGACCTAATCTGACGTTCGTAGCTTGATGCTTGGCAGCTATATCGTAAAAGGCATTCCTAGATGACCAGCCAAAAAGGCCCTCTAATCAAGGCCTCTTCATTAACTAGACTGCCAACGAAGACATCGCCAAAAGTTCCACGGTGGGCAGTACTAATGCCCAACTGCCAACTACTGTGCTGACTTATATCAAAGTGCTCCAGCATGCTGAGCAGTTCTATGTTTCAGCAGTGAAGTGCTGATTTGTAAGCCTGGTTACCCATACCTTTGTATGGTGCCAGAAGCCCAAGAGATAAGCTGCATGTGAGGAGCATCTTCCATAGCACCCAAGATGTGCTTCTCATGACACTAAAACGTAGCAACACGAAAAATAAACCACTATAGCCTAGGACAAGCACCATTAACGATGCCTTGAAATTTCTCAATGCAGCAAGCCCCGTCAATCACTCAGCCACAACTAAAGTTTAAAGTTTTACAAACCTTGTTCGACACATAAATAACTGCCTGCTCATTATAAAGGAACTGAAAAAAAAAAAAAAAACTAACTGCACGATTTCCACAAGCCTTATTAAAAATAGAAAAAAAAAAGGGTCACTTCTGTGTCAAATTATCTTATCACCCACTCTGATTAGAAAAGGTGCAGACAGCTTGGCACCCTCATTTATACGTGCTACTTTAATGCACCGACACTCACTTATCAGCTACTCCGTCAGCACTCAAATTACTTTACCTTAATTGCAGTAAGGTGATTTTATAATAGTATATAATAAAGTGACAATATGATAGATTTTCTATGCTTATAGTCAGAGGGGTCCTTCTAATGCTGCAACTGTACTGGGGCTTGCCACATGAGCATTAATGCCCTGTCATGAAATACTGCATGACCAGTACGTGGCTAGAATTCTTTTGCCTTCGCAAGTGATTGGACAAGGCCAGCTTCTAATCATAAATGCTCATGCAATGTCTCTTCCTTATTAATTTACACATTTACAAACGTGTTTAAAGGAGTACTGATAATAATTATGACTTTTTTTTTCTTTGTTCAAATACTCTAGGCCTTAAAATATGCTGGAAATTGTCATAATACCTTATGTATTTTACTACAAGCCTTTTTCTTACAAACTAGCTTTGGCATTGATCAGGTGGATGTGCCATGACATTGTGAAACATCTCCTGGCTTCTCTGGCTTGCCAAATGGCATTACCCTACTCAGCTCAAGCACTGCTTATAATCCCAGCCACGAGACGTGCATTGTGGTGTACAGCTGCCCAAACATGTGACTAGCATGTGGGAGTGACAACTTTTCTGTGCATCAGCACTGTATGATGGAGCCAGGTTGCAAGCAAGTGAAGGCTAACTGCATGCCAAAAAGGCACACTCAGCTTGGCGCATCGTCTGCTAGGCTTTTCTTTCCTTAAGGGGCCTGCAACAGTTTTGCAACATACCTGGAAAACTTCAGTCATGAAGGCTCCTGTGAACATGAGATCCGAATATTCTTGCGCTGTGTGCACCAACGAATTTGCAATCTGGTTTGAAACACAGCTGGATATTGCCTGCTCTTTCTTCAACAAACAACATCACTGAGAGGAAAGAGTGCTCGACTTTTCTATGCCTTCTTAAAGTTAGGTACATACAATGTCTTTAGCTGCTGAACTCAAAAGCGAACAGATAAAGCATTGCAGAGGAACTTTCCAAGATCATGTATCATTTCCGGCTGTATTTGAAAACAAGCTGCAAATTCTGTGGCATGTGCAGTGCAGTAATATATGGCTCAGATGTTCACACGAGCCTCCACAACTGATTGGCGCTGTTTTCTGGCTATGTTCAAAAAGTGTTGAAGGGCCCCTTCAAGGTCCCTCTGCACTGTACACTTCAGGAAAACAGCTGGTGTTATTAGATGGGTCATTTTTTTAAATGATCCACATTCTTCAGCTTATCTCACGAGTTGGTGCATGTGGCATATCCTCAAATTATATTTCCGTGATTGCCTTATGTAATGTCTGCCTTTGGAACACAAAATACAAGCAAAACGAGTTGCCTACTAAACTGCACTAATATTGGGTGGCATTAAGAAAAAAACGCAGCCTTGCAGACGATGGGCCAAGATGAGCCTGCCTTTTCAGCATGCACTTAGCCTCTACCTATTGGGGACTTGGCTCTACCATATGGTGCTGGCACAAGACGAAGTCGTCGCTCGTGCGCGCTAGTTGACGATTCAGGCTGCTGTATGTGTATCCAGAAAATGCTCTGTGCACGTAAGGTTTCAGCATGGTGTGCCTCAAAACCACAGACGGCGTACAAGGCCCATAAAATCAAAGAATGATATGTATCTTTGTTCCTAAAATTCCCACAATTTCTAGCCAGAGCACCGCCACAAAGAGCAATTACCAGCACCATTTTTCTTTTATTTCACTTATGAGCAATGCGATCACACATATCCCAGAAATATTTCTGCAGGTCAGCAACTTCTGCTTCATGTTATCACAATGTCAATGACACTGCATCCGCAATTTTTTAGTCTAACCTTCGTGTCAAGTTTAAATACCTTGTACACGCCGGCATCTTTGCAGGTATAATACACACGTGGTAAGTCCCAAAAAATTCGAAAATACATAGCAGTACTCCTTTAAAACAGTCTTGTAACGGTTCCAAACTCATCTATTTCAATAGGCTGTGTCAAATGTACTTTTATCAGCACATAACAGACTTCACCATAGGAAGATGGTCCTCCCAGCAACTTCTGTACGTTACATGGTAAAACTGGCACCAGATTTTATTCACATTTACATTTGACTAACTAGTAGGAAAGTATTACTACCACCTATATCTTTGCAGCTGCATAATGCCTACGCTTCATTTCAGTTAATTCCATGCAGCACAACAATGGGCTTGGCAAAAAAAAGAAAGAGATCGCGCAGAGTGAATCCCTATGTGATCCAAACAGCAGAGTCTCTCAACAATAGTAATACAGCGCAGCTGCACGCAATACAGCATCATAACAAAGCTGTTGCAGTACCACTTAAAGACCAACTACAAAGAAATTTCATTTTGATGAAACTGGTTGTATTATTAGGAGCATTTACTACGTAAATATACATTGCAAAGATGCTGGACTCTGTCCACTAATCAACAGCCCTCAAGGAGCACCTAAACATGTGTCTCTGTAGAGGTTAACAAAATGTGACACAAATGACGTGCCATGGCCTCAAGGATTTGCAGCCTGCCACATGTGACACCAAATTGTATACAGAGGTCAGGCCAAGGACTCATGCTGGTTTTATATCAGTCCTGTGCAATTTAGCAAATGTGCCTTTTTTTTTGTTTGGTTATTACATGCACATGTATATTTGGATTTTCACGACTTGTGTTAACACTTTAAAACTAAATATTGCATGGAAGGTACCACGTATCACAACACTACTTAAACATAAACCTACTTAGTCTGGAACTTCATTGCTGTTGGTCTTAAAATGGCAGGATAGGCTTTGTCTGTTTTGATAATTTAGTAACCTCATGCATCAAATAATCCAAAGATCAGAGTATAATCTCCTTGAAGTGCGATACATTTAAGCTCTAACTTTATGTTGTGCAGCTGCCTTGTCAAACCACTTTGCTTCCCCCTTTGATTTCTATGCAAGAGTCAGTTCATAAGCTCACTAAATTATACTTGAAGGAAAATGTTGAATGCTCAAATTACTATTGAGAAGCAAGCAAGAAAATTTTAAGACTTAATCGTGCAGAATGAAATGCAACAAGCAAGCTAGTTGTGTCAGTGCTGCATGAAGCCGCCGATATGAAGCATGGCTTCTAAATATAACTTATAGGCTGGGGCACTGAATTATTGTTACTGAATACTGCAACCCTGAAAGCTTGCTCAGTTTGAATTCTCATTTCTTTATTTTAGCAAACTCCAAATGCAAAAAATTCCTGTTCACAGAGTCATTCTATTACCTTAGACGTTACATTAGATTCTTTAGTTCATAAATATGATTCTATTTCAATTTAGGCGTCTATTTTTTGTAAGTTACTCAAATTCTTTCAGCAAGTTTACCAGAAAAATAATTGAAGCAGTACAATTAGTTCACAAGGACTATCCTATTTCATTTTAAGTGTCTATTTTTCTTAGTTTTAATTACTCAAGTTCTTTCAGCAAGCTTATCAGAACATAATTTAAGCAGTACCATTGCAAAACAACAATGTATGCCATGGCTACCATGAAAAGTGTATATTAAACTACTAGCAAGGATTGCTAACAGTTAAGATATGTTAATTTCAGATGCCCAGCACTTGACTTTCTATTTATTATCTACAGATATGATATAAAAGACTAATTAGCTAGCTGCTATGTTTGGTGCCATAAGAATATGGAAGTAATACCTCGAGCAGCTGCAAAGTTCCTAAAGGGTACTTAATTTTCATGCTTAAGTTCCTAAAGCAAACTAATTTTCATGTCTTAACGTGCCTTTATGGCAACCACTACCCAGCAATCGAAGACTTCCCAAACTATCTTCAAGAACACAAGAGGCGTTTGCAATGCAATTTATTGCAGTTATGACAAAATGTAAAACTATGGCTCTAGACAGCCGGGCAATTTAATGTTGTCAGTGGTGTACCACACAGTATTTTTTATTTTATTTTTTTTCCATGCTGAGTCTGGAGAGTCTGAATTCACTTATAACAGTCTCCGTCAAGCTGCCGGATTTCAAAAAGCGTTCAGTAGCACTACTGTAACACAGCACTTCTTACGTGATGTTTATGTAATACAAGGATGCCAATTACTTTCATTAAATGTGCCGATAGGTTTAATAGTTTAAATTTCTAGCTGCACCTTGTCTGAGGGGTGCTAAGCTCAGTAGAGAAGTTCTTACTATCCTACATTGCATTATGAGTATCAGTGCAACTGTTATTGCACTGACATGTAACGGTTTTTCAGATATTTTTGACATTAGGAGTTTTACGGCTTGTACAAATGTCATTTCATTAGATTTAGAGCATCATTTAGCAAATGTGTGCTATACAATTAGGGTTACACGTATAGACAGCTTCTTCGGAGAGCTTGTGCCAAATGGGTACCATTAAGTTATGGCAGACAAAATTAGATTTTCTCAACCTAGGCATGACTGCACGCAGTACTAGGTTTACACCACTGTACACACAACACACTGCGCTGTTAAAGGGACGCTAAAGTGAAACAAGCACCAGTTTGCATTGACAAGTTATTCCTTGATAACCCTATTGTCATAATTTCACCATCAGATATTTATTACGAGTATGTCAAGTGAAACACAGTTTGTTTTTGCGGATTTCAACCATTTGTATTTCTTTTACAAATTGCTCAATGACGTGCTGCCACGCTTGCTATGTTAGATGTCAGGCTGCCTTAAAATAAGATGCTGATAAGTTTTTACAAAAGTTAAAGCATTCTGATGACTCAGCTTGGCCACTGGAACTTTCAATTTGTGCATTTCTTCACTTAGAAAGCACTATCATTCAGCAAGCGTAGGTGTTTGTATTTGGAAAAGCTAATTTACCAGCACAAAATATATAGCTTTTCTCTTTAACGTCCCTTTAGACTGTACTGCCATATATGGACAGTACTGAGAGATTAATGGAATGCTTTTATATGTACCTGAACCTTTATGTTTCCCTGCAACAGTTAGGGGCATCAGACATTATGCTTAAAATGAAGATGACTCCATGTTTTAAGAGAAATTCTATTACTAAAGACTAAAGCTATATTTGGGGCCTTCGTTTATTTGCCACAAGTAGTCTTAAGCCAAGACTGTAATATGCTTAATGATCTTCAAGCAAGCAAGGATCTTAGGATCCTAAAAATGAAGACAATGAAATTAGCTTGTATAGTCGCACAGGTAGACGTCAATACACAAAAACATACGATGGAGCTTATTATTGGATATAAAAAAGTAATTATAAGAATTCACTTCCTTATATCAGCACGAAATCGAGGCAAGTGCTGGTTATCACTACGTTCAGAAAATATGATTAAAATAGCGCCTACTATCAACCAAATCACTTAAAAATTTTGCCGGGCAATCTTTTTTCCCTTCTCCTTCCCAGGAAGATATGCAACATCTGTGTCACTTTTTTTTTTTTCCTTTTTCTATCAACAGCTGCATGTGTGTACAGTGGTAGCATATCTCAGCATTGCATACAGAGTCCTTAGTTTCGAGTCCCCCATGTTCGGGCGGGTTAGGATCTCTTAGAGACGAGGTCCACTCGCGCGGTACGGATGCCCGCGGGCAGGCACCGCAGGAGACGGGAGGCTAGTGCCAGGGGCACCGGCCCCCCCGGCGCTGCCCCCCCTCTGCCCGGCTACTCCATGCAATCGGCGTGGCCGCAGAGGGGGCCTGAGGGAAGACAGCGTGTCTCTCGGGTGGTAGACAACATACATGAGAGGCCCTTTATTCGCAACGACGGCCGGCTGCTACTTGGCTTTACCTCCTCCGGGCAGGTCGGCTGGCCGATGACCGTAGTCAATCACTTCGGGCTCCCACGGTGCTTCTGGCGGCTCCTCTGCCCTGGCCAGAGTCAGCCCCCCAGAAGAAGAGGAACAGAACGTCACACACACACACGCAGGAGGAGAGAGGGGAGAGGAAGAAGAGAAAGGCTCGCTTCCATCCGAGCTTTTCCAAGTGTGCCCCCCTCAGCGCCACGCTACAGCTCATTCGGAATGATGAACAGGTTGTCGAAAGCAATTAGAAACAGGCAGCGTTACTACAGCCAACGTTTCACCTAGTGGACTCGTCTTTACCGTGCTTTCCCTTCCTCTCCTTCCGAGAATGGGCGAGAGTGAGGAAGCAAACATAAACACGACGCTAGGGAAGACGAGCTGTTGTCCTCACTAAGACAGGTCCACCTGGCAAACGTTTGCTCTAGCAAGACTCCTCGTTTTTCATCGCTTTCAATGATCCACTCTGTCACTTCAAGATGTCATGTTCCCCTGAACTTCTGTTCCTTGTCTGGAACTTCTTTGGAAGTCTGTCAAAGAGTGTGTAATTGGTACCAGTAACCCTAGCTGATCTGTGAGCACACAGAGCAGTATTTTTTTTTTTATGATGGAAAATGCATTTCTGCCCACATCGTGGCATGGCAAGCATCAAATGGCAGATATGTATGTGGACAAATAAAACAGACATTTTCCATATATTGCCTGTCTAACGGTTTTAAAATGTGGAAACTTTAATTTAGCTTGCATGACTTCCGTCACTCTTTATCCAACTGAATAAACTGCTACTTTATGTGTGCTGTGGAGCATGATTTCTATCGAAAGGCAAGCCAGTGTTTGGAATGTCGAGAGCCAACGCTGTTATGAATCGAGAACTGGCCCTTCCCATTGCAGTCCACACTGCATACTTTGGAGCAGCAAAAGGGCAACCAGTCAGGCCACAAATCAACTTGAGCAGCTTGTTTCTTGATTTTGTGTTTTTAATGGGGCAGCCCTGCTTTACCATGGGATTTACTACGGATATCGGCAAAGTTGACAAAGTACCAACAAGCAAGATGCTCTTCTCTGCAATGTGAAATAAGTTTTTTAGAAGTTTATTATAAAGGTATACAATTCATTTTTGACTGCAGCCAAGGCCGTAAGCTACACTATTGGCTAATTAAGACAGCCAAGTGGTTTGCTACAGCATGCCCCAGACGTCAGTGTTTCTATCACATATTACACAATGACAATCGCTACTTTTCCAGGAAACAGGTAATGCCCAAGATATTTAAACCAAAGTGTAGTCATAACATGAACCCGCCGGGATGGTGTAGGCTGCCAAGCTGGCAGTGACCACACTCACTGTAAGCATGTAATTACGACTCGCATTTTAGTGTGGTCTTAAAGTGCAAAGCATTGCTGTATCCTACACGGTTATGCATACACATGTATTACCTATTACATGCAAGCGTACAACCTCATACATTTGCAATGTCCTAGTTATTACAGTGCGAGTATATCGTGCTGTGTGCAAGACCAGCTGCAGCTGTACAGAGCTTCTCAAGTTTGAAGAAACCAGAAAAAAAAAACAGTAAACATGGCGTTCTTGAGGTCCCCCCCCCCCCGTAATTTTTTTTCATAGAACTCTCCCTAAACAGCACTAAATGACGTCCAGCAAAGTACAAGCATAGCTTTTTACGTGACCTACAAAGGGGTCGATAATCATCACCATCCCAAGTAAGCTGGCACTGCTAGTATGAGGTTGTGCTACCTTGCGATATTCCTGCAAGTGTCCGTTAATAACACTAGAATACTGAAGATAACGCTCTGCCCACGTTTGCCAGTGCGAGTTCTTTTCCCTCCAAGTCACCTCAAAGCCCCAGCATACATAGGTGCCTGCCAAATTCTCACTATGTTGCCAAAACAAAACACTTTCTTCCACATTCCCAAACACACCAACAAAATGTATATGCAAGAGGGAGAGCTGTTGCCAGACAAAAGATGCAACGCAAAAGCCTTAAAGGGACCACACATGCGAGTACGCTTCCCACCTTGAAGCACACCTCTGACTTGATGTAGTAGCCATTATGAGTGATGGATTACATGCGCACCAGCCTCTCAGCAGCTTGAGGCATTTCTGTTAATCACGTGCACACAGAGAGGTTCATGCCGCCATGCAATCACCACCAACACTGGCAGCACTATAAGTGAACAATTATAAGGGAAAGGTAAAAATTGACGCACTGGCAACCTGATCGGCTGACCATCAGGGCAACATGCAATATGGCTGAACATTGCAGAAAGCCCCCCAAATGCTCAAGCACCTGAGCCATCAATTAACAGCATGCTTCGCACTGAAGTACTAAGCATACTTTAATGCATGTGAGATTACAAAACGATGCTTAATTTCATGCTCAAATGTTCCCAGAGCATATTCAACATTTCAGTAATGTGTAGACAGTGTGTTCTATGATAGTTAGCAGCTGGCTAAATTTGCAATGCTCATCGTTCATACCATTCTCACAGCTGCTCTTATGGTTTCGGTATAAAAAGACGACCAGCAAAATGGTTCTCTCAATATTTTACTCTGACCATTCCTGCCACTTGACAATACCACTGCTGTCAATGGAGCGCTCAAGTCATTTCACTGTTGTTACTGTCGCTGTATGGGATGCCTGAAAAGCTTTTTGTATTAACCTGGTTGCTCAAATCAAATCTTGCATCAGCAGCTTTAAATACGCCACCATGTGAAAAAGTGAGGGCGCTGAAGTTTATATCATAACAATAAAAAAGAAATCCGTCTTCACTGTTAGAGTATTCAAAAGTGCACTGTAATCTATGGCTTATTGCAAGCAGAAAGCTTTGCAATGATTTCAATTCACAATGAACTTTGGAGATGAAGTACTGCATGTCAACGAGAAAGAAGAAACCCGCTGTTACTACCAACTATCCAGTGAAAATAGCCTTCAATGCTCAAGAAACTTCATGAAGAAGAACACAGAGTCTTGGTAATGTTTCCTTCTGGAATTATTGCTCTGCAACTTAGTTATACTAAAGCCTGCGCTTTGCACAGCAACATGTATTTCATACTGCTTGTACGCCACTAATCATAAAAGAGGCGCTGGCAGCATCACCGGTGTCAGTGAGGTGGTTAGAAGACAGGAATAAAGGGCAGGGCAGGGTACTTTGATTGCAAAGGAAAAAGAAAGAGAGAATCAACAGGTGTAAGAACAAGATTACATGTTAGCAACAAGCACAGCAACGAGAAGGAAACAAGGAAGAAGAAAAAAAAAAAAAGCACGCTCAAATAAAGATGACAACACTGGACGGAGCGCAGCACAAGCAGGACATGCACGTGACGCAGAGGCCATGCCTAATGGCTCGGGCATGTGGATGGCCATCCGGGTGGCATGATCGGCGTACGGGCAGCCGCCGACTCACCAGGGGAGCGGCTGGGGCCGCCGATCCCAGTCGAACGGCGGCTCGTCCGGGTACCTGCGTTGCCCAGGGGACCGAGCGCTCTACCGATATGCCAGACATGCACCGCGTGCTACGTGTGTCACACCTTTCACAAGCACTACGAAATGAAGTGCGGAAAAAAACAACAGGGACAAACGAATAAGACATTACCAGGAGCTACTGGAATTTGGTGTTTGTTGAAGAATACAGAAACATATATATACAGTACAAAATTGAAAAAACAAAGGAGGTATGCATCTGCAGTACCAGAAAAGGCTAAACATGTGTCAAGCAGCCAGTTTTTAGATTTTACACTGTACATAGTATATATCTCACCAAGTTTTGCTATAAACTTCAGCTGCTAGTAGTACATTGTGTTGCCTTACTCGTTCCTCCCTGTTGTCACTTCTTTTTTTCAGCATTTATTTTCACAATGCCCATTTACCATGCACCCAACTTCCCTTGTCGTTTCATTAGCAGTTTCTATTGTCTGCAAGGCATGGCGTATTTCCATCTTTAACGAATGCCATGGATCATAGTAGAAATCATGAAGTAGGACTTTTTGAAGCTGATATTCTTGGTATCCAGCTATCTTTGCACTAATGTGTTATGTTTCCTGCATGGTGGACTGTCTTTCTTTTCTAAAAAAATAAATTTGCCATACAATCCGAGAAAATACTAAAGCGGCATGCTTTTTTTTTCCCACAACAAAGCATTCAAAAGCTTTTAAGGAAAGGCACAAGAACTCAACTAGTGAATTGGACTACATCTTTGAGGCACCTTAGCCCATTCTGAGAGAATGTATGTACTAGTACAGTAGAACCTCGTTATAACAAACCCGGATATAATGAACTATCGGATATAACGAAGTAATCACAATTCCCCATGAAATTCCTATAGATAAAATTGATATTGGTTATAACGAACTAATGGTTATAACATAGTAATTACTGCTCACCCTTCAACTTTGTTATAACGAGGTTTTGCTGTAGATACTTTTTGCTGCGTTGGACTATAAAAAGCTTTAACCGTTTATTTTGTCTGACGTTTTGTCAAAACTTTGGCCACTTTCCCTAGCTTGCTACATGAATACTTAGACCTACTATTCTTTTTGCAGCATATTTAAAATAAGCTCAAGAAACTGAAGTTTGCAGCCACATCTAACCTGGTCGAAAAATAGCTAAAGCTATCTTCTTCATAACCCATGTCTCATGCTTGTAGCTTGTAGTTCAAATTAACTACAATTAACCTCCCCACATATTGTCATAAATTTTACAATCACATAGCTTCATTATCCAGAGAGAAAATGAAAGTCATTTTAGATTTCACAAGAAAACCTACATACATAATAACAATGTGATGTCACTGAGTATAAATACGGAGTATAAAGTACATTCTTTAAAATGTTAACCACAGTGGCCCAACAATTTTTTTTTTAACTTGACACCTTTAGCTCCTAGCTTCTTTAGGAGAAAATGCAATCTGCTTTTATCAACAAAGCACTATGTAGAGCCTTATAGACACTGTCAACTTATGACACCACACTGAAGAGTTTGGCTTATCCGCATGTATACAGCCTCATTTAGAATGCCAGAAATGAGGCAGACTTGAATGTATCATTTCAATGTTACACTGTGCTTCTACTTGGCTCAAATAAGCTGGAAAAATGCTAATGGAACATGGCAGCGCTTTTACAGACTTCTGAAACCAGGGCCCACAGTCTACAAGTATCACACTTGCTATATAATACTGTCAAACCCACTTATTACTGGTTTTAACAATGATGTGCACCATCGACATTCATGTTTCCTATGGTGAACCAACCCTCTTACAATGATGCCCCCAGGCTCAGTCATTGTTTATAACAATGAAGTGCGGCTGCCGGTTGTGCCCTGTGTTGGTGCCAAGAAGTGATGGAATGTGAAACTTTTGAAAAGCAAACAAACTCTGGCCACTGCACACTTGCTGTTGCCCCCTACAAAAGGCTGCTCCATTGCCATAAAACAGAAACTAGCTTCTCCTCAAGGGTCCCTCTTCCATTCCGATACCCTCATAAACATAAGCCCAAACATGAAAAGAAAGTAAGAAAGGACAACGATTCCAAAGCTGTCCTTGAGGAACTTCAACTAGCTTTCCCAGAAAGGCCTCCATGCTACCCCTTTGGCCAGTGAAATAAAGGATGGGGATTACAATAGCCCTGCTGCAGGAAGGGATGGGGAGTCCTTTCAAGTCAGTTTAGGGGTGGTTGAAGGGTGTAATCTTCAGCCACTGTTGTTCTCATTGTCATGCAGCAAAGTGTGTGGGAAGAGGCTTGTAAGCATTCACCCACTCACACACATACAACAGCTCTGGGGCCCTGTTATTACGCTTTCTTTTTTCTTTCAACCCAGTTATGACAATTACTGGTTATAACAATGTAACTTCCATGGCACCTCAATAGTGTTACAAGTGGAACGGCTCCATGATATAGATACATAACATTCCTTCAGCACATATTTTTCTTTGGAGTTTACCACTGGCACACTACTAATTCGCACAGCAGGCACGTATCACAGCAAACACATCACAGAGTTTCACTACTGCAATTATCTGCATTCTTACTAAAACCTCAAACAGGAAAAAGATTCTGAACTTCCCACTGCTTAGATCTCACTAGAATTTTGACAAGGTCATATACTACGGGCTGCATTGTTCAGTAATCCATTGAATACCTTTGCTTGACTGTTTTTTCACAGAGAGAATACGTGTAGTAAAGAGTCTTGACACAATCCCATCCCGTTGGCAGGAGCCACTGATGACAGCTGAAACTGAGTGCCAACCGTGAATGAGACAGAGGATTTTCATTCATCTTCACTGTATGCGAGGATGCAGTGAATGGGCCTTAACTTTTGTTTTTTTAACTCGTTGTTGGCATTCAATTTCAAATTCGTACAGAGAAAATACAAGGCCATCATGAAATACATATGGTTCATCGTAGATGTGAGCTACTTTAATAAGATGGCTTGCTTCCGCTGTTGTGCGGCAAAGGCAGTACATTTATTAACGATGCTGATGAAAATATGCAACTTAATTGCAAAATTAGGTGGGAAGATAAAGAAGCAGGAAGTTATTTTTAATGTCGTTAGTTCCATAACAGAAATGCAAGTTTCAGTACATTAAGAATAAAGGTGTACTTTTATTTTTTTATATGCCTTTAATTTGTTTTCATGAAGCCTTAGCAGAAGCCAAAGGAATATAGCAGGCAATGGACACTTTAGATGGATCTGGTATTGAATACAGAGAGGGCAAAAAGGGGGTCGTCACCTCCATTACATGAAAAGACGTGACACCAAAGTGCGCCCTTATAAGGACTTAGTACTTCATTATCAAGAGCGAGGGCTCGTTGTCAAAACATTGCCTGTCAACTTTTTGTCACACAATACGCAGATTGCCCATTCCGATGCAGTTCGACAGACATTACCAAGGTACATCTTGTTGCGCACAACCTCGACAGTGTTGTCCTAACAACTGATGCTTTATTGTATGACTACTTACATCCTTCACTCAAAGCAATTCTGATGTGTACAAACATCTCCCAATGATTAAAACTCGGTTACACAGGTTTTCCAGGTAATCTGAACAAAACATAATGCCCTGGTGAGCCTTGTTTAGATAAAACTTAAAAGAACAATGCCTCGGTTCATCTGACTCTGCTAATGACCACTCAAGTGCTCAGAAGTTTGCGAAAAGCTTGAAAACACGAGGAATTCGCATGAAGCAGGAAAAGCTGGGAGACACTCTAAGCCGACTTAGTGCAGACAGAGCTTATGGTAATGGTCCTTGAAGTTGCACATGATCAAGGCGTACCCAGAAGTAATCTTAAAATCGGAAAGGCTGGACCAATGAAGAAAACAAACTACCCGGAGAACAAATTTCTCATACTCAGAAGTTAAACAGTGCCTGTGTGTACTGTTGTTGCTCTTTTTTTTTTTTTTCCAACAGTGTACATATACATTGAGCATGCCGCAGTTTTCTTCAAAAAATCTTATAACATTATGTGCGGCTCTCGTGAATATTGGGTGAGCCTTAGATTAGAGTAACTGTGACAACCGCTATGCATTGTGAACATAACTGCAATTTTGCACCCCAATAACGACGAAGCATAAATGGCCCAGCTGTTTCTGAAGATTTGCTCAGCAGTGAAAAACTGCTAGCTAGGCTTTACAGAGCTTTACAGTCGCAGAACTTTGGTAAATAGCAATGCTGCGCATTGCTATTTACCAAAGTTCTGTGACGTACCTTGTAACGTATCTACAAGCAGTAAATAAAAATGTGGTAACTGGACGTGCAGATTACACATGGCAGCACGTTATTTGTTTGAAGGTATCGTAGCATCAGCGACATCTTTCATTACTGCGAGATGTATCAAGCAAAGTACCGTATAAATGCATGTACGGGCCACACCCATGTACGGGCCCACATTCCGTTTTCCCGAAATAAATATCCGAATAAAAAAAAAACGCATAAGGGCTGCAACCCCCATTTCCACGAATCATACATGTTCAAAATGCGCGCGCCTTTGCGAGCTTCCAGGCACCGTAGACAAATGGTGAACCTGTGCCATTGAACTCCTGTTATCCATATCGGCAATAGCATCACTAACTCCAGTTTTGTGCATTGTTTGGGAATTGTTTGGTCGTTTGCTCGTGCTTTGTACGCCATTTGGCACTTTTGTACTGCTGGCGTGTTTTAATCGAGGCAATTACATTTTTGCACGATGGGCAAGTGCCTAAACAGCTACACGGCTGGGTTTAAGTTGAAGGTGGTTGAGTTTGCTTTCGCAAATGGGAAGTGTGCAGCCGGCAGAAAATTCGACGTGGACGAGAAGTGCATTTGACGATGGCATACTCAGAAAGAAGCGTTGAAGAGCACAAGCAGCAAGAAGTGCACTTTCCGAGGTAAGCCATGCAAGTTTCCCGAATTGGAAGAAGAGCTACTTTGCTGTGATGGAAGTACGCAACAATGGCTATGCATTGACAAAGGACATGCTGCACATGAGGGCTCAAGCCATGGCACGTGCAAAAAGCATACCGCACGACGAATTTAAAACTAGTGCCAGCTAGGTGCGAAAATTTTTGAAGTGGAAGAGCCTCTTCTTTCGGCGGAGGACCACGCTGTGCCAGCGGCTTCCCAACAACTACAGGTGGTTAACTTTCACAAATTATTAATTGTCACAAATAGCGAACGCTGACCAGACCCTTGTATGGTCTGGCTTGGATGGCAGCAAGATGACTTTTTATGGTCTGATGAGCGTACGCCACAACAGAGCATCAGCTCGAAGTCTGAGGAATCGGCGAGTGACGACGATTGAGCGTTACGGTGACTCTGCCATGGATACTGCAATAAACGCTGTTTGTTTGCCAACTGGAAAGTTGCTTTTACTCGAAAAAAAAATTTTTTTTTTGCACATCGTGTGTATGGGCCGCACCCTGAATATTGGCCGTCGTATCTTGAAAAATAAGTGCAGCCCTTACACGCGTCTATACGGTAAGCTGTAGACGTAACTAAAATCTTCAACCGAACAAGTTAACATCAATGTGCAAGTTCCAATTAAGGCCACTGACCACATTCTTAAAGCAAACACAGCTAAAAGCACAAATAGGCTTTCTAACAGCATGAAAATAATAGGGGCCTGTACATAGGAAATTATGATGAAGTTGTAGCGTAAACTTTAATGGCATGTTCTTTTTCACTCTGCAAGTGGTATCTGCCATACAACACGACGAGTTCAAAGCAAATAAATCTTTGGTGCGCCTATGCCTATGGGAAGAGACCAAATGGCTTGCAAGTGCCAACACTTACATAGAGTCAAATTTTGTTATAAACAACTCAATAAGACATATCTTCGTTAGGTTAAAAAGCTCATTCCGGATGTATATTCGTAACACTGTTTTAATGTAATATTATTCTTAATGAAGTTTGATATAGGCAGCAATTAATTATGTCAAGGTCTGACTACACCAGGTTGAACTGGGCTGGTTGGAACGTTACTGAACTAGAACAGCACTATAAATGAGACGAAGAGGGAAGGAGAGTGGCAAGTGTATCCCCAATCGTCTGTGTCTCATTCTTTATTCTCCAAGTTCAGTACGACCTTCCCTTATTTCCAAAATTGCAATGGAAGCTCTCGCGGCCAGTCAGAACAACAGCATCCATCTAAAAGTTGAAATGTTCTGTTTATTATTGTCTTGTATAAAGCATGAGGGCATAATACTTCCCAGTACAATTCGACGAACCCTTACACACAATAAATGGGAACGGCGAAAGAAGTAATGATGGATGTTGCTTTAGAATTGTGTTTTAACAAAGGGGTTGGGCCCCCTATCTTGAGGAAGCAACCTGAAAAAACCGGAATGATCGAAAACAAAGATCAGGACATTAAAAAAAATAAGGGGGGAGAGGGGAAGAAAAATTCGCCGATGCCAATGCACAGCGGCTGTTCTGGGGGCAGCTGGGGCAGCTGGAGGGCTCACATGTGAGGCGGGTGCGGGCGATGTCTCCACTCCGGCGGGGGCGGCCGAGGCCCTCCACGCATGGGACCCCCCCAGGGTGGCGGGGGTCCCCACTCGGGCATGTCCCAACCACCCGGTGGGGGCATGGGGCGTCCTCTCATCCCTCCACGAGGCTCACCCTGCATGGCGTGCAGTCCACACGTGTGCACCACTGTCATCATCCCTTCAACACTCTTCAAACTCTGTCCACACACAAGCAGAAAATGTACAATATTTGATCGCCAAGATTGCCAAGATTGTCACCGAGCTTCACGACCTGATTCTCCAACCCCCCAGTGACAGACCCTTTCAACACCCTCACAAGCGAGCTCATCAAGTGGACGACAATGTTGAAGCACCGACGGCTACAACTTCTCCCAGCCAAAGAACTCGGGTATTTAAGTTGGTACCGTACTTACTCGCGTCATTTGCGCACTTTTTTTCGGTATTTTAGACCTCCGAAAAGGGGGTGAGCAAATTATGCGGAGATTTCGCGAGTACATTCGAAATAACATGTAATGTAACACGTGCGGTATATGGTAACTATTTTGGATACGATCTCACGTAACACATCAAAACGCTGGTGTAAGAGAATACGGTTGCTCCAGGGACAGTTTTCGCAGTCTCTTCGCGTTTACAGCCAAGCACGTAGAAGAGTTTACGAGCCACTCACTGATGGCTGCCAAGATGGTGCGAGCGCCAGCACCATCTCGGGAGACGAGCGACAACCCCCCCTCCCTTCGGACCTTTTCATGCTCGTGAAAGACAGGCGGGGCGTTTCTTCTCCGCTTAGACGGCAGGCGTCCCGATCGGGGTGATGTTATCGCCCCGATCGAAGATGGGCCGGGCTCATTTGATCTCAGCTTCAGCTGTTTTCATCGCCCCCACTCGCATGCTTTTATTATAGCGACAGTACTTTAGGCTCCCGGGGCTTCCGGAGAAAAGAATCGGAAAACGGGATATTGCACTCGCAGCCCCTTTTGCGTATGACTGTGCTCGCCTGCACAGCGAGGGGCGCGGCTGCGTGGTTGTCCAAAGTCTGTCCGTGTGCGCGCGCTGGCGAGCTGGCTCGGGTGGGACGTGGAGCGCAAAATATGCGAAGAAAATTTTTTTTTTTTTTTGTAAAGCTGGCTAAATATCAGGGGTGTGCAAATTATGGGAGGGCACGAATTATGCGGGTAAATACGGTAATTAAGGGGCAAAATATGCTATGTATCGTGACAAGTGGCCCTCTCCCCCCAGTTGTATGCTTTGCCGTTGAACACTCGTGTACCGCAACAAAACTAGCATCCGTGTACTGTGGCAGAGCTAACACCCATGTGCTGTGGCAAAGGTAACGCCCGCGTACAGCAGCAACGCTAACATTCGTATGTTGTGGCAAAGTTAGCTCAGCTTTCTGTTGCACAGTTCTCTGTTGGACTGTTCTTTAGGACATTTTAATTTTTAATTTTTGAGAGCACACTAGTCATGCAATAATTTTCTTTTGCCCAAGTTAACAGTACATTTCTCAATAATTTGACATGCTATTATTCAATAAATATTCTAACATTATTAAAAAGATATTATGGTCGATTCACACTCAATATTTTGCTGTTTGCACAGCTTTAGAAAATCATAAGCCACCCATTTGTAGGACAAAACTACAAGGAGATTCATAAAAATAAGAAGAATGTGTCTTAGTTGACGAAAAATTCTTCCCTGTCCGGGGATGGACGCTAGTTTTTCCTTTCATATTGTTGCCCCCCTTGTGGAATTCCGTAGAACTCATTTCTGAAGTGCTCAATAAAAACAAATTGGTGTTCTACTTGTGTTTTAGCTTCAATCTATGCAATAGTGCATCATTCAAAAATTAAGTGTAACGCGACTCTTGTAAGTGAACCGCATTTGGGCGTCACAATTGCTCACCCGCATAGGAGGGAACCCCCTTGGTGGACGGCGTTGCATGGGGCCCCCTCTAGGCGGACCCCCCATCCAGGGTGGCGGGGGGCCACCACCTCGGTGGGGACCTGGTGCCCATGGCTCGCTCTCATCAAAGCCATCCCACTGATCTTCGGCAAATACGTCCTGCAATGTAGAGGACAACACACATCACTAACTGCCTCGTGCTCCAGAACACAAGCGTCTACTACACTCACAATTTTTTTTCGGAAATGTCGCAAATCTCAAGGTGCACCCTCACTGATGGGGCCACGACTCATGGAAAATATGAGTTTTACATGTGGTTTGACAGATGGTTGAAGTGAAGGCCTGTGTTGGATGCTCTGCAGTAGGCCAAGAATTTTAGCAGTACAGTCAAACCCACTTATAACAGGGCTGCACGAAAAGATGAGCTTAGGTAGAGGGCCCCGGAGGGTGTGCATGAGTGGGGGGTGTGGCTAAAGGACCCTTCCTGCACACTGTGTGCTTCACAGCATGGCACTGAGCACAACAGTGGCCAAAGAGAACATCCTGAACTAACCCTAAGCTGCACCGAAAGGAGCCCCTCCATTCCTCCCTGCAGCAGGGCCATTTTAATCCCCACCTCTTTCTTCAGTGGCCAGAGATGATAGCACTGAGGACATTCTGAGAAAGCAAGTTGAAGTTCCTCACTGCCAGCTTTGGAACCACAGTCCTTTGTTACTTCCTGTTCTGGGTGGGGTTGGTGCTTGGGCGGGGTGGCAGAATGGAAGAGGGACGAAGAGACCTGGTAGGAAAAGCTAAGGGATTTTAGGAAAAGCCAGTTTGTATTGCATGACTGTGGGGCAAGCCTAGGTAGGGGGGAGACAGCAAGTGTGCAGTGGCCAGAGTTTTCGGATTTCACATTCTATTACCGTCTGGCACCAACACAGGGCACACCCCCTGCCAGACTTCATTGTTATGACCAGGGTGTCGAACCAAACCAAAAACCTTACCAGAACTGGTATTCTGGGCGGAGCTGAACCCAAACCCAAACCGATCTTCTCGGAATGCGCTTGAACCCGAACCGAACCTGAACCACAAAAAATATCAGTTATCGGTTCGCTACAAAAAGAGTCAAGATCTGCCAGCAGCAGCGCGTCGCTGCAATTGATTCTGGCCTTTCTGTCGGCCACTATCGGTTTATATATTTGGCTCAACCCTTCTTGCAAATGTGCCTTCCTTGTTTTCCCGATGGAATAATCTATAGTGGTGCTCGAAGGCAGACCCAGAAGCCGTGGATGCAAGCCCAGCCGCGAGGTCGCACTTCAGCAGAGGCGAAACACTAAGGGTCGCGTACTGTGCATTGTACGCTATACAATATCAGGTGACCGAAACTGTCGGAGCCACCCACTATGGCGTGCCTCTCTTTTTTACGCTTTCATTCCCTTTCACGAATCTGGTGCTGTGCTGCCATGGGCTACAGAGAACAGCATCTTCTTAAGTGAATCAAATCGCCTGTGAATGTTAACGAGATTCAGCACGCTGGAGTGGAGCACGAGAACGTACATTGCTTTGACCACAAATTGATACTTCTACAAAGCTACCAAAACCATTTTCTATTAAACATGCGAAAATGCACTTTATGATAACTGCAATCTTTGCAACTGCATGCGCTTAATGAATATGTGCTAGCGAACAAGGCCCGCCGACAGCCTGAGATCTGTGTTGGCCTTGCTATGTAACTCTGCGATATTTGAGCGCAGCCTTTAAGGTATGTCACCACCTTTGAAAATGCATTATTTTTTTCAAAATACCTCTTTCTTATTTTTTAGATTCCAGGAATCCTCAAACATTCAAGATTATTCTGCCGAAAGAATTATGTTTCTATCTCATTTAGTTCCGAAGTTATAGCGAATTTTCGAACGTGTGGTGAGCGATTGCGAAACCGAAACTAGAGTTGTGTGGTAACAGAAACGGATAAGTTAGCGAATATCAGCGGCAACTGTTGTAATTTTTCTGTCATGTTTTAGTTTGATAAGTATGAACTTATTTAAAGACAATTTGTGAGGCTTTCTTTTTTCAAACGTTGCTTTAAATATCCGTAAGGGGGACGCATGAAGCTACAAGCATCTCTGTTGTTTACTTTGTGCGCGCTCATGCTACTGCTGTCAATGCTGTGTAGTTTGTAATTTTTATACGTAATATCCTTAGTAGCAATAGCACTAATATAGGCTGAGCGTCTTTATAAGCAGGTATGGCCAAGTTCAGGGCAAAACGACAGTTGAAACGGAAGTTCTTTGGCAATCGACACACTGTCAATGCTCCGACCGTCGGTCATGCGGATGCGGATGTATCGGAGAGTGCTGCAAAGCTTTTGAACTTGGACGACAACTGTGAAGTGCCAATGCCAGACCCTTTACTGCAAGGTAATAGGATTATTGACATGGAGATCCTTTCATCTGTTTTTGCAATGCTTGCCTGCCCGGAATGCAAGAACACCTCACAGAAACTGGAGGAGTGCTCTCAGCATGGAATATCCTTCTCATATGCTGTTGTGTGTGGGGCATGTGCATATGAGCGCTCATTTGAATCATCAAAAAAGGCCGGAAGTTCTATAGAGAATAACCTGCGTCTGGTATATGCAATGCGTCAGCTAGGCAAGGGGTATTCTGGAGCTGTGACACTGGCAAAAGTCATGAACATGCCACCGCGGCCTTGGCATCCTGCCTACCAAAAGATATCTGCAAAGCTTTGTAAAGCTGCAGAGAATGTTGCATCTAAATCTATGATGAATGCCGCTGCTGAAGTGCGTTGTGTTGCGCGAAGTACTGAATGTGGTGTGTCAGGTGATGGTACGTGGCAAAGGCGAGGGCATTCCTCATTAAATGGCTGCGTATCTTTGATATCGATTGATACTGGGAAAATTATTGACGTAGAAGGCATGTCAAGCAAATGTAGGGCATGTCATTCGAAAAACAAGTTGAGCCCCACAAGTGCTGAATTTCTGGAATGGAAAGCAAACCATATTGAGTGCCAAGCGAACTATACTGGTAGTCCTGGTGGTATGGAGGCAGTGGGGCTTTACCGTATGTTCGAGCGTGCAGAAAGAAGTCGTGGTTTGAAATATGTAGACTTCTATGGAGATGGTGACTCCAAGAGCCATGCGGCCATAAAGGACATATATGGCCCGAATAGCGTGCGCAAACTTGAGTGTATCAGACACGTGCAGAAGCGTGTAGGATGCCGCTTACGAAAGCTGAAAAAGACTGTTCACGGACTTGGAGGCAAAGGAAAGTTAACGGATGTCCTAATCGACAGGCTGCAGAACTATTATGGCATTGCCATCAGAGCAAATGTGGGCGACTTGCAGGCAATGAAGCAAGCCACACTAGCAAGCCTGTTCCATTGCAGTTTTACAGATGAAACTCCAAGGCATGGTCTGTGTCCTCTTGGCCGGTTTTAACCGACAGAATGCACTGGGCACTGGACGCTACAGGCACAAGGGAGGCCTTTCTAATGAGGTACTTAACAAAGTGAAGCCTGTGTATGCTGACCTTTGTACGGATGAGCTCCTGAAGAAGTGCCTGCACGGGAAAACCTAAATTGCCAACGAGAGCTTCAACGGTATGATTTGGCAACGGGTTCCCAAAAACGTCCATGTCAGCCGGCCCATCCTACTTTTCGGTTTATACGATGCTGTGTGCCACTTCAATGATGGTAATAGAAGTATACCAGATATTTTGAGAGAAGCAGGCATCGAACCTGGCCACCACACTATCATAGCATGCTACAGTAGAGACCAATGCCGTGTAAAGAAAGCCCAGCATCAGTCAACTAGTGAGGCGAAACAACACCGGAAGAAAAGACAGGCAGCAACAAAAGCCAAAAGAGAGCTTGTAGCATCTAAGGAGGGCCCTAGCTACGAGCCTGGTGGATTTTAACTGTGTAGGGCATCATCATACTGTTTGTACAAGCATGGTAAAACTTTAAACTCATTTTTCTCAAAACGCGATATTTGACACTTTTTTGTTACGCAAACAGTGGTAACTTCATGACAAATAAATATTTTCCAATGAAACTTGGCATGCTCGTTCCTTTATTACTCACCTGTGCAATGAACTAGGATCAATAAAAAAGAATGGTAAGTTTTCATGTAATAATGCTTTATTTCAAGCAGTTCAGAAAAATATTGCCAATTTTTTTGTTTTCGGTGGTATTTTTACTGTAACTTCATTACCAATCATCAAATGGCAAACATCCTAGTTCATTGCACAGTGTATTAAGTTGGCTACCTCTGTGCCAAAAAGTTTGCAATTCTGGCACTCCATTCTCAAGTTATGACTGTTCGCGTAAAGGCTGAGTTTGGGCAATGTTTTGTCAATAACAAATCCAATTCTGATTTTTGTCACTTTTTTCTGCACATGAACATCATTTAAAACGATCCTTTATAAGCCCATATTAAAATAAAATCGTAAAGGTCAAAATTAAAACAATTTTACAGAAAGGTGGTAACACACCTTAAGAAACTTGTTAGCAAGTCTGCCTCCCCTTTAAGCCCTATGAATTTCTGTTTCAATTTAGACAAAAGCTAATTATTTTGTCACTTTTCTCAGCATGGTTGTTTATTCAAAACTGCGGTGTTGTAGTCTACTCAACGTGAACTGTACTCCACAATGGATGCATTTATGATGAAACTGATCATTTTATCACAAAGTCCGACGTGATTCTCTACCAAATTCAATACTGTCATGTCACACGTGTTTCACATGTATGAAAGTATAAGCTTGTTTTGTTACCAGCAGATCCTACGGAATATTTAATTTCATTTTACTTGAACATTGCTGATCTTTGTCCCATTTATATGATTACGTTTACATGATATGATTTATATGATTACTGCTTTTAGATGTTATTCAATTAACAGATGGTTATGAACAAATGCTTTTCGTCATTTTTATGTTGTTTACTTGTTGTTGTTCCTTTTTCTGTGCGTGTAAGCGGAAAACTTAATTTTAAGCGCTAGCATTTCACTATAATGCAGTAATTCTCGATGATGAAGTTTTGCGTGATGTATTTTTTTTTATTGTTGTACTTCCATGTCTGTTCCTTTTGTGTATCACCCACTCCTGTCCAAGGTCTCAAATGAAAGGCTGGCAGTACTTCTGAAATAAATAATACTGAATGCCTGCTTTTCTGTAACACTGTTATATGACTCAGCTCAGAAATTTAGCCCTTCGATCATCTACATGAATCTCCACTGTTTTGCAAGATTTCTGTATAACTAGCGACAGAAAGAAGGACGTGCAAGAGAGAGCTCAAGAATGGATGTATCTGAGGTCCGCAAAGGCTTGCCATGTAACGCAGTGCCTATAACGTGGCCGAGTTTTACAGCAGAGCTGTTAGAACCTCGCTACAATGATCATTCCGTCGTGCGCAAATAGGAAAAGCGGACCCACGCTTACCCTCAACCTACTACCAGAGGGAGAGAAAGAAAGAGAGAAAGAGGAAGAGAAGGAAAGAAACAAAGAAAGAAAAGTTGCGGGTTGCGCAGGAGGGTTATGTGAAAATTTCGGTAGCTATTTCAAATATGCTGCATGCGGGTCCTTCCACCTCCTGACAAAACTTACGTATGTGCCATGCTGGCGGCGCAACACAGAATCGGGAGCAAAAATGAAGCTAAATAGAAAATTACGAAATGCAAGTTCTGTAGGGCCGAAGCCTAAAGCTTTTACGTGAGTAGCCTTGCCGTTGTCTGGCTGCCTAAAATTTCTAGCGTTACAGCTGACCGGAATTTCCTGTGATAAAGAATTCTAATGCGGCATCATGTTTTCTTTTCTTAGGTTGTGAATTAAAGTCCTGGTGAACTTTGAATGTCGTCACTTTAGCAGTGCTGTTAAAATCATATATGAAATTTACTGAGCCAAAATGGTTAGTGAACAAGTTCAGAGCGGCGAACCAGTTCAAATTTCTCCAAACCGGAACTGAACCAAACGGGGCACGTTGAACACAAACCCCAACTGACACCCTGGTTACAACCAGTAATGGGGAGTGTGGCCATTGTTGCAAAAGGGTTCACCATAGAAAACAGAGAAGTGGATGGCACAGCAGCTCATCACTGTTATAAAAGATATATCATTATAACAGGTAATGTTATAAGTGGGTTCAACTGTATAACAAAGAACACTGCAGCTCAACAGTTCCCTACTTGATGTCCCCAACGGCAGAACTTCTAAGCTTCCCTCCCCCTTCACCGTCCAACAGAGTTCCTGTAGCTTGTCTACCCCTGCCAACCACGCCCTTTCGTATTTCCGGTCACTCAAGTAAAGGTTCCCTGTGCAAGTGTTTCCCCTCCTCTCAAATTTTGTCAAGGTAACCTTAAAGCTGCAAACCGCCACATTCGAAGTATAGCATTCACTGAAACAGGAACCCAACTGATTCCAAACGTTAAGGTAATAGATTATCCTACCGTATTTACTCGAATCTAACGTGCACCTTTTTTCCGATAAAACGGGTCCAAAAATCGCATGCGCGTTAGAATCGAGTGCGAACGAACGACACCGTTACCATATGCCATCGGCATCAAAATGGCCGCCTCCTATGAGGTTTGGGCGCTGTCGAACGGTCACTGGCTAAAAAACGAACTAGCGGCGCGGCGGTCTTTGGCGCGCATAGTTTCTGTAGTTTCTATGGCGCCACCGGTCCCGCGCTGAACGACACACATGATGCGTAGGCCGATGATACTCGCCGCGCCGGCTTGGCTGTCTTGCGGCCAAATACGTCGCCGGTGCAATCTCCGCCGCACAGCTTTCGGTAGTGTTCGCGGGTAACCGTAACGGGAGATGTTTCCCATCACCGCACGCAATACGGCTCATCATCGCATTTCTCCCTCATATCTGTGCTGAGCCTGAGCCACCTGAGCCTCTCAGTCGTGCGCGCTGCGTGACGTCCGAGATAGCCGCGATGCAATCTCGGAGACCACGCCCCGCTTATCTGCGCCAGCCTGCGCAGCACGCAAAGCAGCACGCGTGAGGGAACTGCGATAGCACGGAGGAATGCAGCACTGCGGCTGTGTCCGCCAGCGTTTGGCAATTTTATCCGGACGCAGGAGTCGGCGCGCCGAACGTGTTCGAGACACCGCAGATAGAGTGAAGTGGGAAAGCCATAGTGTGGCCGTTAGATGGACTGCGGGGGTTCAAATTTGGCGGTGCGTTTATTATGCGAGTGCGTTCATTACGCGAGTACGGAATTTGTTTTTATAAACGTGAGAAGGTTACTAAAGACCTTTTTTTCCGTGTCACGAAAAATGGGAGCGCGTTACAATCGATGTTTCACTTTTTTTTTTTTTCTTGGTCACGGGAAACGGGTGCGCGCTAGAATCGAGGGCGCGTTAGAATCGAGTAAATACAGTATGTCTTGTGGGGCCGCGTCCCGTTCGATGCCTTGTTTTTGCACGGAATGTCGCCGCATCCCCCTTTCCCGGCTGGACGGAGCGGGGGCCCACCGTTGCGGGGGGGCCGCCTGCTCCGCCGCATGTGGTTTTAACTAGGCTGCCATTGGGCAGCGGGTAATTTCTAGAATCTTTGCGAGTTCTGGCGTTTCTGGTTTTGGAGATGCCTCGGGAGAACACGCTGGGTCTCGGGGCGATGCGTACGTGCTTTTGCGGCTCTCCGGGCGGCGAGGCCTCGTTGCCCGGACCGCGCTTAGTCTCGGGCTCCAGCAACCCACGGCAGCGGCCGGCGATCTGCGCCCATCTACGTATGTTCCTTTCTTTCTATTTTCCTTTTCTTGGGGCGCAGTCGCCGGTGCGCTAGCCGGGGTTAGGCTCTCCTTCCTTGCATGGTTATTTTTGTGTGTTATTGTGTGTTCGCGTGTTGTTCTTTGTTACTGTCCTTTGTTTGTGTTCGTGTGTGTTCGCGTTTTGTTAATCGTTATCGTTGTTGTCCTTTGTATTTAATTCGACTTTATATTCGGCCTTGTTTTATTTGTTTCATTTAAGCGTGCATTAAATTACCATGCTGGGAGAGTTGCGCCTAATGTTCTCCTCCTTCGCCGCGTGCGACGGTTTGCGCTGCCCTGCCTAGAGTCGGGCCGCGGGTCGACGCGCGCGGCAGCGCGGCGATGGCATGGCTGAGACTAGCTAGCGCGCGAACGCGACTACCACATTCTCTGCTCGTTGAGTGCTCGAACCCACTGCAAGGGGTTGCTAGCGGCGATGCCGCTGCTAGCAGTAGTAGTAATTAGTAGAAGTAACCCCGACAGTCTTCGGAGTCACTCTCAAAGTCCTAAATACTATGAAACCTATTTAATGACTGATTTGTGGGGTTTTACGTCCCAAAACCAGATCTGATTATTAGAGACGCCGTAGTGGTGGTCTCCTGCCAAGGTGGCAGGAGGGTGTTGGTAAATTAGAGGTTAGAGAAAATCAGCCAAGTATGTTTTTCATCCCGACCTGGACCTACAGCGATAGCTGTAGCGCTTTGGTACAAACAAGCACAGAGCACTTGCCTGTCCCGGACGTGGAGGACTCCTGCCCGGCAGGGGTCCCCCCGGGCCACGTCGGCCACGCAGGTCATCTTCGTTCATCTCGGGCTCTGGCCGGGGTGGTCTCTCAGGATCATCACCGGGATCACCCTTGCCGAGTGGCGGAAGGTCTCCTTCGGGCATGTCCCGCAGCAGGTCCTTGCGGTCCGGATCAAACGGTGGTTGCTGACGTGGAGGTCCCAACTGGGGGTCAAAATCCTGCAGACGGAGCATAGCACAGTCACCAGAGAACAGACGCTGCCATCACCATAAGATTATTCTTAAGCAAAGCTTGTTATGCATCACAATTTGGCAGCAGCATTGCTTTCACCGAAACAATCGTCATGAGAGCAGTGTGCATGCACTTCTTTCTTCTCTTGCACTTCAAGTGTTCTGAGTATATCTGAGCCATATAAATGACTTGGATTTCCTACCAAAATAAAGAAGGAAAGAATGACTAGTAGGAAAGAAAAAAAAAAGGGGTGAGAAAGGACAACTGAGCAAGGAACAAAGGGAGAAAGAAAGCGTCGACAGGGACATCCCAAAAGAAAAGAAAGCAACACATACACAGCAAGCAAAATAGGTCCAATCACTGCACAAATGTCTGTTTGAAGGAGTTATCCCTCTGACGCCTTCAGTGACTGCCTCCAAGTGGGTGTCAACTTCCCCCCCTATACATGTCTGCCCGAAGAGAAAGGAGCGATGTCTCTTCTGGATGCTGACCGGCCTTTGACGAGTAGCACTATTAGCGCACATCTGTGGACAACTCGTCGCAAACACGTGGCAGCACCATGCTGTCGCAGAACCACCTGGTCCAGACAACTCAGGTGCATCTCTCGTGAATGTTCCCTCACAGGTGCCCGCAGTGTCAAAGCCCATGATCCATAGCCTGGCTGGTGACAAAATTAGTCACACTCTCGAGGGGAGACACTAGAATGAATGTTTAGCCACGTGCACCGTTCTCAGAAGGAAGACCGGTCATAACAGTTTGTGCTGGAAACAAATGTCATTCTGGAGACAAATGTTTAAGTCGGCTACATTCATCTGGATACCCTTGCTGGAACACAGTCACGGTAGCAGGAACCCTCCTTCAGAAACTCAAGGAAACGCTGAAAGCTGAACCAACAGTGAAGAAAGGTTAAATTGTACATTGTCTACCACATGTCCTACCACATGTCCAAAGTGGTCACATTGAAGGGCATTTCAGACTGGTATGTATCGTTTTTTTGCTCCCCATAGAGGCTTGCTGCATCATACTCGCGCATTACGGTGCCATCGAATTCAACTCTGTGTGGAAAAAGAAGCATGCAAGATTGAATGTTGATTTCATTGACCGATTTCTAGGGTTTTATGTACCAAAACCACAACATGATTATGAGAGACGCCGTAGTGAAGGGCTCCGTAAATTTAGACCACATAGAATAATGTGCACTGACATCGCACGGTAAACTGGCCTCAACATTTCGCCTCCATTGAAATACAGCTGCCACGAACAAGATTCAATCCCACAACCTTCAGATCAGCAGCCGAATGCTATAGGCACTAGGCCACCATGGTGTGGCCGCAGCCAACCTTGCTGAGCTTCGTTGTGTTCGATGTTCTTGTTTTCTGGCTAAACACCAGACATGGCATAAACACTAGACCACAGGGCAGGGTAAGACTGAATGTGCCTCTCATGGTTTACATGCCTGTGGGGGCGAGGTATGGGTGTAATGCTTTCTCTCTGGCTGGCAATAGATTCGGCCCGATTTGTGCAGTAGACAGGAAGATCAAATGAAAGGAGCAAGGCAATGGCTCTAAGGTGAAACACTAGGGGAGATGGGGGGGTGTTTATTGCAACACTGGTGTAGCCTAACGCATTCCGACTTCATGTGCGAACTGCTACATGTGACAAACCACAAGATGCATTAACAGAATTTTGGACCATAAGGCCTCACTGAAAGGACAGCCGCATTCTAATATTTATCCTCACAGTAAAAAATGCGGCGGCGCCCCAAGGCTTACCTATACGAAAGTGCTAGCTAAATTTGAAAACAGGACAGCATGAGAAATTAAGGAAGCCTTCATTTTCATAAAGAGACCAACTCATGTGTGGCAAGACCCTTGGTCACATTGCTTTCCACAGAATTAGACTTCCTCGACGTGCATCACTGAAACTACCTTTTGTCTGCATATGTATGTATTTCTTATGATGTGGTCATTGGCTACACATGTTCTGGTACACACACACACACACACACACGCACACACTGTTGATTCCACAGTGAGTGTGCGCCTCATTTGTGTATCTTCCATTGTGCCAGTGTTTGTTTTGCGTACGACAGATCGAGTATGGCGTACCAACTCACTCACCAGTTCATCCTTCTGAATGTGCATGCAGTCAGTAAAATGACACCTCACTTTAGCTGGGTATCTAATACGTCAGTACTGTCATCAATGCTCAGCCTTCAGGCTGAAACTGCAATACCTTTTTTTTTTTTCTCTCTCTTTTGCGCCATAGATTCAGGCTCCTTGGTACAGCTACTGTGAATTCAAGAGGAATTTCTATATGCTGCACGCCAACATGGACCATCTGATGCAAGCCATGCCACATATAACAATGCAACTTTCAGTTGCTAATTTATTCCCCACATGAATTCTTCTTTTTGAAGAACCTGTCCAAGAATGCTTTGTAGAGCAATGTATTTTCAACAATCAAACAAAAAATTCTGTTCATGGATACATCGGCTTGATGTGGACAGCACCGGCAATCAAGCAGCGAATGACTGGGCTGTGAAACGATGTCTTCCAGAACTCAGATTTTCTTTCATGGCCCCTGAGCGTGTGTTCCTGCTGTAGTTTTGTTTGTTCTGTACAGCAAGGCATGGACACAGATGTCCACTAAGTTATACCTTCAGACGTATCATTGACGCTAAGAAAAGGTTTTGATATCTTAATACTGTTACCAATGCACTCAGGATATCCATCACCTTGCAATGTGGCTTCATTGTGGTATGTGCTGCACAGCCACAAAGCCACACCATTAGACCGAGTTTGCTGCAACATATCTTCACAACATCCTAGGACAGCCCATACTCTATCACCACTATGGTCACCCATCCTTTTCCTCAGCTGCTGTTTTGCATTCTGACTGTGCATACCTAATCAACAAAGGCATGGTAAAATGCATATTTGTACATTCTGACTATTCACACAACCCTAAGGAATGGAGCTGCACAAACATGCAGGAGATAGTGCACTGCATAACAGGCGCACCTGAAATCATCCACCCGGCTGTCCCACAACAATTAATAAAGCTTTCATAATGTAACAATATTTGTGGGTCTAATTTAAACTGGTAGTAACGAGGATGCAGGATGCTGAGATCGAACAATCGGTACTTACACGTGGTGGCTCGCCATTGGGTCGTCCACCTGCTACCATATCATCTTCATCATCTGGCGGTCCCCTCCAACGCTTCTCTGGAGGGCCACCGCTCCAGTCGGGTTTCCTGTCATCAGGAAGGCCAGGTCTGCGGTTATCTGGAGGGCCAGGCATGCGGTTGTCGAGAGGGCCAGGCCTATCAAAAAGGCCGGGTTTCCGGTCATCAAAAAGACCAGGCCTTCGGTCATCAAGTGGGCCCTGCCTTCGGTCATCAAGTGGGCCCTGCCTTCTGTCATCAGGAGGACCCTGTCTTCTGTCATCGGGAGGACCCTGTCTTCTGTCATCAGGAGGGCCCTGTCTTCTGTCATCGGGAGGGCCCTGCCTTCGGTCATCAGGAGGGCCCTGCCTTCGGTCATCAGGAGGGCCCTGCCTTCGGTCATCAGGAGGGCCCTGCCTTCGGTCATCGGGAAGTCCAGGCCTCCAGTCATCAGGAGGTCCAGGCCTCCAGTCGTCAGGAGGTCCGGGCCTCCGGTCATCAGGAGGCCCTTGTCTGTCATCAGGAGGGCCAGATCTGCAGTCATCAGGAGGACCACCACCCCACTGTGAGGGAGGAGGGGGACGCTGGCCAGGAAAGAAGCCACCACGGCCCCTAGGTGCCCCTCTGCCCCCACCTCGCTGGTTGGGGTTCTGCCACACATATGGTGATGGGTGTCGCATCCCACCAAACTCTGGATTGTCGGGGGGGCCTCCAAACTTGCCCGGAGGCGGAGGTCCAAAGTCATGGTGAGGAGGTGCATCAAACTGGTCAGGGCCACCTTCATACTCATCTCCTTCAGGGCCAAAGTCTGGCTCACCTCCAAAGGGTTCTTCAGGAGGGCCCCCACCACCTGGACCAAACGGGCGACCACGTCCTGGAGGTCCACCACGGGGAGGCCTTCCACGTGGCCCACCTCGTCCTCTGAAGGGCCTGCCTCCCCCAAAACCACCATCGCCATCACCATCGCCGTCTTCTCCCTCAGGCTGGCCACCAGGGAAGTGCTGTTGCTGCTGTTGTGGAGACATTGGGGGTCGGTAGGGTCCAAAGTCAGATGGCCCTCGTGGTCCACCACGTCCTCTTGGCCCACCCCTTGGGCCACCTCTGGGGCTCATGCCACCACGTGGCCCCATGCCTCCTCGTGGACCCATTCCACCTGGTGGACCCATTCCACCTTGTGGGCCCATTCCGCCTTGTGGCCCCATTCCACCTTGTGGGCCCATTCCGCCTTGAGGACCCATGCCGCCTTGTGGCCCCATGCCGCCCTGCGGCCCCATGCCGCCTTGTGGCCCCATGCCGCCTGGTGGCCCCATGCCGCCTTGTGGTCCCATGCCTCCCTGCGGAGGCATGCCTCCTCGTGGGGCCATTCCACCTCTGGGACCCATGCCTCCCCTGGGGCCCATACCTCCCCTAGGGCCCATGCCTCCTCTTGGACCCATGCCTCTTTGTGGTGGCCCCATCCCCGAAGGAGGACCTTGGTCTTGCTGGGATGGAGGGGGGCCCTGGTGTGGCATCATGCCTGGCATGCCCTGAGGAGCCATGCCTTGTGGCATCATGCCAGCACCCATCATTCCTTGGGGCATCATGCCTTGCGGTGGCATCCCCTGTGGCATCATACCCTGTGGTGGCATGCCTTGCGGAGTCATGGCCTGATGTGGCATTCCTTGTGGAGGCATCCCTTGTGGAGGCATTCCATGTGGTGCCATGCCTTGGTGTGCCATACCTTGCGGCATCATGCCTTGTGGGACCATCGCCTGTGGCACCATCCCTTGAGGTGCCATGCCTTGTGTCATCATGGCTTGGGGGACCATGGCTGCCTGGGGCATCATTGCTGCTGCAGCTTGGGGCACCAGTGCCTGCTGTTGCATGAGGGCTTGCTGCTGCTGCTGCTGCTGTTGCTGGGCGTATGCTTGATGGGCAAGGGCCTGTTGTGCTAACATTTGCTGCTGCTGCTGTTGCTGCTGCTGCTGCTGTGGCGGTGGTGGAGCAGCCGGAGTACCTCCGGCTGCGGGAGTACTGGTTGCTGGTGTTGTCTGACCAGCTGGCTGACCCGTCGCTGCACCTGCATGCAATGCCCCTTCATGTTAGAATTGATGGATGCCAGAACCCTCAACAAATATGCCTTTCCAGTGCTACGCATGTGACAGTTCATAAAGAAAGCATTTCAGAAATGAATGACAAGTAAAATTATGCTAGCAGTCATATTGAATGCATGTTGTGACATTTATGATGGTATATATGCTGCAAAGTTGATTAACACCACCAAGGTGCAAATCCTTTGGCAAATGTAACCTTCCAGGGTTGATTATTTAATTGTACTTTTAAAGAGACACCAAATTTGTGCCTTGTGAACTCTGTTTTAAATGTTTCTTATTGCTGCAAGAAACACGGTGTACACTTGAAGATCAACATATTCTGGATAAATAATTCAATACTGCATTATTTATGTGAACGATTTTTGGTTTTGGATTTCAGGTGCAGAGTTGAAAGGCGACAGACGACATCATTGTCTAGGCACGCACACATGTGCTGCATCTGCACTAACACGTAATAAAGAGTGGGGCCCACAACGCTCAGACACTGCATTCTTGCCTCCTTTTATGTTCTCCCTGCCTCCAGTTCACCAGATACCCACAGGAGAAATATAAAACAACACTATCACGGCTTTCCTGGTGTGGTGATTCACCGCTCATTGTATGTCATGTGGTGTGCTGTCACTAAAACTTTTGCTGTGCTTCCAACACAATGATGTGGGTGTCAGCTGCACTTGCGATGGGTCTCGATTGTGATAATGAGCATTTAGGCACTCTTCAACAGCGAATTATAATATGTCTTAAACATCTGCTGTGGCCAACGCTTCGTGGAGAGGACCCTTGCATACAGAGGAAGCCTACAGCAGGCTTTCTATAGCGTCGAAATTTGGTGTTTCAACCCCTTCAAAGTCTTCACAGTGGTCCAACTAAAAAAAGTTACCTTATTTTAGTGACTATAGTGAGGAAAAAAAATTTTCCACAGGCAGAGATCTGTGGCATGCAAATATTTTGAACGCTGAATAAGCAATTTAGACATTTTGGTATTCAATTTGATTCAAAAGGCACTTTTACTATGGGAAATATCTGAACACCCAGAAGAAAACTTGTGCATGTTTTTCACTTGTTTCTCAGTTGCAAAAATGTCACAGACAGCTTCGAATGGCAGAAGAATTGTTCATGCATGAACAAATTCTGCCATTCGAAGCTGTCTGTGACATTTTTGCAACTGAGAAACAAGTGAAAAACATGCACAAGTTTTCTTCTGGGTGTTCAGATATTTCCCATAGTAAAAGTGCCTTTTGAATCAAATTGAATACCAAAATGTCTAAATGTCAATAATGCCGGCTATAAACTTCTCGGCCGAAGGCGTCGCATCACTTATTGAAAAGTTAAAGGTTTCTTCGTCCGCGGGTGTTGATGACGTCACTTCCAAACTGTTAAAAAACACTAAGCATATTTCTGCCGCACTCTTAACCTTGTTGTTCTCGCAGTCATTATCATCAGGCGCTCTACCCAACGAATGGAAGGTGGGCAAGGTCGTTCCGGTCTACAAGTCAGGTAACAGAGCTTCACCATTAAACTACCGGCCCATCTCCATAACCAGCATACCTTGTAAAATCATGGAACACATCATTTACACCAACATAATGAACTTCCTCGATTCCAACAATTTTTTCCATCCATCACAGCATGGTTTTCGCAAGGGACTGTCCTGTGAAACACAGCTCGCTCTTTTTATTCATGATATACACTCAAACATGGACTCTAACATACAGGTGGACGCTATATTCCTTGACTACGCTAAAGCCTTCGACAAGGTACCCCATCAACGCCTGTTGTTAAAGCTTTCCCATTTAGGCTTGCATCCAGATGTCATACAATGGATTAAAGAATTCCTTACTAACCGGTCTCAGTGTGTGCGCATCAATAACACAGCTTCTAACCCTGTCCCCGCATCCTCTGGCGTCCCCCAGGGCTCTGTGCTGGGCCCCCTATTGTTCCTGATATATATAAATGATCTGCCACTTGAAGTTACTTCCTCTGTTCGAATGTTCGCAGATGATTGCGTTATTTACCAGTCAGTAAGAAATTCCTCCGACCAGGCTGTGCTGCAGAGCAGTTTATCTGAAATCCTGAACTGGTGTGATCGCTGGCTCATGGTTCTAAATCCCAGTAAATGTAAAGTTATGTCCTTCACCCGTTCGCGTAACCCTCTCCTTTATCCGTACAAAATTTCTAGCACTCGAGTTGAGTCTGTTAGTACTTTCAAGTATCTCGGTGTAACTATCTCCAAAGATCTGAATTGGTTTCCGCATGTGTCCAACATCATCTCATCCACTAATAGAACCCTAGGCTTTCTCAGGCGTCATTTACGAAGCTCTCCTCCTCACGTTAAACTCATCGCCTACAAGTCTTTAATTCGTCCAAAGCTTGAGTATGCGTCCGCAATCTGGAATCCTCATCAATCTTATCTCATAGACGCATTGGAAATGGTGCAGAACCGCGCCATCAGGTTCATCCACTCATCATATTCGTATAACGTAAGTGTATCCTCATTAAAGGCGGAAACTGGCTTGCCCACCCTTTCCTGTCGCCGTCGCACTGCCAGCCTAGCCCTGTTTCATAAAATGTACCACAGTTCACTCCATCAGCCACCGTACATCTCACCGCCTGCTCGCATATCTCTTCGTACAGGTCATGGCTTAAGTGTTGCTCGTCCTCGAACCCGTACTCTCACTTTCTCGTCTTCTTTTTTCCCACGCACCATTGTGGACTGGAACGGCCTTCCCCACACCATCGTTGCCATCACCAACCCAGACGCTTTCATCGCTGCTGTAAAAGTGCACTTCTCATCCTGAATGGTCATGTGTTATGCAAACTTCCTGTACACCCACCCCTTATGTAATGCCCCCAAACGGGGCCTTTAAGGAAATAAAGTGAAAGTGAAAGTGAAGTATTATGTATTGTGCAGTGCGAAAGAAGCGCTAACAAGAATGAACACAAACATATGCTAATGTCCCTTTTTTATGTTCTGGTTGGTCACAAAATCAAAACCACAGTGAAATTCAATAATGTTTTTTTGTGGAACATTCAAATACACTTTCCAGCTACCTCTCCACATAGCCACCAACCCAGATCAGTCATATGTTATAGCATGGTACTAACTTTCCACGCCCTTGTCACAGAAGGCAGCTAGCTGCTTGTGCTTTCAGCTGATTCTCTCATGCTGCTCCCTATCTGCAAGTCGTCATCAGTATGTCCTGCATCCCAATTCCTGCACCAATGCTGCCTCTCATGAAAGCTGTACCATGCATTACTCATTCGCTGATAAATTTTGGCTACATTGCAGCATTCAGCATGCATAAATCGAGTGACATCATGCACTTCATGCTAAGAGGAAGATGCCATTGTTCGGGGCACATTTACATGCTCACTGCATGCTTAGAACTGACAAATGCTACTGTGTGATCGATAGGCATACTATTGGGAGTGAGGACATACCGTGGTGCTGCCATGCGGAATAATCAGTGTGACGTGCAAAGTTGGACCGGTTGGAATGCTCCGCCCACACTGCCTTGCTCAGCACGGAGCTGCTTTGCGCACTGCCTGTTTATTGTTGTTGTTTTATTTCAGCTAAACAAAATCTGTAAGATATTGTTGTGGCTACGTTACTGATTGCAGTACAAGTTAATTAACTGTTCCAAAAAAAGAATAGCTTCATTACAAAGCTTTCGGCACTGTGTCGACTGCTGTCATCATCTGCTATGGCCACTGGCGAGGATACCGCGCATGCAGAGTCCGCTGGTATTGCAAGAGATAACATATCATTCTGATGAATGAAAAGCAAGCATCATCTTGGTTTTAGCGCGTGGTTGCGGTAAATACACATAGTTTTTGGCCTCAAGAAAGGCATCGACATGTTCATCGTGCAATTCATTCATCAACAAAGGGACCACTGTTGGCACAAAGAAATGGCATTAGTAAATTTGTAGTCATGCTCAACCTGCATACCCCTATGGAGCGCCATGCGAGTGGTTCCTTCGTTTTATGGAAAATAAAGCAGCATGCATAGAGCTGCATTCAATCGCGACCTTTCTCACATGACTTAAGGTGTACACGCGACATACGCACGTGCGCACATCATTAAAGGGACGATGACACCAAAGTATGGCTGCTAAGATAGTCTGTGGAATCGATTTTCGTGGACGTGCACATGTCATCTACCAAATTTCAACGGCGAACACAGCTCTGAAGGTAATTTAAATGAATATTGAAGTTCGCATGCGCAATTGAGCGCTAGACGCCGTACATCGCAACATCGACAATAGCAAAGATGACCTGAAGGGGACACCCAACGTCCGCGACGTCACCAAGGCAGCCGAGCTCCGAAGAGTGCAGCTAGCAATGATGACGTCACAGCCGCCATAGTCTATTCACTGTGCCTGCGTTAGTAGACCGCCGGTGATGCCATACATCAAGAAAATAGTTGCCACCCAACGACGATGACAGCAACAGCGACAACAACACACAGGACATGTTACAGGCGAAAGAAAAGGAGCACGCATTGGTTTTCATGTGGAAGTACGTCACAGTTATGTGTGCTCACGTGGTTGAACTCGTTTACCCATTGCGAGTGCTAGATGGCGCCAATTGCACCGGGTGCCTAGAGTTACTGTATATGCTCCCTACGTTACTGTATATGTTCCCCAAGGCAAACATATACAGTAACTCTACGGGTGCCTTGTCTTTTTTGGAGCTCTCCCAAACCAAAACTGGAACTAGTGGGTAATAAACAGGCCGTAAATAATTATCTGACACGCGCTGGAGCAATTGGTCTGCCGTGTTATGGCTAACAGAGCCTAAGCTGTGTATTGCCGCGAAAAAACACAGAGGAAAATTTTTGTGTCAGCGCCCCTTTAAGCTCGTTATTTTCGGACAGGGGGTTTACCTTGCGACGTTGTGGCTTGACACATTTTAAATTCTTGCCAGTATGACCCCAAGGACACTTCTCTCTGCGGCACAGTTGTCCGTTGCTTCTCCTTTTTGTTTCTTATTTTTTCCGCATATGCCAGACAGTCGTCACACAGCGATTTTCTGTCATGATCGAGCCAGACCATGATCACCCCCTTCCGTATTTTGCACAAAGGAGCCAATAGCGATCGAAAATACAGCGTGACATCCGGGCGTATTACTTTACGTATTTGAATGTACTAGCACTCTGCAAGACGTAAATTATTGTGGTCTAAATGTTTCAGTGAAACTACCTGTGTCCAGCATCTACACCTTCATTGATAAGCAGTACGACACATCCCGGCTGCTGATAGAAGGAGAATCTATGTTGGAAGCTGGCCAGACTATAGTAGCTTGTCTTTGGGGTAGAAATGAAAGCTCACGTCCTGCTCCATCGCGTACGTAGAGCACTGTGGCACGGAGCAGTAAAGTACCATACTGCCAACAACTTCTATCGCACTTTTCAGTGTTTTTGGTTCCTAGGTGGCCGCGAACGTGAAATAAACGCGAAGCAACGATGTTCCTGGATAAAAACGCAGGCAAATGACCGTTAAAAACGCGTGTAAACCGCCCACTTCGCTGGAGGCTCGGAGGGAGATGGAATCGTGGGACCACGTGATCGAACTTCACATGTCAGAACGGTCGCAGCGCCGGCATCTCCAATGGTGGCCCTCGCGCCCAATACATACTGCGCAACACATCTGTGCACTGTGTCAAATTTTTCACTGTGGCTTTTATTTCATGACTAATAGGACCATTAAAAAAAAACATAGCTGTCAGGCAGCTGCCTTCCATGATGAGGTCATACGAAAGTAAGTACCACATTACGACTAACGTCTCAATCAAAACAGTGTCTATGCAGAGAGGCATCTGTGAAGTGTATCTTAAATGTTCAATATGAAACATTTTTTAATCTAACTGTGGTTTTGATTGCGCGACCAATAAGAACTAAAAAAAATAAATAAAAATAGCCCTCGTATATCAGCACCTGTATTTGTCTGTTGTGCATTCCTTCTTGTGCATGTTTCTTTCATGCTGCGCAATACCTAGCCCTGAAGCTTTGAGCGATTCCCAGTAAAGCCATTAGATGTCAGCAATTATACTGGTACTCACAATTACAGGGTGCACGCATGCATGTATGTATAATTAAGGGGGGACACTGCTCTTAGAGACAAAATTTCATGAAAAAAATCGATGTTTGGAAAGTGGTATTTTTGCAACATACAGGCAATGCTGCAGATGCTGACTAAATTTCTCATATCTCGGACTGATATTTCAGCCACAATAGCAGTTTATATCCCCAAGGCAAGCTATATTTTGGCTATCAAAAAGCAAGAAAAATGGGCTTTTTTCATGCCAAATTGCTGCTGAGCTGCATATGTTGCAGTAGTAGGCATCGAGGTTATATCCCCAATAGCCACAAATCACCTGCAAGTACATTTCAATACTCCGTATTACATTTGGTTCAAAATGAGCTTTATTTGTTTTCTTGCTTTTTCTCAGAACATGCTTTCACTCACTCTGCTTGTTTAGTGCGGCAATTTCTCAAAGTCTAGAAGAGATACAGCTGTAATTTTTTTTATATGTGATGCTGAATGCATAGAGCTTGAACTGCTGCAAGCAGATTGTTCTTTTTCTCTTTCTATAATTTTTTATCTGCTTTTGTTCAAGTTCTTTAATAGCTGTAGCATAAACATCTAAGCTTTGATGAGCCCCTAAATTGTTATTTGTTGTTGGATTTGAAAACTGCTTGCAGCAGTTCATTCCTTATGTATTCTGCTTTGCATTCATGCCCTAAATTTAACTTTCTGCCCAGTTGATTTTTATTTATTGTCTTACCAATTATTAGTAATTAACATCTAATTATTTCGATAACTAATTGAGTGACAGGAAAAATAACTGCATTTTTGAAATCAGCACAAGAAAATACATGTACCTGTGCTTTTAAATTGAATTTGGTTAAAAAATAAAGAAAATAGCTTCGGGTACCATGTCCCCCCTTAAGGGACAAAATGTGCTATGTCGTGTGACAGCTTGTAGCCCTTTCCCTCTCTCAGTACTCTTCACTGCATCTCACTGATGTATCGCAACGATGTCATGGCTCTTTTCCACTATTAGTGCCCTTTAAAGAATAACGTGAAGCATAATGACAACCGAAGCTGAAGTTGTTCAAGCGCCCTCATTGTAATCCATCAAGTCCATACAAATAGTAGCTCCAACAGGGAGTTAGTGCGCCAGACATACTGCATTGTAAAACTAGCAAAGCCACCACGTGCACTCACCGCTATGTTCAATTGACGCCTTCAGCACTATCAATTCTAGTGTGATGCATAGTGCAACAGTAGTTGGGCTGTTCATTTTCATGCACACGTGAAGTTTGTGTGCCGGGCTATCACCAAGCTCGATGGCATGAGTGGTCGAACTGTCACCCTAATCAGAGCTGAAGCTCTGCAGGCACCAGCTGCATCCCCACGATGGTACAATCAAGCAAAACGAAACCGAAACTGCAATTCATATCGACAAGATGCCAAACCACTAGCGGAGTAACACAAATGTGCCAAGGTCCCAACTATGCAGCCTTCATTCTGCTGGCAAGATTCACGTTCTGCTGGCAAGATTCATTGCCCCTGGCATAGCTGCACGTGACAGAAGTGCAGGTTCAGCACTATATTCACTAGTGTAAGAAAATTGTTTTACTCGAAGTATTGCTTCATTCGAAGATTCCTTCCAGTCCTGACCCAACCACACATATTTTAACCCACATTACTCAAAGCATGACAACAGCTTGCTCCACTTAGAGCAAACTAGCGACGCACAAGCCCACTCAGTGGCACCGCAGAGGCAACCCTTCCCGTTGCCATCACCAGCGGGCATGGAGCGAACCATTTCAAAGCAGATACACACCGCCGCAACTACTTTTCCTCCTTGCTACATCCATGTTTGACAGCATGGAGCAGGCGAGCACGGTGACAAACAGTGTGCAAATGAAACAGGCATACTACTCCGTGCAGCATGTGCTGCGCTAGCGTTAGCTCAAGACCACTCAAGCATGTCACGGTCCTTTGTGTCGGTGCGTGTCGGTCGCGTCGCCACCTGCATTCAGTTGTGGTGTACCCAGCTGAGCACGAACTGCACGTGCACTACGTCATGCGGTACACAACACGTGTGCTTTCGTGACTCACAATTACGAATGACTCTGCCAGTCTACGGGTAAAAATACTGGATTTTAGACATTCCTGTTCGCATTTCGTTCTCCCGTCGAAGTTTATTGTTGCTTCCAATCAGCATGCACCTCTTATACAGAGATAACGGAAGTTTCTTCTCAAGGTGGCCTGCACAAATCACCTTGCCACAGCTCTTTTCGACGGAGTTGTCCTTATAGTTACAACAGGGACAACGAACCACGTGTCAGTAAGGAGAGGCAGCTATTTTTAAAATGCGATTCCAAAAACAGATTTCATTTTGTGTGTCAGGAATGCTTGAGCTCTGTCCCTGATGAGCCCCCAACACTTTCAACTGTACCGGCAAATCGCTAAATAGCATTAGGTGTTAGCACCCCTGCTGCTTTCGACCAGTCTTGGGCGCCCCTTCACCGCCAGATCCAAAAAAAAAAAAAAAAAAAGACGATCGTGCCAGTTCGCCTGCCATCCATGTTGAATGCGGACAATAAACAATTTTCACCTGTTCAAAGCTAAGCTTTTTAAGCCACCGCGACTAACGCATGCATTCATGAACCGAGGACACCCTTGGACACGAGTTTTTTATATTTTTTGTGCTCAACAGCATGGTCTAGCAGAGATCAATGAATGTAATCACACACAAACATGCTTTTGTGTGTGTGGCTTGCTACAATCTTCTATGTTTCGAAGTCATTGGAGTAAGTTGATAGGCAGTGGCTCGGTGAAGATAACCTCTGCATCACCCTCTCAATACAGGAAACACCCAAGGCTTTAACAACAGGCCATGGTCGCAGATTTGGCATGATACTTTTGCTTGTCACTTCTTTCCACACTGCACTCTATACCTCTTCCTTTCAGCTTTATGCATGACCTATGGTCACCATGATAATGTGCTTCAACAGCACATTATCAAGTTGTGGTCGCCAGATCTCCGGTTCAACTAAATGTGTCTACTGTGAATGCAAGTGCCCCCTCCCTATACTCCGTTTCATACATGAGGTGCAACACTGCAAAGGCTATGCGAGTAGTCCGTAAGGAAACAGAAAAGGAGAGGTGTATCGCTTCGACTAAACAAGCGAAAAACATAAATAACAAACTTGGATAGTTCGACTGTTTCCCCAGCAATACGAGCGTATTTTGTGCGGCTGATGAAAAATGCATTATGAGTTAAGGCTGCCAGCGAGGCATTTATTCACACTCATCGCAAGCTACACACTACAATTATGCAATAAAAATCAGTTGAAAGACCAGTGTTCTGCCTATCTGCTGTCCTCTCGTCTATCTTTTTCCCTTTTCTTTTGTTAGTGCTGGAAATGCATCACAGTGGTCAGATGCCTTGCTACTGTGCAGAGTTAGGGCCATCCTAAATTTTTTATTACAGACAACTCTAGTGCACCATGTTTTCTCTGTGTGTGTGTGTGTGTTACTCGGGTCTCGGTGAACTAACGAGTGCAGTCAGTTGAGTGTGTCAGGTTAGCACATTTAGGCCAATATTACTATGGAGTTGCAAGCATAAAACTTACAGTGCCAAGTCACTTCATGTGCTGATTCAGTGTTACAGACCACTACAACATCCATTACAACATTTCATCAAGGTATCCAGTGAGCCATCCAACGAGGCAGCCAATTCATTAAGGCATCCAACACTGCTGTCAGCAGTGATGACCCACGCAATATCATTACTTCGCACCACGAAGCGCGCTTACGGAAACAGTTCACGACGGAGTTTCGCTTGACTAGGGTTCAAGCACAGGTCCGCAGTTGCATATTTATGAGAAAGTAAGTCTTTAGTTCAACAAATCAAACAGGTGGACCATGAGCAAGAGACAAATGCAAGACCGCAAAAGCATAAAACGTAAAAACATACATTGCAGCCCTATGATGACGATGATGTTAACATTTGCAATGCTGATGGCATTTATCACTTTGAAGCAGATTGCAACTAAAGAAAGTAGGGCATTCAAGAGTGAAATCGCTGCGAAAACGACGTCTTGAGGCCCCCAATCTCACGGGCTATGCTTTTGCAAACTCCATGAGGTAACACACAAAGGAAACCATCGGAATGCGCACACTGCATCGATGCAAGCCGCCGCTACTGCAGACAGGCCCTTTGTACCAGTCTCATTCGGTGCTTTTGCCAGTTGGCCTTTTTCAAAAATGTTGCTTCTGCGCGTTACAACCTACAATTGGTGCAGCAGGCTAGTTAGCGCAATGACAAGCGCTGTTCAACCTGGCAAACCAATGCAATGACACCGTGTCTTTGACACCACCACAAGCAAAATGGTACCACAGCATGTCGGAATGTGGTTCAAATGTGATCTACATGTCAGGAGGAACGCATTTGCGGGCTTGGGCTTGGGTCAAAGTTTGATACTATATCAAATGCAACAGCCCATGAGTGTTCAATACATGAGAGCAACAGCCCTATACTTTTGCACTGGATTTTGGAGAGAATTTTTCAACCGTTCGACATATCCAAGTTTTATATATCCAGGATCGACTGTGTAACAACCACTTCTCATGGCATGACACTTTCAAGTTCATTATACACAGGTTCAACTGTATAATGAATTGTTGGTTATAATGAAGTAAATGAATAATGGCACTGCCATTAAAACAGCATTACAAATATATATTTGTAACAAATTATCAGACATAAAGAGGCTATTTTTGTGGCACATGAACTTTGTTACCGGGCAGTTTCACTGTAGCACTGACACAGTGATACATTCCTGTCCTATCACATCAAAATTGGCACTCTTTTCCACATAATGACTACACAATGAACTTACTGCTGCAGCAAGCAGCAGTGAGGTTTCCACATGCTCACCCATTTCACAAGGCAGCCACCATGTCCTGTGCTTTGCGACACTCCAGTGGTATGCAAGTTACACATATTGTAAAAGACCATTTAGTACACACTTGAGCATGCCAACTGCATGTTAGATGCGCTCTATCTTGAAACAGGACACAGGCAGCGAGAACCTGAGGCTGCACAGAGACGCATGGGGACGAGCATGTGTACATCATCTATGGCCTCTACAAAATGGTACCGATGCAGCATCAATGTCAGTGTACACAGTGCATGACGTAATTGGCTTTTTAAAACAAGTCAACTCAATGTTGTTAATGATTACAATGTTACAGATGCAATCACACATCATCACACAGCACTAGTAGCATCAGCAATTGCTGTAGCAACAGCAAATCAGAGACCTGCATGGATAGCAAATTTCATCAGACTGACCTTCGCTGTTCTAGCCCTCCCCCCTTTCGCCTAGTGTATATAAGCATGAGCACATTGCAATAAGGAGGGGTTGTTCCGTTGTGTTGATTACGCTATGCTTCCTCAGTCAATGGCAGCTCACGCCCTCACAACACTAACCATAGCTGCTTTGGGTCTAGCTACCATTGCCGCCATTTTCACACCGCCAAATCCCCTAGCCAGCCGTAGCACCACAGCCACCACATTGTGTCGAAACCAAAACCTCAAGCAGCGCACACCAATCCATTGTTAGCTGTAGCCAGCCACAGCTCAACCTCTGTTAGCGTGCTCAGTCAAGTTCGCAATAGACTATGCTAGCTACTCCTACCATGCTATGCTCCTGTGCGCTATGCTTCAACGTTCACAGCAAGTTTCCCACTGTTTGGTGCTGCTCTCCTCACCGAGTGAATGCTACAGCAACACTGCAGGCAACGGAGCACCTGCAAATTGAAGCATCGCAAAAGGCTGCGCATGCTCAGCCGCATCTGAATCCATATTAAAAACGTTTTAATGTATTACTTCATTGCATCCAATTATGTTATAACAAGCTTGAATATAACAAAATTCTTGACATTTATTTATTATTGTGATAGCATTAATACAGTCTCGAAGGGTTCTTGCCATAGCCGTCATGTCCCATACAAAGTCCAAACTGATAACCCCCCATGCATCGTACTTTCTACCCGTCGGTAAAACCACACGAGCAGGGGTGACGTGGCTAAGCAGAGATTGCATGTGCCCTCCCCTCCGTCGCTCGGAGGGGAGGGCACATGTAATAACATCACCCCTCTCGGGGAGGCCTGCATCGAAGCGGAGGGAGTGCCCCGCCTGTCTTTAACGAGCATGAAAAGCTGTGAAAGGGGTTTCGCTCGAGTATTAACAGTGGACATCGCGCGGTCGCCATCGCTGGCGCACGTGCTATCTCAGCAGCCATCAGACGTACTGCGTAGCAGCACCTTGACCGCCTGCTCCATTCCAAGAGCCTCGCATATAGTCGCAACACTGGCAATGCCCTTGCCACATAGCGCTCACGCAAATGTCTCCACGAGTGCCGGAAGGAGTGTGCTCACTTGATGCCGCTGTGCTGGGCCAAGTTTCTCGATGGTGCAAAGTGCACGCTGCTTAGCGCAGTCGCGCGGTGTGAAGCGACTTAACTCGCAGCTCTACTGGGTCATTGTCTCTGCAGCTCGACCGGCACATGGTACCTTATGCACTGCGTGCTTACTTAATAGGCCCGTGTTCACTACAATTGAGATTCCCTCTAAAGCTGCTAGTCTTAATTAGTGTATTATATCATGCATTGCTATCACACTCATTGTTTCACCCTTCTGGCAAAAATAAGATTATTTATTATTTATTTATTTTACACTCTCATGTCCATAGAAGATCATGTATTTACCTCAATAAAGGTGACTTCAATATACAGCTCAGACCACTTATAACGTAACCACTTATAGTGCACGACCAGCTATAATGCATTCTTTTCTGACCTCGGTCTATCTACCCTCCCATAGAACTTCATGTATACGCATACCGCTTATTGCGCAGCCCCCCGAGATGAACGACTGGTTATAATGCAGCTGCCAGGAAATCCCGTGGACAATCGAGGTAGCAAGCAGGTTTCACAAAGGAAGAGCGCCGCCTGAAAAGAGCGCAAAAAATCGCGACGGAGAAAAAAAAGAAGCGCGGAATAAATAAACAAGGACTGGAAGGAAGAAGAAAAAGAAAAGGCAGCGGCAGCAGCGTGTCGCGGGTGCACACTGTGAGGATAGGAATGATAGGATCGCCAAGGTGACGGAGAATGCTGCTACGGACGTTTGTCGGATGTGAACGTACACCTCCGATCACATGACATCCATTCTTTTTTTCTTTTCCCACATCATTCGACATGCGCTGCCCTTGCTTCAGCCTGTGATTGCAATTTCTTCTGCACCCGATCCTTGTGTTGTTAAGGGCAATCCTTCCGTGAGGCGACCCCGTGAGCTAGGCCTAATGAACACTACCTTTTCGGTGCTGGCTGCAGGTAGGGTGCCGCGGGCGACTTTGGTCCATGGCAGCCGCATTTAAAACACGGACGAATCATTTCGACAACAAAAGCGGGGGCATGGATGGCAGGTGCACCGTTAGAATGGCGGTTTGCGGTCGCTATGTTTTTTACATCGCACACGCGTCAGAGAAAAACGAAGGGTAGTAGGCAGCAAATGGTTCCCGTTTCTGTGCAGACTGGTTCTGCAGAAAGTCCACATAAATGGCAACGTTGCTATAGCGCATTTTTTTCCCTTCATTTTTCATTGTCTGCAGCTGCCCGCAGACATAAATCTTTGAAATATCCAGAATCTTATGCAGGTGAAAGCAGCCCGGTCACGCGCGTCGAATGTCTAACATGCAGTGCTACTGGCTCGACACTTTTTACACGTGTGTAGACTTAGTTATAGTGTAGTACCACTTATAGTGCGGGTATTCGCAATTCCGGCGACTTACTTTATAAGCGGTCTAAGCTGCAGGCATATTGAAGTTTTGCTACTGACACAGAGGAAGACTAAGATGAGAAAATTGAAATGTCTGCCTGTGCTGCTGGGCAGCTACGTGAGCTCCACGTGATTTTGATAAATGCATTTTTGAAATGTTCTGTGCAGCAGCGGGGCTGCCAATGCGGAGCAATGCCTTCTCTCATCCTTCCCTGGCCACAGTTGAGGAGGCAAGAGGAATCAGGAATGCTAATGCAGTGAAATTTCATTTGACCCTCGTTAATTCCAGAAATTGGATAGTTCAGATGAATCTTTCTGTGGTCCCAGCACGCATATGCATTGTTTAATGGCACCAAAGTGGCATCAATTCAGCTATATTTGGACATACCCCAGTTAATTCGGACAATCCTGCAAGGGCGATGAGCGTAAACCACCACAAATATGACACGCTAAAAAGCAAAATAGGCATCAGCACCCAACTGAAACGAGGCAACACAGTACTTGCCACCATCGTAATCAGTCCAAACCGTGCGGGAATACAGTAATGCTTTAAAGACAAAACACTTCATGCCTATTTGTGTTTGCCATCGTGCGTGACACCACAACGATCACGTGCCTTTGGAAAAGCTTATACACAATGTATCATCATGTTGTTAGCGACGGAGGGCTCATATATGGCAGCTGCAGCAAACTACTTTCATTTTCATGGCACATGCAAACTGCAGTCATAGCTGTTGTATTGTGAGTACAGAACTGCATGGACACCATCTATGATCACCGTTTTGTTGGTCAAAGGTGGCTTGTGGCAGCAGGTGCTTTTAGAAATGCGCAGACAATCGCATCAACAGCGGCCATGGTTGCATCCGCAGTGGATTTGAGTCGCTAGTTTCATTTTTAGTCACTTGCAGGTCTACTGAGCTGCACAGATGCTACCTATGATCATGCCATTAGCGACAATGACCACTGCAGTTTAATTGTAAGCAGCGGGTGCCGCATTCAGTACTTTTGTTTAGACTCTGTGCAATGCAAGTACAATGCCATAGAACTCAACATGATGGAAGCAATCTGCTGAGATCTGCATGTTGGCATCAAACTCGCAGACAGTGTATGAATAAACTATTTATTGACGGCCACTTTACTGGCTGCTAAAGAATTACCATCACGCATGCACATAGGTGGTGCCGGTAACAAAGGACGTGGAGGAGGGGGGAAGGTCATGTTTCACATGAGTTACACCACGGTCATGCTGTGAAGGAAGGCTCAAGATGACGCGAATGGCAGCTTTTACACGGCCTATAATAAGGACCAAAATTGTCTGTGTATTCAGAAAATAAAAGTCAACCGACGTAGCGGACATTTGTTTGTTGTTTTGTTGATACTGTCGATAATTTGAAATTCGTACAGAAATTTCTTTCAGTCCCGTGAAGTCCAAATGAACAAGGCTTCCCTGTATCTAGAGTTGTACAGATAGCAAAATTTAGTGCAAAGTGAACTGAATGTCTTTCCAACAATGTTAGAATATTTTTTCACTAATACTACATTTAATTACAAAGAAATGTACCGCTAAACATTAGCAAAAAACGAAACAATTTTATTGCACGGGGCTAGTGTACTCCCACAATGTCGTTCCTGGAGAACAGACAGTCAAGCCCTAAAGAACAGTCCAACAGAGAACTGTGCATATAAATGGGTTAACTTTGCCACAGCACACAAGTGTTGCCCCAGTTGTGCCATGGTACACGTGTTAGCCCTTTCCCATTTTACTAATGTTACCTTCAGCGCAGTACATGAGTATTACACGGTGAGTCGTACCGAGTGAGGGAATGGGCCACTTGTCACGAGACATCGCTTACTTTGCCGCTTAGTTACTAACTCTGAATAAATCAAGTTGTAAAAGCTAAGTGAAAACCGAATTGAATAGCAAGTGCTAGTCGAACGTTTGAATATTAGAGCACCCCTGCTTGCACCTATGGCGAGCAACAAGATGCCACTGCTTGGTTCTCGTTATCGCAAAGCCCGCTTTCCATGAATGCGCACTCTAGAGAAGATATTCCAAACTTTCTGAAGAACAGAATACCATATTTACTCGCATAATTTGCGCACCCCTAATATTTAAAAAAAACTTTTACTTGCACATTTTGCGCTCCCCGTCCCGCCACGCAAGCGAGTGCCGTCACACACCTGCGAGTGCAAAGTCTCTTCTTCCGAGAACTTCGTTCTTTTCTCTGGAACCGCTGAACTACGGTCCTTTTAGCAAGTTAGGCTGCGCTACGTGTGTGCGTGTTGCACGTGTCTAACATGTCTTCAAAAACGGTACTGCTCCTCCTTTTTTGCTCGCCATGGTGCTACTGCCACTTCCAGCAATTACCGCTCGAGCGTTAGCCTCCCTCTATCTCCCCATCTCTCCCACCCCGAGAACGCACGCACGCCTGTGCAGGCGACATGGCACAGACCATTTTCTGCATCGGAGGCATGCGAAAGCCAGTTGGGCCAGTCGCACTGGCTTTTCACCTCATTCTTTGCCACCGCGTCGCAACACATGCTTGGGTGATCTCAGAAGTATAGGATTTGCCATCAGCCAGTCGCGTTTGTTCACCTGCGATGGGCTACAGTAAACGGCGAAATTCAAGCTGTCATTGAGTTTGCAGGAGAAAGTGGGAACCGTGCCGCCACCAAGCACTTCACCATGAATGAGAGTCACATTCATTACTGGAGAAAACAGAAGAGTCTGCTTCTAAATACAAGACCCCGAAGGAGAGCATTCCGAGGACCGAAGCAAGACAAGTCTCCTGCCGTTGAAGAAGACCTTTTCAAATATGTGTGAGAGCTGAGTACCACGGGTGCCGCCATGTCGTGCGAGATGCTGCAGTCCAGGCAAGGAAGATAGCGCAGGCGAAAGGGGTCCCTACTGCAGTGTTCAAGACAAGCAGAGGGTGGGTGATGCGCTTTATGAGACGCCATCAGCTCTCTCAAACGAAGAATGACCCTCTGCCAGCAGCTGCCAAATGATTACAAAGAGAAGGTTGTCCAGTTTCATGGTTTTGTGATTGGGATACAAAAAACTGGAAACTTTGTCCTGTCCCAGATTGGTAACGCAGACGAAATGCTGTTGACCTTCGATATGCCACCGAACACAACAGTGAGCAAGAACGGTGTCTCGTCCGTTGCAATAAAGTCAACCGGCTGTGAAAAGCAAAGCTGCACAGCTATGCTTGCCATGACAGCTGATGGCCGGAAACTACCACCGTTCGTGATCTTCAAATAGAAGACCGTGCCGCCACGCAAGATGCTGCCCAAATTGAATGTTGGAGGCCGTATCCATATCTGCACCCATGAAAAAGGCTTGATGAACGAAGAATTGATGAACGACCGGCTTGACACTGTCTGGGGTAAGCGACCAGGGGCCTCGCTGCGACGGCCATCGCGGTTGGTGCTCGACAGTTTCAAAGGTCATCTCGTGGACAGCGGCAAGGAGAAGTCACGGGACATGACCAACCTGGCTATTATCCCAGGCGGACTAACATCTGTTCTGCAGCCCTTAGATGTTTCCATGAATAAACCTTTCAAGGACTACATGTGTAAGATGTACATGGAATGGGTGGGCCACTGGAGAGCACGGGCTCCCTCCCACTAGCAGACTGAAGAGACCGCCTCTAGATACTGTCTGCGAATGGATACTTGCAACATCGTACCATGTTTCTCCCAGCATCGTCATGAATAGTTTAGTAGCAGCGCAAAAGCCAGCCTGGGGAAAAAGACGAGTGCCGCATGGGCTCGAGGCGCGAGACGTGGGACAGATTGGAACACACTGGTGCTCAGTGTGGCTGGACGCTGCAGGCGCAATTGCTCCACTCCTTTCATCCACAATAAATGCAGCCACGACGGCACAGCAACGTCAGCTGCCGTCACGTCGCTGCCACTCCGCTACATTGGTGACCCGGACACAAGGAATCGCAACTGGCGCTGAACCCCTGCCACCGAGCCTTCAGCGATGTTCGAGCCCCAATTCGACCCGCCGCTACCACCGTTTCGATCTGACGACGACGAAATATGGTTTACCCAGTTCGAGGTGGCTCTGGAATGCAATAGCATCTGGATTGAGGAGTTCAAGTTCGAGGTGCTGCAGCACATTCTACCACCTGACCTCCAACGCCACCTAAGATTCAACTGCCACAGTCCAACCCCTTACGTGGACATGCGAGAGGCCGTACTCAACTAGTTTGGTGCTACGTGCGTGCATGTCCGGATCTTTACGTGCATGACCGGATCTGGCTGGGTAAAGTACTAATTCTGTTAAATAAATAACTATCATATGTTCGTGCTACAACTTATTTTCTTTTTTAATGTACATGCCACGCACTTTACTATATTTGCACGTTACTTCGGATCTGCCCGCGAAATCTCCCCGTAATTTGCGCACGCCCTTCTCGGAGCTCTAGAATCACACAAAAAAGTGTGCAGGTTATGCGAGTAAATACGGTCTATTCCCAGTGAATGCAATTGGAACCAATAGGCACTTTTTTATGTGAATGCAAGCTTTCTTTCAGCGTGTGTGGTGGTGGTGCAGTAAGTTTTAAATAGCAAACTTCTCTTTTTAACTCCTTGCAGTTAACAGCCACATATCCACCAGCTCTATCGAATTATTTTGGTGTTCTCAGAGAAAAGTGTAATTTACAAGGCTTTTGGTGAACCAATCAATGTACAACACCGATTAAAATTTGCAATGCCGACAGTGCCTTCTAGATTATTGAGACATATGCGTGCATGATGTTATTTAACAGAAAATGTGGCTATCATGAACTGGGTGCTATAACTCAGCTTGTCACCTTGCTTTCCTGCAATTTAAGACTGACATTCTTTTGTTTTCGGGGTGCAGTAGTGTTTTCAATGTTTAGCACTTATTGGACCAAGTGGAGAGAGGAAGCACTTCAGTTACATGACAACATCGGTGTTGTGCTCTTGATCTGGGCATTACCCGAGGTTTCCATAAGCCACAGCAACAGAATGGGTGAGGTAGCTTTGCCTATCTAATTACAATGCGTGGTACCTGTTTACAGTAAGCCCTCGTTAACTTGGGACTCTGATACCTCGAATCATTGGATAAATAAAAATCCAAACTAGAAGAGAAGCTCAGAGGAAGATAGATGCTTGAATCTATGAAAAGATCAGCAAAATACGATTTAGAACAGGGAATGTCGCAGGAGCCAACATTTCAACAAGTGGACTTGTCTTCGTCAGAGCCGCCCTGATGAAGACAAGTCCACTGTCGAAACATTGGCTCCTGCGACATTCCCTGTTCTAAATTGTATTATGCCCTGACGAAGACAAGTCCACTTGGGGTTGAAACGTTGGCTCCTGTGACATTCCCTGTTCTAAATCGTATTTTGCGATCTTTTCATGGATAAGTAAAAGTTTTTTGGCCTGGCACGCTGCCAACTACATGGGTTTCTCACCCCTTAACTCGAAATGCCATTGCACTGAACTCCAGATATCTTGAAACTTAGACAAAGGAAATGCAGCAAAAAAGAAAAAAAGACATAACCAAGATGGTTTCTGCACTTTCCGCCCAGCTGTGGTATTGCCAAAAAGTGGAACTAGGGCCAGCAATTTGTAGTAATGCCTTTTCAGGCTTCTCGTGTTCAGTCAGCGGTCAGAACGACGGTTCACTTGCATTAACAATGTCAACCGCTGTCTTATCCACCGTGAATAGTATGTGAAAAGACCTAGCAAAGAATAAAGCATAATGCGACAAATACCAGCCAAGGTTTGCAATTTTGTCCCAATGCTTTTTAACCGATTCTACTTCAGCCAGATTTACAGCTCTCGGCTGGCTAATCCCACTGATTGCATGGGCAGAGCATCCGTGAGAAGTAGAGTCTGAAAATGCCTTGCCAAGGGCACCGCCACTCGCAAACACGCCAGTCACACACAGCAGTTGCGGCAGTGCCTCGATGCCTGGTGATCGGAGGCAGCTGTTGCATATGGCTGCGCTGGTGGTGGTCATGCTACTAAGCAAGGGGGTAGCGAGCATTTTCCTACGGCGTTTGCTCGCAATGCACAGCACGGCACTTTTAAGAGATGCAAATCTTGAGGCTATTGTTCATGGTGAAAAAAGATTTTGGAAGCCAAAAATACTTCACAGACATCAAGCTTTGGATAGTGTGCAAAGCAAACCAGCTTGAGGAAGGCCAATTCACAAAATCCAACGCAGCAATGCCCAGTCGGTCACGTCTGTAGTGGGTCTGGCAGCCCAGCAGCTGCTGTTGTACTGTTTGTCTGTTAAAGGGCAACTCCAGCGATTTTTCAGTGTATACTGTTTTCAATGAAATATTCAATATATATCCTCCTTGATACTGTAATAATATATGCCAAGCCAGGCCGTTGCAAGTCAATTAGGTTTTTTGAAAATGAATTTTAACAATTTTTAGTGGGTTCCCATGCGGGTCACCCTGTATTTTTGACGTAATTGCCTTCAACGATGCCTACTTGAGCAGGCAGGCCGTCAAAAGCAAAACGGCGGTACTTCAGTGCTCAAATTGTCGCTGCCAAGTGCAGAAAAGCTGGCATAACTCAGTACATTGTGAGATGACCTCGCCACTGTGATTTATCTGGCACCAACTCCGTATTTCTGATCACGGGTAAACAGTGTGTGACGTCACCCCATATGCTGCAAGAAGCGCCTACCCATTTCAGTTGAACACACCGTTCAGTCGGTTATTTAATTAAAATTATTGGTGTATGTCTGAGCAAGAAGAACCACCATGGCTACTAGAGGGCTACCAGTACCACGTGAAAACATCGATATCAGAACAAGGCGAAAAAGCCACCAGAGTTTCCGTTTAAGGGGGGACATGGGTCCCGAGAGAGAAATTTGTTACTATTGGCTCTAGACACATGATTTTTTCAGATAATATTTAGCATGTGACTTGCTTAAAAAGTAGTGCATTTGGAGAGCTCAAATTCAGCAGGCATGTTGCTGAATGTATAAACAGTGCAAATATGAAATGTAATGCTTGTATCTCAATTTTAGCCAAAGTTATGAAGTCTTTATGTCGCAGTCTCGTAGCTGTGAATTTTCACTGGTGATTTTCTAGAAGATTTCAAAATGTTGCAATGTTCTAAAATACTTCATCATCGCTTTCTTGCACTCTCTGATCCTCCAGCTTTCAAGCAAAAAAAAAATCAAGAAAATTGAATGAGTATTAGCGACACAGCGTTGATCCCAAAATTCAAAACATGAAAAAATCTGTATTTGAGAAAAACGCAAAAAACTGAAAACTTGTTTAATTCAGGCTTGAAAGTCACAGCACTTGAAATACAATAACTTAGAAGGCCCCTGGGGAGTAATCTGAAGCAGGCTTTTGCTTGTGCTTCCTCTTTGCGGCTGCCTGGAACGCTGCTGAAGATGCACGCTTCCTCTCCGCGCCAGCTGCACGGCGATGGTCTTTCTCAACTGCCCGCTGGCTGCCTTTGCATGTTGGATTCAGCTGCAGTTGACGCAAAATAAGTGAACTAGACTCCTTGTTTCCAAGGTTGAAGCGCATAACAGCATCTGCCACGGCAGTCTCAATGGCAAACAACGATGCATTCTTGTCCTTTTGTGACAGGCTCCAGATAATCGAATGCAATGCCTCATTCGCATTCTGCGTCTTTCCTCTTGCACATCTTTGCAGGAGCTTCTTGTCCGACAAGCGCTCGTAGACAGGATGCAGCGCATTGCTGACAGCCTCTGGCAAGTTGTACTTGCTTTTTGGAATGGGCTCATTCCTCGCCATGGCTGCATTGTGCTTGCACCAAGACTCGGGGCCTTGGGGACAATGGCTGTGATTAGGTTTCTCATCAGTGGATGTCACATGGTAATACGTAGCCCACACAGCCATGTGCATATCGTCCACACTCCCGGAATGGGATTTTAGAGCCCATCCGTAGTAGCTCGTCAATCTTGTGATGAGGTCACCAGTAAGGCGGCCCTTGCCACTCATGCGCTCTCTGCCCTCCCCTTTGTGCTTCTGCAGAAGGTTCCTAAGCGCAGTCCCCATGCGCTTCTGCACATGGTTTGCGCAGTCTTCTTTCTCGACATTTATGAAGCCGTACACTTTGGCTTCGTTGACAGCATTGCACGACCGACTGTCACCATCGCAAAGCATGGTGGTATATCTGAGGCCGTGAAGCGAAAGTGAACGCTGAAATAAAATCATTGCTGCCTCTACTTCCATCTGGCCAGCCTTGCATGACGTGTTTTTCTGGCATGAATGCCTACACTTCCACTCAGCATATTCTGGGCTGTCGGGTTTTGGGCCACATTCGCAGCCGAGGCAAAAATTAGAAAGCACTACATAGTCGAGCACATACCCTGACAAAACCTCTATCACAGTGGCTACTCCAATGTGAGAGGTGTGTCCTCTTGTGTGCCAGGTTCCATCAAAAGAGACGGCAATATTTCCGGGGTTGCCGAAATTGAGGTCCTTGTAGAGGCCCTTCACTGTTGCAGCACATTTAGCCATATGTTCAGCACACGCTCTCGTTGCTGCTGGCTGGAGCTTTGTCTTCAAGTACTGCTGATAAGTTTTCGTGTGAAGACCACGGTGTGAAACACCAATAGCGGCAAAGATGTCGTTCAGTGCCGTCTGCCCATTCCCTGTGCTCTGCACAGCACGCGCCGTGCGAACGTTGATTTCGAACGGGTTACAGTTATTGCTGCCACCAACTCGTCGCGAGCTCCATTTTGAGCCAACTTCACCGCAGTTGCTGCACTGAAGCTATAACTTTACGGCGACGCCGTACTCACGAGCGTCGCCTTCGATGGTCAGTTGTCCGTGGCACACTTTGCAAGATGAACGTTCGCTCAATAAACTGTTTACCATGTCGAGATCAACAATTGTAAACGCCGTGGCCGACGAACTTTCGGTGCCGCACTCGCTCGCGAGAACACTCATTTTGCGATCCGTTGCCGAGACCGAGGACAGTTCTGCTGCTTTCTGTTGTGCACGACGCTCGATGATATCCCGGTCAGCCGTTGTCAAAAATGTAGCGTCTATCCTCGCACGGTCCGCTCGATCGCGCATACCTGCAATACGGGAAGCAGCGGTCGCAATCGCCGCCACGCTTTCTCTGGCTGCAAGGTCTTCTGCTGCAACAGGATTGTCCGCCGTCGAGATCACAAGCGGCGACGTTGTTTCCTGGCTCCTCGTCGGAGTATCACAGTCATCAGCTGATTCCGACACCACCGTGGACGCCACCGCGATCGCAATCTTCACTTGTGTTGCACCGCCACTTCGTCGCGGCATCCTTTGTGCTCCCCCGCCGAGGTGATAAGATATATCCGTCGGCAACTGCGGTGATTTATGACACTCTGGGCGCGTGTCGCCACCGCTAGAAGCTGTAGCAATCGGTGGCTGCCTTTGTGCCTGGCTGCTACATCGCGGCGTCTGCCGGTCTGCTGTCCCGCTCGGCTGTGCCGATGTAGCCGCTGCTGACTGCGATGACTCCTCGGGCTGCACGGCACGTTTTTTGCGCCGCTTGCCGAATTTGTGCAGCGTGCGGAACTTGCGAGCACGGTTCGGCATCTCTATTCCGATCGCAAAACTTTCGGGAATTGCGGCGAATGCGTGCGGTAGCGGCCGCGCGCGCGATCGTCAGTGTTGCCAGTCCCCGCTCTCCCAATCACAAGGCACCGTTCGCTCACGTGACCACTTTGGGCCAATGATACGGCGCGGTTCTTTCGTTTGCTTTTGCCTGGTAGCGCACGTTGGCGGCAGCATTGGAGGTTCGTTTTTGGCGGGAAAGCAAGCCGAAAAGATGCTCTTTCAAACGAGACTAAGATGGCCGCATTCCGATGAACGGTTAGCGCGAGACGAGCAACGTAAAAGAGGGCCGTTTTCGGCGTTTTCGTAAGCGAAACCAAGTGCTGCGACGAATAAATAAGACCTATTTAGGCTCAACGACGCGTCATTTCGAGCTGATTTTTCGCTGGCAGATGCGCGGTGATATGAAGAGAACGAAAATCACAAAATTGAAAAATCGATTTTTTGGGCGTTTTTTCGTCGCCAAGACCCGTGTCCCCCCTTAAGCAATGGCTTATCTGGTACAGTTCATTTTAATGTTATGTCAGTGTGTCCAGAATTACACTCTGTAGACGTTATCCACACCAAGAAGACTCACTCAGAAAGCACATACATGAGATTTTTAGTGTTACTCAGCTTTCAATACGCTGCGAGGTTTACCATTGCCTAAACCTGACCGATGTGTCGGTTGCTTGTTTATACATAAGATCACAAAAATAATCTACTAGCTCCTGGTACACCGAGCTTCTGTGAGAAAGTGAGCAGTTACTGGTGCCCTATTAGAAAGGCAGCATGTTGGCTTTGTGCAGTGGCTATGCTTATATTTTTATGAATTTGGACACCTTGAAACTCCACTTACCTCGAAATTTTTTTCAGTTTTTACAACTACTTAATCAAGTATCACTGTACTTCTGCTTTATGCATGCATGACCTGCTTTATGTATTTCTGCTTTACGCAAGCTTTATGCATGCTTTATGCATGCTTTATGCCTTATGCCACTGCAAGGAGGACTTCTGATGAAACAAAGTCATAATGTTGGATCTCCAGTTCAGAAAATTCAGTATTACGCATATTATGTTTACACTACTGTGGGGGAGATTGTGACATCATACATCATCGCAGATTTCGCACGAGACAGACTCATTTTGGTTTCAGCTTTGGCCCGCCTAAAATTATTGACGACTTTCAAGGAAACTGAATCGTCCTACCTACTACAGGGCTGCCGATAACAGTTAAAGACAGCATTATTAAAAAACAGTTAAAGAAGTACCAGAGGTTCCCCTTTGAGCGCGGCAACAAGGTGAAACAAAGAGCTCACCTGCAGACTTCATCTGTCGCATCTCCTGGCGGCGATCGAGAAGCTGCTGTCGCCACTGCTTCCACTGGGTCTCGTACCGTGCAAATGCCTCCTTGTCTGGGTGCTCCCGATTCTGTGTGAGCCAGTTCTCAAAGCTCTTCTCCCACTCCTTGAATTGCCGCTCAAACTCCGCATCCTCTGCATCCACGTTGGGGGCAGCATTGACTGGCGCCGCTGCTGCCGGTGCTGCTGCTGCTGCAGGTGCTGCTGCTGTCGCTGGTGCTGCTGCCGGAGTTGCAGCTGCTGGAGGTGCTGCTACTGGTGCTGCTGGTGTCACTGGTGCGGCCTGATTTCCCCAACGACGTGTCATGCAAGAAATGTCATGAGGTATGATTTAGGAAAGGTACGCTGATGAGGGTTTATAAATGGAAAATATAGCTTTCAACTCTTAGCACAAAGCTAGAAGGAAATTCATACATATTTCTCAGATATGAAAGCTTCTTTGTTGACGACGTGCTTCATGCCCATGTGCTTCGAGTTGTCAATCAATTGTCAATTAGCCATTGCGCTGTCATTTACTAGCCTCCAGTTTAGCTCAACTGGCAGAGTGAGCAGCCTGGACAGGGACGAATTTTCGTCAAATACAGGGTCCACTATTAAAGCAATGCACATGATTTTGTTCCAACGAGACTATCCATGGCAGCTCGGTAAAACTGGTCGGGCAACACTGTTAGGGGCCCGCACTTCCCACACAGCCTGTCACCAGTTTACTCCTCGCATTGAGCAGAAGGACATGCCTCCCCGTGAGACGTTTTCTTCAACTTTGTAATGCGGCGCAATGGAGCGTTCACTTGAACAACGATACGCTGTCAAGTTTTGCATGAAGATTAGAAAGAACGCAACCGAAACATTCCAAATGCTTTAACGGGCCCCTAAACTACCCCCCGACATTTTTTTTAGTGCAAACGGGAATGAATTAAAGTATAATTGACTTGGGTAACAAGGTATGGTATCTGTTTAGCATACCTACTGATTTGGCTATGTTGCTCACGAGAAATTCTACGTGCGGTGTCCACCGTAAGTTTTCGTGGAATTGCACTCCAAGAAACATATTGAGAGACGCGCTCCCGTACCTGCGTCTTAAATAAAAGTAGTGGGAATACAGGAAGCGGTTTTTTAGTGGCATGAAATATAATGAAATTAGTTTTGGTGACATTTAACTGATTAGCACTTAGCCATTCTGTTAAATATTGGAGCCACATGTTCACGGAATCCATGAGGCGAGGTAAACTAGAGGAAGAAAAGAAAACACTCATGTCGTCAGCATAGAGGACTATTTCAGGGGTGTGAGGAATAAAAACAATATCATAAATGTATATAAGGAACAGGATATGCCCTAAAATTGAACCTCGTGGCATGCCATGCATAATGGTTTGCAAGCCGGACTTGACATTATTGATTAAAACAAACTGGCTCCAGTTACATAAATAGCTCTGTATCAGATTCAATGTTAGGCCTCTGATTCCACATCGTGGTAACTTCGCAAAGAGAATTTCATGTTTTATCGAGTCAAATGTTTTCTTAAAGTCTGAAAAAATACTGACAGTGTACAACTGGTTTTCTATATTAGCTAATAATTTTTAAGTAATGCGCTTTCTGTCGACTTGCCTTTCTGAAATCTATATTGATGTTGAGATAGCAAGTTATATTTATGCAAGTAATTCACTAGTCTAGAGTTAATTTTTGAAAAACATGGAAGGATTGATATTGGTCGATAATTATTAATGTTATTAATAGACCCCCCTTATGTAAAACAGTAATTCTAGCAATTTTCATTTTGTCGGGGAATATTCCTGTAGACAATATAGAATTAGCTAGCCATTAGACCACTGCAGCTAGGCCACCTAGACTGCAGAGATGGGTTTGCACAAGGCTTACCCCGTGAGTGCAGTCACAATGCTCCTCCAAACAGTTCATCATCTAGTCAGGCACTGCAAGCACACTGTCCACAAACAAGAGTTTATAATGCCCTGTGCGGCACAGTGCAACGGTAATGGCTTGCAGGTGAAAGGGAGGCTCAGTCACTCAAATACGCATTCCCATGGTGCTACAGTCGACTCTCGCTACAACGAACGCCGCTTCAACGAAATTTCCGGTACAGCGAAAAATTCTCGGATCCCCCATAGGAGTCGATGCATAAATATGCTCGCCACAACGAACACATTCTTTTGTGCCGTTTCGCTTCAACGAAATTTGACGACGCAATTCCAGTCTCGAAAATTCAATTTGCTATGCAGTAAGCACAATCTGAAAGATTTTTGTGCATTTCAGAAGATAAAAATGTGTCTACAAAGTCGAAATCGCGTGTTGGCACCACCAGAAACAACTGCTGTTGGTTGCGTGGTTGATTACCGATGTCTACTAATGCCGTCTACCGATGCCCGTCGAGATAGTGCGCGCGACCGCCCCTCTTCCACCGGCGCCCCTTTTGGTCCTTCGCCCGACGAAAGAAGGGCTGGGCGTTTCCTTTCTGCTTGAGAAGCAAGCGACGGCAGCCATCACACGCGCAGTGCGATGTTATCGCATTGTTCAGTTCGTTTGGCGGAGACGGCCGGGTCGTTTCATTTATGCTTCAGCCGCGTTCGTCCCCAGCGTTAGCGCGCTTTTACTCGCGCGTAGAACACGATGCGTAGGCGGTGTTATCGAGTTGGACTTTGTACAGAAAAATGGCGACTGCAGAAACCCGCTAACAGTGTCCATATCATTGCAATAACTCCTCCACAGGAGTCGACAACTTTACTTTTTTATGGTCCAAGCACCCCCCCCCCCCCACGCTAAGTACCGTATTTACTCGAATCTAACGCGCACCTTTTTTCAGATAAAACGCGTCCAAAAATCGTACGCGTGTTTGAATCGAGTGCGAGTGAACGACAACGTTACCATGTTGCTGTCTGCATCAAAATGGCCGCCTCCTACGTGCTTCGGGCACTGTCGAACGGTCACCGGCGAAAAACGAACTAACGACGCAGCGGTCTTTGGCGCGCATAGTTTCTGTAGTTCATGTAGCCACACTTGATGCGTAGGCCTGTGCACATAATGCGTAGACTGACGATACGGCGCCGGCTTGGCCGCCTTGCGGCCAAGCAGTCGCTACGTCGCCGATGCAATCTCTGAGACGCCCAGCCGCAGCAGATTTCGGTAGCGTTCGCGGGCGGCCGTAACGGGGTAAAAGATGCTTCTCATCACCGCATGCAAAACGGCTCATCATTTCTCCCTCATATCTGTGCTGAGCCTGAGCCTCTCAGTCGTGCGCGCTGCATGGCGATGCAATCTCTGAAACCATGCCTCTGCGCAGCACGGATGGCAGCACGCGGCAGCGAGCCTGAGGGAACTGCGACAGCACGGAGGAACACAGCACTGCGAGTAAATGATGTTACCGCCGCTTGCACGCGGATAGGCCCGGCAACGTGCAGCGGTTTTGTCGGGACTTAGGAGTTATGAATCGGCGCGTCAAGCGTCTTCGAGACGACGCGGATCAAGTGAAGCGGGAAAGCCACAGCGCGGCCGTTCGAGGGACTGCAGGGGTCCAAAGTCGACAGTCTGTTTATTATGCGAGTCCATTCATTACGCGAATACATTTGTTTTTATGAATGTGAGAAGGTTGATTACTAAGGACTTTTTTTTTCGAGGGTGCGCGTTACTATCGAGGGCGCAGTATAATCGAGTAAATACGTAAATCTCCCGGATTCTGTTTCTCCAAACTTGACAGGTATGGTTTCAGTACTCGCGGTTTCTGAACCCTTCCGACTACCGCCGTGGCGCCGCGTGCCGCGCGCTAGATTGAGGCATAAAAGTTTCATTGTTCTACCAGCTCAGGTCAGTTATATTTTTTCGATTTCACTACAATGAAATTTTCGCTTCAACGAAATTTTTCCCGCGCACCGTCAATTTAGTTGTAGCGAGAGTCGACTGTAAAAGCTAACCAACATGAAAGGTCCATTGAGCATGAACAAGTCGTAAGGTAAAGGCTTTGCATGACCAGCTCGCTGCAGGGCCTATGAGCATCCACCCCACCAGGCAGGAGAAATCTCAAGTGGGGAAGGCACCCGAGAGCTGCCACTGGCAAACATGGTATGTCTCGGTGATCTGTGCCTATGCACTGACTCAATGCCAGGACAAAGAAGCATGGTGCGGAAGAATGGTAGACCAGCGAACTCCCCACATCTGCCGTTATGCTGCCTGGTAGCAGTTCCTGGCACTTGAGTTCACTCAGGGCCAATGTCCATCACCACAAAGCTAATCGACATGCTAAAGCTACAGGTCCAGGTTAATTTCAACTATCTTGAGCATTTTAGCATTCTGCCTCCATGCCATTTTATTGTTTTACAGTGGAACATACATTTTGTTTGTTCCTGGAGATAATGTTTTGCCAGTAAAATGGTTGGGAACATACTGTTCGAGGCCATGGTCAAGAGCATCATGTCAGAATAAAGGGAAGACCAGAAAGTTTTATAGTAAAAGTTCATACACTCGGACTTCACAGAACCGAAAAAAAAAAAAAATGTCTGAATTATCTAGAGCACCAAGAAAACAAACAAAATGTAGGCTGCATCACTACACTTTTATTTTATGAATGAATAAGCAAATCCTGTTAACTTGCAGAAGAGCAATGTAATCCCAACTTTCACCTCAAAGCAACCATGGCGATGAAACACCAGTGTCCTAATTCAACCGAAAGTAAAGTTTACCCAGCCTCCCGCGTTTATCTGCTGCAGCCGCTACATCACCACCATGTGCACATGGCAATAAGATTTCCCCAGTGAATTGGTCAGGAACATGCTTTTCATTCATCACAACCGTAACAGGAGAGTTTGATGCCAGCATGTGGACTGTGATGCAAAATTGCTCATCATCAGCAGCTTCCGCCATGTTTAAGATTCGTGACATTACGTGCGCAAAGCACAGAGTCAAAACGACACAACTTCTGTGGATGAAACCATGGTAGCTGGCGATGCCACCATTATTAGTGTTCAAGCAGCTTCAAAGACGCATGTGGCATACATGCAGAGCCAAACAAAACTACCGAACACCGAATCTGTAGCGCACGTAGAGGCATACTGACTGTGGTTGCTACTGTAGTGACCACAGGTAGCGTGCACGCATTTTTGAAGGCACAAGCTTGGCGTGAGCACACAGAAATAAATACAAAGCACCACATCTGCTGGGAAGGACCTCATTTGAACCGTAGCTGCTAGCCAAACAAACGTGGACAGCTTCCACGCAGCTCTGAAGGCCTATGCACACCGGGTCAAAACTACTGCTTGCAAGCTGCTGCAAAAGGAACACGGCTTGCAGTCGCACATCATCATGAATGGCGAGTATGCACTACTGAAAGCATCCTCCATGAAAGTGTCATTTGCCACAGATTCTGCAGAACAAACTTTAGTCACCATCAGCCACTACTGATGCAATCACAGATAGCTTCCACGAAGTGTGTTGAGATACTTTTGTGGATTCAATGACTTCTGTTGTCCATACAGTCATATCCCTTTCAAGGTTTGCATTGAAGAAATAACATTTCATCCATGTGCCAAGAGTTCCGACATATGCTTGCTTTTGATAAAAACTGCTCCAGCATGCAACCAAGAAGCCAACTCACTTAAGGGGGGTATGGGTGTTAAGACCAAAAAAATTGAGAAAATATCAATTTTCTAAAAATAGCACTTTTGGAATCTACATCTGTTATTCTCCTTATCCACCAAATTTCCTACCTCTGAAATCCATATATCCGCAGTAATATCAATTTAAGGACATATATGGCACCTGATTTTATGCCCGTGTTGACTTTAAATTACACATATTCAATGATTCCAAGCTCTCATCGCACTTCCCTGAGCACTTAATAATAGCAGCCATCTAACAGTCCGCAAGTGTGCATGTATTTGTACATTTGTGAGTCTCCGGAATGAAATACCGCATTTGCTTGTCTCAAAATGCTAATTTTGCATACCAGCAGGCCTGCTATCCCAATATACAAGTGGCTATCACAGATAGCAGAACAATTCTTTTTGCATCATGAAGCTAAATGCTTGGATTACACAACATAGCAAGCAGATTTAAAAATATTTTAGGTTAGAACTTTTAAAATTTGTCTTTTTTCATTACGACTGCATGGCCATGTTCAAAACAATGGAGTTTATTGTATGGTAAAGTAAGAATTGTATGGTAAGTAAGAAGTAATTGGCCGTTGCTCCATGTAAGTGTGTGAAGTGTTATTCATTGTGCCCTTCCTGTAACAACCCTCAAGAGAGGGTTAACAGTATCACTAAATAAATAAATAAATAAACTAACGACTCACTCAGTCACAAAAGCGTTTGCATTGTTGTGAGTCCTGTGCTTTCTGCTACTGATTCACATGCAATTTATATATTTTTGCCAGGCTGATATTTGTCTGTTGTGACAACAAAAGAGATTGTTTTATTCATTAGATAATGAAATAATTAACCCACAGACAAAATAACTTCATTCTTAGAGTCTGGAGGAAAAGCTAAATAAGCATGCCAACTTTTATTAAATTTGGTTTAAAAACAAATATAAACAGCCACAGGTCCCACACGCTGAACCATGCACCACATGTCCATGACATAGAAGATGCCAATTCAACAACAAAATGGATATGAATTTTAATAGGAGCTTGACCTTCAATTTCTATTACATAAATTACATTTTCCCATTAAATGCATAATATTGAAAAAATGCTACACCAGTCTGAACAGATTCATTAAGCTAAAGATTGGAGAAGCAACTTCAGGCCATAAACGAGCAGGGGAGGTGGCGGCCAGCCCCCTGCCGTATACCTCCATGAAACTTCCCACCGGCGCCCCTTTTGGTCCTTCGCCCGACGAAAGAAGGGCTGGGCGTTTCCTCTCTGCTTGAGAAGCAAGCGACGGCAGCCATCACACGCGCAGTGCGATGTTATCGCATTGTTCAGTTCGTTCGGCGGAGACGGCCGGGTCGTTTCATCTATGCTTCAGCCGCGTTCGTCCCCAGCGTTAGCGCGCTTTTACTCGCCCGTAGAACACGATGCGTAGGCGGTGTTATCGAGTTGGACCTTGTACAGAAAAATGGCGACTGCAGAAACCCGCTAACAGTGTCCATATCATTGCAATAACTCCTCCACAGGAGTCGACAACTTTACTTTTTTATGTCCAAGCACCCCTCTCCCTCCCCCCCCCCCCCCCCCCGCTAAGTACCGTATTTACTCGAATCTAACGCGCACCTTTTTTCAGATAAAACACGTCCAAAATCGTACGCGTGTTTGAATCGAGTGCGAAGTGAACGACAACGTTACCATGTCGCTGTCTGCATCAAAATGGCCGCCTCCTACGTGCTTCGGGCACTGTCGAACGGTCACCGGCGAAAAACGAACTAATGACGCGGCGGTCTTTGGCGCGCATAGTTTCTGTAGTTCATGTCGCCGCACTTGATGCGTAGGCCTGCGCACATAATGCGTAGACTGACGATACGGCGCCGGCTTGGCCGCCTTGCGGCCAATCAGTCGCTACGTCGCCGATGCAATCTCTGAGACGCCCAGCCGCAGCAGCTTTCGGTAGCGTTCGCGGGCGGCCGTAACGGGGTAAAAGATGCTTCTCATCCCCGCACGCAAAACGGCTCATCATTTCTCCCTCATATCTGTGCTGAGCCTGAGCCTCTCAGTCGTGCACGCTGCATGGCGATGCAATCTCTGAGACCACGCCTCTGCGCAGCACGGATGGCAGCATGCGGCAGCGAGCCTGAGGGAACTGCGACAGCACGGAGGAACACAGCACTGCGAGTAAATGATGTTACCGCCGCTTGCACGCGGATAGGCCCGGCAACGTGCGGCAGTTTTATCGGGACTTAGGAGTCATGATGCGCGTCAAACGTCTTCGAGACGACGCGGATCAAGTGAAGCGGGAAAGGCACAGCGCGGAAGTTCGAGGGACTGCAGGGGTCCAAAGTCGACAGTCTGTTTATTATGCGAGTCCGTTCATTACGCGAGTACATTTACGCGAGTACTGAATTCCCGGGGGAAGGGGATTCACTGCACCCAAGTTAGTGGAAGAACCACAAAACTAAGGACTCAAGGGAGGAACAGATTCAGGAATCCTCTTTCTCTGGACAAGCAAGTGCAGTCACCTGCCTTGCAGCAGGCGATGATGCACTGACCACAAAGACTGCACTCGCCCAGGGGGGACACTTACTGTGTGTCTCCATCATATCGTGGATTTGAGATGTTAAACCCCAGAAATCAATCAAGATTTACTGCCCTTCCAAGCCCATGGATGGAATGCCAAACAAAACATCGAAGATAATGAAAGGTACACCAGAGGAAAACATTAACATTCGCTAAATCAATTTTTTTTTACACGTATTGGACTTGACGTCACAATCTCAGCTGCCGACGCTATGGTGCAGTGAGGCCCAAGGCCATAATATGCAGCAACAACTGTGGCTTACTGCATGTTTATTTATTTTCAAAGTTTATTTAATTAATTTTTTATTTATAACCTGGAGCAAAAGTCGAGTACTCAAAGCAGATGAGCTGACATCACTTTAAATCGGTACACACAGGGCGGGACAGAGGGCACCACTAGAATTTCTTGATTTCTTTGTTTTCTCGCTTACGACTGCTCTGTTCTCAAATGGAGTGGTGAACTGGCTATCACATAAAACCTAATCTTTCCATTTTGCTCGACTTAATATTTTATTTTAGTGTTGCTGGCTGTGAAGGCCCATTTTTAACCAGTAAAGCCCTCTGTACTACAAGTATATCTGCATAAAATTGTCTTCACTACTCCAATAATTTGAGACTCCATCTTAGTCTGGACGATCAGTGATGGGATACGATACACGAGATTTATAACAGCGGTCTCAGCAGCGAGATATGCGACCACAGCCATCATCACGACAGCGTAAATCTTTGCAAGGCATACAAGGACATTAGCGCATGAAAGCCTTTTTTATTGCATTTCACGATTCTCTGGTGCAAAGACACAGGATTGTTGTGGAGCGATCGGCCAAGTATCAACTGGTTTGGCCAGCATAATATCACACAGAAACAACAAAAAACAAGCGAGCGTTATTGCCGTCTTTCGTTCACCTCTGTGTAACTGGTTGGCTGAGTCCGTTGGTTCCGTGCACAGCAATGCCAACTTGCTTTGTTTTTAGTGCTCTTTTACTTGGAATCCAATACCTCCAATGCCCAAAAGGAGTTACATTGTGCAACGCACAGCATGTAATAATGCCATAAATAAAATATTTGGGTGTGCATGAGGAAAACCTATACAAAAGTCTAGAGGAGTGTTATGATATCCTTGAATGTGTCAGTTCCTGGATAGGTAAAAAGAAAATTAAATACATAATTGTACACTTTAACTCAAATAACATTCCACTATATCTCATATTTTCTGTACAGATATACTACCTTGTGGAATAAAAGTTGCAATGTGTGAGCCAAGGTAGGCACATTGTTCCCGAAAAGAAAGAAGTGGAGTTTGATTCACTGTTCTGGAAGTGAACCTACCCTCTATGCTTAATTCTATCAGTGCACCAAGACATCATCACTCCACCATGAAAAAGAAAGATCTTTTCAACAGTTACAAGATAAGGCCGCCACACACCATGACAAAACACACTGTGCTAGCAGCAAAGACCATTAATGGGCAGGCCAGCGGGTTATTGCTCCAAGAACAAAGCATGAGAGAATACACATTGCTGAAATGGCAGGCGGCACTCCATTTATTTTTCCTCCCGACAGCAATGCGATGGTCACAGCCTACGAGCTGCATCTCACATCAAATACCACAGTATCTTGTATGGCCAGAAATGAAACTGAGCAACCTTAATTTTCCTTGATGTAGAATGGCGTCTAGCCTTTGCAGTGAGTGGTATGAATGATTAATCCACTACTCAGTGACCCCATTGTTTGTAAGTTATTGTTACTGGTTGCTGTTTGTTCATAAAAAACTTTAGTTTTCAATTCTTGGTGAGAAATGCAACCTCTCTGCATGTCTTTGTATGCAACACTTTCGGATTTCTTCTTGCATGCCCTTGTGTGCAACACTTTTCTCTCATTTTGTGCAGCTAGGTTCTTCAGGTTTGAGTACATGTTTACATGTTAGAATATTCTTGCAACTTGTATAACAATACTGACGTCCCATGTTCCATCTGTACAGCTTGTTATTTTGCAAGGAATGTATCACTTTTACATGTTCCTTCTGCAATTATTCCACTCCTGTTACGACCCATCGTTGGGTTGACAGCATCAATGAATAAGCAAATAATTTGCAAATAAAAAAGAATTCATGTTGACCTTGGGTGCTGCAGCAGCCTGTTGAGAGTTAACTGCCGCTGCCTCATAGGCCGACGTCCATCCGGCCCACTGCTGAGACCAAGCCAGCCAGGCCTGCTGCTGTGCTTGTTGCCAGGCTTGTGCCTGCGTCTTCAACTGTTGCATGCGCTCCGCATCCTGCAACAGCCGCAACACAAGAGTGCAGTCAGCAACACTAAAAGAGCGTGCAATGTTTGCATGCCCTCCACAAGATAAACTATATACACAAAAAAGCAACCAAGCGAAACGGCAACAAAATGCTCGTCACATTACTAAAATGCGCAAGAAAAATTCACAAATTCCCATGTAGAAAAAAATCCTGCACTAAAGGCTAGACAAGGACTTAAGAAGAGAACCAAATATTAATGCTTGCGATATGAATCAATACTGGCTCGCACAAGGCACCCAGATGTTCTCTTTCTCTGGTGCTAAACTTTCTACAAGAATAAATATGCACTCACTAGGTTGCCTTTGTTCATTATCAGGAATTTCCAGCCTAGTATTTCAACTGTCTGCCCTACTAACACCCCTGACACACGGGCATGCTAAAGTACTTTAGGTAAGGGGACATCCGCCGGAAAGGAGTTCATGCCCAGTGACACACGGCAAAGGAGTATCGCCTTCCCGGCAAAGTTCCTTTGCAGAAAGGTAGATCCGCAATCTACCTTTCGATCGTAAAGGCATACTCTCACCAACAGTGTACATGACCCCTAAACGGGAGAGAACTTTTCACAAAATTACAACACCCCGCAACTATTTTCTTGGCTTGCGTATAAGCTTTAGCTTTTAGCCGTGTAATGAAATTTGTCGGGCCGCAAAGATTTATTTTTACCGCACTCTCGAACGCTCACATCGCCGCCATGCGGGATTCCAGCAGTCATTATCTTTTTCGTCGCGGCGTGAAACGAACCATCAACATTATTAGCCATCAGCAATAAAAACGATATTTTTACGATCCACAATCGCTAAAGGTAATTAAATGCGGAAATTTTTAAAAATGTTCACTATCTTGCTGCTTTAACAAGGAGCGCCATTTTTTGCGGCATTCGTCTTAGGAACCACCTAAAGAAGTTCACGCGCTGCCGTGTGTCATCGGCGCAACTACTTTGTGCAGACGGTCCTTTAGATTAGAAAAAGGAGTTCACTACAAAGGACTTTATTTTCGCCCGTCTGTCAGCGGTATAAGTAATGAGTAACAGTGTCTGATACAGAAACTTCAAGTTTACAAGACTACCTCTTGTGATGAGGGCTACTGTCAGTACTTCTACAACAGCAGACAGTCACAGCCTCACTGACAAAACAAACGACTGTGGGATTATGAAAAAGCACAGAAAAGTATTGCTACATTGACCTGCACTTCACCCTGCCCTTTTCGAGCAACTCGCAGCTATAAGCAGTTAGCGTGCCTTGCACCAGACAAACGAACGACAATCATGAGGTAATGCTTTGACGTGCGTGCCAGTGTATAAGGAATATGAATGGCAGGCCCGGGCACGTCATGCATTATAAACAAGTGTTTCAGCATGAATGCATTATTCAAGCAGTCCTTAACATCACAGTACACTACCAACTACATGAAACGCCGCTTATTTTTCAAGAAATGATGGTTGCTCTATTCTAAGATGGCTTCTGGTGTTTGTCATGTAGAACAGGTCGGTGTTCACAAAGCGTACTCAACATGAAAATTTGCAAACGCGCAGTAAGAAAGTAAATGGCACATACCTCTTGCTTGTATATATGTTGTAAAAGACACAAATTACCAGCAAGCCCATCTCAAGCAAATGCAAAAATGTGCCTGCACTACGAGGCCGACTACAGATAACTGCCGATGCAATGACATCACTAACAAGCTACTGGCAAGAACAGGCCAATGAAAAGTAAACTTTCACTTTAACAGCATGGCTGTTGCCAATGCAAAACATTTTCGTAGGAGACAATGTAAACAGTGGCCGAAATTAAAGCTGCTACTGGAACTACGTACACTACTTATTACTGTGCAGGATAGCCTTCAAGTAAAAACGGTACACTGCAAAAGAAGTTGGCAGTATTGAGCAAGGTCATATATATTTCTGATCTTGGTCTGAAGACATGCCTTTAGCATGACAGCAAAGCGATACTAGGAACAGAGACTTTAGGACAGTACAAAACAAGGCACTTGTGCTGTGCTCGTAAAAACAGAGACTCCTGAAGTTTCTGTTTCTAGTAGTGTGCTTTACTATTGTGAACCTATAACGCATAAAAATAACAATTTCTGAGGTTTTACATCCCAAAACCACAGTATGAATATGAGAGACACCGCTGTGGAGGGCTTCAGAAATTTCGACCACCTGGGGTTCTTTAACATGCACTGACGTCGCACAGTACATGGCACCATTTCGGCTCCATCAAAGTGGAGCCACCATGGCAGGGATTTGATCCCGTGACCTCCGGATCAGCAGCTGAGTGCCATGGCCACTAGACCACTGTGTCAGGAACACACCCAACTAGCAGTCATTCTAAATGCCTTCAACCATTTGACTGTTACAACAGCCATTCCAGATGCCAGTGTGAAACACCAGAAAGTAAAACAAGCCTGGGCCACACAAACACCATACGTAACCAGCCCAGTAACCAATAAGCTCTGATGCTGCAAGGTGCGTAGCAGAGAACTCTTGGTTCAATAACAAGCGTGTTGCTAACATGCTGACACCACTCAAGACTTGCTGCTTGAGGAAGATGGCACACTGAATCCAAACCACAGCATAGAGTTGACAATTCAGAGTACTTGTAAACGGCAGGTATCCACCACTGTAGTGGCGACAATGCCTCTTTGCTGCACGTTTATTACAAACTATTCTGAACGCATTTTGAAATTCAAATACACCTTAACATAGCAATTTGGCCCTTACTGTGTAGTATGACACATGGAGAACAGGCCTACCTGAAGTATCAGCGCCATAAAAAACCGGCGACATTTTTCCCCGAATTAACGACTGATTCTGTCTTGGGATGGCAAAGTTTTTAACGATGAGGAATGGATATCGTCCAACCTCATATCCGAGTTGCGAACCTGCAGGCGTGCAAATCATCAGAACAGCAGAAAGCCGTTATAGACGTAAACAGCTAATCAGTGGACAGTACTCCATTTCGTGATCCTATATTAATAACTCGTAGCAATAAGTATCTTCGCTTAATGTATGCGATCATGTTTAGGGCACATTTCCTTCTCAGTGGTAAGGAAAAGACGCCGCAGAAGCAATCGTTTTTGCGTGCACGCGCGGGTGTTCAGGGAGTGGAAGAAAAAGGCATCGGATTCGTTGATTAGAAAGGTTCAGTGTTCAGTATCTGGTAATTAATGGTTACATAATCGAGCAAGTTCGACTGACTGCCTCTCCTTTGTGTATTTACTCGGAACAGTCACAAGTGCACGGCGGTGCCGCGCTGAACTGTGGGAACTCGCGTGGCGGCCATTCGAAGTTAACGAGAAGGAACAGCTTAGCGGCGCCGTAAACGGCGGCAAATGGCCTCCGAGGAGGTCTCGAGCGACGCAGCGGTTTCACGAAGGCTGCGATTCTAGATGGTCGACACCGCGATTTGGCCCCGAGCCCGAGCGAGCACGACGGCGCAATTCGGGAGGAGGGGGTGCCGTGCTCGTTGCGAGGCCTGGCACGTCCAAACGCGCGCAATAGAGAAAAACACACGGCGTGGCCGCCGCAAATCGGCAAAAGTGAGCGCTGGGTGCGCAGGTGGGCGCCGGAGCACCAACCTCGGGCGTAGCTGCGGCGGCCTCCTGTGTCGATGCCGTCGCGGCGGCTGTGGTAGCCGGTGCTGCCGCGCCGGCATTGGCCGCGGGCGTCGCAGTGGGCACCGCGGTGGCGACGCTCGTCGTCGTAGCTGCGGCCGGCCACTGAGGCCACGCGTACGAGACGGCCGGCTGAGTCGCCGGCGTCGCCGCGGGCCACCCAACCGTTCCGAGCACTCCTAGTCCTGTCGGCACAAAAGACTGTCCGGCCGCGGTCGGCATTACCGCGGCGGCGGCCGCAGCGGGCTGCGCGGCCGCGCTCCACTGTTGCCACATATCTGGGGGTTTTTGTTGCCCCGCGTTGCTTCTCCCTCCTACTTCACCGTCTCGTCGTCCTCTAGGTGGTCGATGCTTGCTGGCCAAGGATCGCCTCTGTCTTCTTTACTTTAAAATATCGCCGCATGCGAGTTTATTGTCCGCAATCATTCTCACGGGCACAGCGTGTCATGGAACGCACACACACACACATACACACACATCAGCTCAAAGGAAGTAGGGAAGAAGCACATGGTTTCGGGTAGCCGTCGCTAGGGGCAGGCAGCCGGCGCGCGAAAGCTAAGCCTGTCGTTGCGAATATCATTCGATGTGAACGGTAGGGGTGAACAATCGAGAAACTTTCTCAACTTCTTTTTGTCGTTTGTTTTTCTTCGAATTAACGCACATTACGCGCTTTCTGTGATCTCTTTTACTCAATTCCAGTGTCGAGTTTCAAGAGCTGCACAAGAGAGCAACAACGTGTGTTGTACTCCGTAATTCGAGGAATGCAGCTTTTGTAATAAATATGAAAGTATTCCGTTTTTTTTTTCTTCTCATAGCCTTGCTCTGACAAGAATATTAACGCGCACTGGCTACACAGGTGTAGCCAACCACCCACGCAAGAAAGAAAATGAAAAGTGTTCCACTCATCTACACGAAACCGTTTTCATTGCAGAGGTGTAGAATAAAAACTACACTTATGACGACCATATTTCAATAAATTCAAAGTTATGATCAAAGAGCTTCCTAGAAATTTTTGTTGTGGGAAGCCTTATGGCTGTAAAGTCGCATTTGTGCACCGTGTATGACACTACGAATTCGCAGTGTGTTCAGTTGCGATTTGTCGAGATGAAATTCGTCGTTTTTAGTGCCAGTGTGGGTGAAAATTCAGGCCGAATGGACACTTTTAAATGGGCGACGACGTGCTGTATGCGCGCCGGCTGCGTAACGTAACAGCGTAAACAGTCGTTCGAGTGCATCACGCACGTCATAGTGGTCATATGCACTGCCCTGCACTGCCTGCACTACACTCGTCTGAACAACCTTGCGCGACTCGAAGTGTATCAGGAAGAAAAAAAAACAAACAAAAAAAACTGCTCCATTTGGCTCGAACTGGCTAAGACAACAGCGGATACGAAGCCGACATAAGCCGCGGTTACGGTGGCTATTAGCCGAGCAGCGGCCAGGAGCGGCTCCGGTGATATCTACGCACGACCTGAATGGAAGTTTCGGTTGGTTTCGTCAGTTCTGTGCGATTTCGTGCGTCCACTCTTACCGTGCACTTCAGCCAACTCGTAAGCTTCTAGTGTATCTTCAAAGCCTGAAAAAGAGACTTCTTGCGCGTGGTGTACCTGCTCTCTGAGGTGGCGGTATTGCGTATAAGGCTCCCCTCAAATTAAGCATGTCCTTAGCTGTTGCGGAGAAGATTTCTCATTTGAAGGGACAGTGAGAACATGCTCACACGGCGCCTTCGGTCGTGCCACAGTGCCGCGCTGTGGGCAGTGAGAAGCGCACTAAACGAGCGGGCGGCATGCCGGCGCGGCGCCGCATCGCAGGCGAGTGCCGAGGGTGCCCTACGGCTGAGCGACAGCTGCGTGGAGAAGCTGCGGCGCGTCGGAGTTGGTCGCGTTCTGCGGGTGTCCGTGGAAGGCGGTGGATGCTCGGGCTTTCAGTATCGCTTCCAGCTGGAAGACCAGCCCGCACCTGACGACGTGCTGTTCGAGCGCGACGGTGCTCGAGTGGTTGTGGACAGTGCCTCGCTGGACTTGTTACGCGGCGCCACGCTAGACTACCAGGAGGAGCTCATCCGGTCCGCATTCCGCATCGTGGACAATCCGCAGGCGGAGCGGGGATGCTCTTGCGGCGCCTCATTCACCATCAAACTTTAGGCTTTGAAAGCAAGACACGGACACCCAATGTAGTGGCACATCTTTTAATAGAAACTGTATAGTGTTTAAGCAAAATGCGAGTGATGACGTTTTGTAGCAGGCCGCACATAACATTGTTTTCGCGTGCTGCGTTTGACTTAGTCTGTAAACGCACTTGAGATTACGTGTTATCAGCGCTTGCATGGCAGTTGGCACAATGTATGAAATAAACTCTGCATAAGTAAATAGCATCTGTAACAAGGCGAGCGAAGAAAGCTCGACTATAGCGCTCTAGGCAGGCAGCCTCAGTCATGAGGCCGGGTGGCATTACCCTGAGTTTGATAATAATTAAGCGTGGCTGTGAAGCTTAATGCACATGTATGGCGTGAGCTGTTTTTCTTGCCGGGCAGGTACACAAGGAGTTCACAATACCAGACACTAAAATCACTGCACAAAGTGCCGTCACAACATAAGACTTGTCCATTAACATTTTCCGTGGCTTTGATCATGGGCGCTGTTGGCACCAATACAACAAGGGACACAGTTTACATTCACAACACAAGCCGCAGGTGATTGCACAAGGAGGAACAGGAACTTGGCAGGTATGGCAGAACACAGCCAAACATTCAGGCCACCGGGGGCGGGCTGTCGACGTGTCGTCGGCGCAGCTCCTGCAGGATTATGATCTCATTGGTGAGCCGGTTGTCCTCTCGAATCTTCTCCCGAATGGTCTTGGGAACGTCGGGGATGATCCAACGAATAATTGTCATCAGGAATGCAATTATGTTCTGTAATAAGAGCATTGAGTTAGACCTCACTACAATGAATTCAATATGACACAAATAGTCTTGTGATATCTGACGAATCACAACTGTGTAACGTAACACTGTTTCATTGACAATACTGTTTTTCATTCAATTCATTGTGTCGAGGTTTCACTGTATTCTCGACGTCAGCAGGCATAAAGAACACTACAGTTTTTCTCCGGACTCACCTCAAAAAGCAGCACAAAGGCAAACTTCCAGACTAGGATTTCGAAGTACTGCGATGTCCGCTTGTACTGGTTCTCGACCCACGGAGGCGTGCGGTGGTCGGCATACCTGCATGTGCATATTGTAACGTGGAGACTGGCCTTGAAGCAGTGTGGCACTTGCATCTCACCTGCAATATCGAGAGCCTAGCAGGCCCGACGTATTTCCATGTCGCACACCCTCATCGTAATCTTGCACGTCAAAGTAGGAGAGACTGAAGTCCACGAAGCCATCGAGGGTTCCCGTGGGTGACACCTTCCAGCGGTAGTAGAGGCGCGGCACCAGGTCTGATGTGAAGGCGATAAGTACTGCCTGCATAAATCCATCAGTGTAAGAAGACAAAAAATCTGCAGCAAATTTTGCAGTAAAGTGTGAAGCATTTAATGGAATGCAGCAGTGACATATAATGCACACACATTATTTATTACAAAGCTATAAGAGCAGAGAGCTAACATTAGCCAAGCTAGTAAGCACTAACGAACAGTTAGCCAATGCTGGTATTATGTGCGTAAATGTGGCATATCTCATGGTAGCTATAGAAATCATGCAGACTGTGATATCCTAGTTGATGCATGAAAATTATACCATGCACATTTAACAACGCATATTCTGATATACCATGTTATTGAAATGACTGCGACAGCTTCATGACATATGCATTTCATTGATATCATTCATGTCATTAGATGTCATTCATCTCTGAAATAAATGCATGTCATGCCATGCCCTTTCTGATATATTTATGCATTTATTTACTGAAAAAGATCTCACAGGCCCAAAGGCACTGAGTAAGGGGGGTTACAGAAAAACTTGCAGGAACAGAAATACATTGAAGTGGACATATATAAGAAAATACAACATAATAAAGAATAACAGCACAGTAAGTTAGCAATTTTGCACGTCACTTACAACACCACATCACAGAACTCTAGAAAAAAAAACAAGAAAAAGACGAAACACTGTAACACTATTAATGAAACAGCTGATCGAATGACTGCGATAGCATGACGACCTAGGAGGCCAGATAGGTGCCACAAAAGTGTCTCATTTGGCAAGGAATGCTTCGCAGTTATGAAAAGAAGCCACTCGGCTGTTACTTACATTGGTAAGCACAGCCAGTTTGCCCAAAGAGTCCATGATACGGTACCAGATACCGATGTCGCGGACTCGCACGGCCACAGGCCTTCGATAAGAGCCGAGCAGTTTCAGGGCATCCAATCGAATCTCGAGCACGTTGTTGAGCAGCGCAAAGAGCGGTGCCAGGGGAAAAGCAGCCACAAAGAGCGTGACAAAGCCATACTGCAGGATCATCTCGAGGTACTCGTGGAAGAGCCCCGTGGAGCCCATGTCGGGAAGAAGGTAGTCTCGCTCCCAGGGCTGTGTGGGTTGGTGTTCGTGGTTGCTGCTCCGCAGGAACGACATATGAGACCAGACGCGCATGGCATAAGGTAGTGCCATCTCCGAGAGTGCGCTGAACGCCTGTTTCCCCACCATGATGATGGCAAGTTGGATGGAAAGCTCTACGAAACAACCTCCGAGGCCGCACTCCTCCTGCTGGTAGCTCAGGAACGTGTTGTACTTGCCGGGTCGGCCAACAAACCTGCCGAGACAGTGGTTGGTCGGGTCACAGTTCGTGCTGCACATCGACCAGTTCAATTTACCTGTACCATTCTGAACTGGTTCACGGTATGGCATGAGGATTTTGGGAATTGTGGACCTCAAGTTTCACAGCGCAGGCACAACACAACACCAGAAATGAACGGTGCGATCACAAATGGTGATAGCGCAGACCCTACATCTGTTTGCTTAATATGTACCAATGCAAGTTTAAAAGTCACAAACTGCATGTATGGTTAGTTCCCGGGGAGCAAGCAAACCTTGTGTTACATAGAAACAGCAGATGCACGTAAGTGGAGTTAAAATGGATTTAGACCTGTGTGCTGCATGGTTGATTGATTTCTGGGGTTTTATGTCCCAAAACCACAACAATGTTATATGAGATGCCGTAGTGGAGGGCTCCAGAAATTTAGATCACATGGGGTTACATGGGCCTCAACATTTCGGCTCCATCGAAATGCAGCCACTGCAGCTGGGATTTTATCCCGTGACCCTTTTGGATCAGCAGCCGAGTGCCGTAGCCACTGTGGCCACCTGCCACTTAGCACTTACAGCAAGCACTGTCAGCAGAGAGCGTGCACAAAGGTTGTGAACCAGCCCACCAGCTTTTGAAACAAATGATGTGGTTCACAACACACCGTGGACACCACTGAAATGAATGCCATGGTACAGCACCTAACAACTGGTTCATGTGGTACAGGTGAATCGAATGGACCTCCAGTCTCCAGAATATGCACTCACTTTCCCTTGAAGAAGGCTATGTAGAATATAGACGAATAGCAGTTCACAAACTGCAGCAGGTACAGCTTCAAGGTGAGGCTATCGTCGTACTCTGTCTGTGTCCTTGGCATCTCTGCAAGGAATGTTGCGCATAGAAAACACAGTGGTCCTGATGTCAGCTTCTGTCAGGTTTGTTATGTAAGTACAGTTTTCTGTTATTACATGCTCTGATGAAAACAATTTTAGCTGTGCTATATGAACTAAAACGGGCACGAGTGGTGAACCTGGCCACAAGCTCGACAGCAGGAAGGGAGTACTCACCCATCTCGGTCAAGTAAACAGCCAGTCGAGTGTATAACTGCAACGGAAACCACTACCATTAGTTTCTATGCCATTTAGCAAGACTGTTGTGGTTCAGTCAGCGAAAGAAATTCTAGATTCATTTATGGCATCTGTGGCAAGTCTGAGGCCCTTCCATAAGCTTGCTTGCTAGGCTGTCTATTTTGAGTACATGCTGGAAATTGTATGTGCAGTGCCACCAGGGAATCCGGATACACATTTCAAGCAAGAGGTCTGGAGGCACCCTCTATGTCTGTCAGAAAATAATTAGTGGAAGTAAATTTCAAAAATAATGAAGCATATAAGCAATAAAAAGGCCAAGCTTAAACCATTAATTACCAAAGCCTAATTACAGCTCGCCAAAAAGAAAACAAGAATGCAGACACAAGCATTTTGCACTAGGCAAAAAGAAGTTGGCCCTCAGGACTTGGGAGGTTCGGTACTACTATCCCCCACAAAAGGAAATCTGTGTAGGCAGTTGTCCTCACTTCTAAGAGCCCCCTAAGTTATTGTTAATTAACAAACCATGCAGCCACATCAAAAGGTATTTTCTACAACAATGAAAGGCAAAAAGAATTGGATGTACACTATTACAAAAGCTTCCACGCACCATGTTGAAGAGAAGGATACACAGCAAGTTGAGCAGGGCTGCAGTGGTGGATGTGATAAGTGGGATGAAGCTCGACATCTCCTCACTCTGCAGTGCGAGCGTTGCACGCACTGACATGCGGTACACGATGACACCCACCACGGCGGCCACAGCGAGCAGCACCAGCAATAGCACCACCGACACCGACAGCAAGCCAAAGGGCAGACGTATTCGCCAGAACGACAGAGATTCAATGCCGCCTTTCTCCTGCTGCTCAATAAGCTCCACATCGCGCTTCTTCATACGCGACAAGCGTGCCAGGTACTCGGGCCTCGAGTTCTCCTCCAGGGTGTCGAAACCAGACAAGTCCCACTGGTAAGTAATGCGTGCCGAGTAACGCTTCCAGAGCTCGAGGAAAGCGGCACCCCAGAGTGACATGAAGACCGAGAAGACGACCGTGGCACCGTTGTCGGACAGGTAACCCAGTCGGGCCTGCGTGCAGCTGTCGCGCAGGCGCCAGTACTCGCAGCCATTATCGCATAACGGGCACATGAGCAGTTGCGACTCCGAACCGGTGCACATCTCGTGCACGGGGCGATGCTTTCCCAACGTGGCGACACCGTACAGGAAGCAGCCGAGACCTAACACAGACGCCGGCAGCAGCATGGTAGTGTAGAAGCCCAGCCAGGCAAAGTAGAGGCCAATCTTGACGCCAAAGTACCGCCGCACCTCGTCCAGTGGCTGGTAGCGAAATATCGCTAGCAACGACGCCCACTTGCGGCGAAGCTGTGTGCGAGGTGCTGCCGAGCCTTCGCCAGAGGTGCGGTCAGGGCCACCTTCATGCAATGGGTAAGCAGCTAGGTAGACGCCATCGGCGAGGAGTCGGCCAATGCCGAAGTGTCGTTGACGAGTGTCACGCGAAAACGATTTGCGCTGGAGGATGAAGTGCACCACTTGTGACCTCTGTGCTGCGCTAAAGAAGTCCTCTTTCGGCTCAGGGATATCAAACCTGCACAAACGCACCAGCTCATGCACCCATTCCATCACACAACATTCATGGTGTGGGTGTGCCAAACGACGCAAAAACTTACAGGTATTCCTTGGACATAGAAAATGTAACGGCGAACTGCTTTTGTCGCCGTCCCATTGAACGAACTTCCACCTGCAGATCATCCAAGTGCAACATGATTATGTTCAGCTAACTTGTGCACAGCAGAACAAAACTGATAAGCAAGGATTAACTGTTGGGCTTGTTTGTGATCAAATCCTAACTGTGCTACAACGTGGTACAACAGAGGAGAGAGCACAGAGACATGGTGTAGAATCTGCTAAGTGCTATCTCTGTATACTCTTTCTTTGTATCAAACTGTGGAAAAGCACTGTTTTTATGTTATCTAAACCAATGAGAAAAACTAACAAGTCTCTAGACAGAGATAAGCTCTAATTAGTTCTAGCTTCAGCTACTGAAGATGTTGCGGAATGGTTTAGAAAGTTCATGCAGCTTCATCCACAACTAATGTGAGTCTACATAGTCTTCACATTTGTGCTAAAACATGCACATTTTAATGGAAGTCTTGCTACCATAATGTCAATCTACTAACAAAAAATGCACATGAAAAAAGTGTACTAAACAAGGGCAAGAGGACCCTGCATGAATACCACAGGTTCTTGCGGCACAATAGCAAACAATTACTTCTCCTCTCATCATCTGACAGAATAATAGCATGCCTCCACGCCTCCACTTGGCAGAATCACGGTGGAAGTGGTTCCATTTAACAAGCCCCTCTTCAGGACCCACTAAAATTTCAGTTGTGTACCGAAAGCCATAAATTGTCATATACAAAGGGTTTTACAGAGCAACTTCTCAAATCAGTTCATAACTGCACACGTTAAAAGAAGTCAAACTGCACAAATGACATGTCTCAAAGAGGGAAGCTTCACTGCCAGCAGACACACTATTCCTTTGCCTTAGCTGGCATCTGCAAGCGCCACATATTTCTAGCTGCCAGAGGTGAGAGAGAGTGCCGTGTTCATACAATGGAAAAAGCTTGCCCTTCGTTTTCATGCTCATTCTGTTCTGCTTCTCAGCGTACACATTGTGGTCCACATTGTATGAAGAATGAAATTTACAGGCCATTATCAGTGACATTCCAAGGAGCGGCTGTTTTAGAGGAAAAGTGCTTCTCGCAGAGGCACTAGCTCTCTCTTCTTCCAAGCACTGATCCATCAAGAGACGTGGATATGTGGCTTTCCTGTTTCAAATTTTTACCATTTTTACATCTCACAGGTGCATTGTATTTCACAGACACAACTGCCGCTGAGTGATCGACACTATGGGCTTGTTCTTTTGCTAATGCTAAACTTGGCGCCCTTGAAAGGAACGCTGAGCTGAAACAATAAATTAGTTCATATTGATACAGTACTCTTTGAGAATATTATTGTGGTTAATTTAGCCACCACAGGTTTATTATAAGAGGTGAAGGACAACGTTTCACATTTTAATTTTGGATTGAAATTTTAGTACCTGAAGGTCAGTATGATGTCATGCATGTCAAAAACAGAAAGATGATTAGCTAGTTGATAAAGGTTTATTATGCAAAGGAAAGGCACATAAACATGGACACAAGGGCTAGGAGAGGATAGACCACACAAATGTCAACCATCAACGGTAGGAGAGAACTGTGGTGAAAAAAACAAGACACATAACTCATCTGCACACATTTACGAATGGCTGTGCCACCTGTCAATCAATTACACACGCCACTCTGCACGAGAGACAATTTTATGTCTTCCTTTTGTAATCTGCACAAATAAGTTTTGCGTCTTCATTTTTCTCCTCGATGCTCTTCTTCAGGTGACAGTCGGTGTTCGTATCTTCCCTTGCGTGCAACTTTGCACACCTTTGCTTTGCATAATCAAAGACTCTATTTATATTTTGGCTACAATGGCTAATAAAATTCTTTGAAACTTGATCTATTAGGTCCCTCACAGCACAATGTACATTCCTTTTTATATTCCCTATATCGTTAAGTTTTTCCCCATAAGCAATTATATGTAGGTCCTTGCTTAGGCTTTTCTCTTTAGTGTCCCTTTAAGAGCCTGTGCCATCAATGCAGGGTCCACATGAAACAGCATTAGAGGCCAGCACACGCAGAGATCAGCCCCATGTGCTTGTGCCAAGGAGAGGCGAAAAGGTGCTTACACGCTCACAGTCCATCATAGCATTCTGCTCCTGCATCCTCAAGCTCCACTGCAAACCACAGACACAGGGAAGGTATGCACACACACAGCGTGGACAAGAGATGGCATGCGCAGCCACGTGAGCCAGCACATAAGTGCCTTGCATGGCCTCTCACCATGATGGCTCACAATGTGGCAAGACGCAGCATACACCAGGACAACAATGCAAAAATATTGGAGGACGCTTAAGCTATGCCTTTAAGAGTGGAATGCAATAGCAGTATCGGGCCCCCTCTCGCATGGAAATGCTGTCACACTGAAATGCACAGAGAAAATTCATTAAAACCAGCCCGTCCTCTATAATACTATGTATATCTCTCTGCACGGCGCTGCCGAGGAGGTAATGCCTTCTCTAATTACGCGGCATAAATGCTGCCGACATCAGTCAGCATCAGTGCTGGTGTCCGTGGTGGAACCATGGACAGCAGAGCTGATAATGAATTTTTCGCAACATGAGCTCCTTAATGCATTAAAACAACAGAATGAATGACATGCTGTCGTCTTACGATGCACACAACAAGGAGAGGCAAGAGGCTGCCAGCCTGTTTGTGTATGACACTATGAATGACACGCTGCTGTCCTGTTGGTGTGCTGTTTCTTGCGATGAGAACATGGCTACTGGCACAAGTTAGCACCACCTTTATGCACGCATGTTACACACACATGCATGCTAGGATTCTACATGTTATGACTTGACAGGTCCTTAGTATATTTTGCAGCCACGTAACAGGGGATTTCTACATAATCTACATTTCTGCATCAGCTACACTGGCTTTATTATAAAGTATGTACAAGTAAAAAAAGTGCGATTTCAAATTTTAGCGGAACATCGAGGCAGCAAACCTCACGTGACAGATCTGGGTTAACTCAGTCAAGCATAACTAAGCAGACATTTGGACCACGATGCTTACAATTAAGATAAACAACATGTCTTATAACCAGTACAAAGGACAATGAAAATGTGTGTCAGAGTGTACTCAGAACTTGTGTATAGTTCTGTGTTGTCAATTACTGTGTTTTTTTTTATGCACTAATTCATGACTGCTTTGATGTAATGCCATATTGCCCATGTCATTCTTACATTTTAAAACAAGCAACAGCACAAATTTAAGGTTTTTTGCTTTGATGTCACAAGAAGAACTGCATGTGTAAACTGGCAAGAGTTACAAATGGATTTAGAAATCGTACAAGGTAAGAGGCAGTGATGTGGGGCAGCAACTGTTAAAAAACAATCAGTATTAGTTTTAGTTTTAAGGACTGTGATAGTTAGTCTAACGTCTGTGAAGACATGCAAACACTGCAAAACAATGTAATGCTTGTGACTTGTAAGCCGTCTGTAAAAAAAAAAAATCACTCACCATTTGCCTGTCATGCCAGTATTCACAGAAGTTAATTCTCGAGATGTGTAATGCATATTGAGACATAAAAGATGTGTAATACAACGAGTGCAAAAGTAAAAGCATGCATAGAGGAAGTGCAAAGAAATGTGTCAAAGTGTACATAGCAAATAAACCTAGTGATACGTGATTGAAACTGTCCAAGATGTAAAAATAGAGAAGCAAGCACTGGACAGACATAAGCAAATATGCACCATAGACCGACAGTACCTGGTTTACAAAGGCCATCAGGCACGAAATGACACTGAAGAAACGAACAAAATGAAAGATGCCATAACAAGGACCATTAAAAGTGCACTGAATTCAACCAGAAAGTAATGAATACGTAACAGCTCTAGTATGTAACATGACATTAGGAACTTCAAGGCATTCTCTTGTGTTCTCATATAATGGGCCATTCTGGCTCTGTATATTATCTTGGAAAATAGTAATAAACTCAGGCCCTCCTGAAATACAGCTTTGCTCTGCTGTGACACAGGGCACTCAAGCTTAATTTAATGTCCCCACAGTTATGCATTCCTTATGGCAGGAATTTCTAAATTGAAATCGTACACAGAAGTCCACTAAACCATATACCACCCATTAAAGAAAATAGAGTATCTGAGGAGTATTTCTGCCATGTAGTGCTCGCATTTCTTTTCCTGAAACCTCAGAACCCACTAAAATCCTATCAACAATGCTACGTTACACTGATAACCGCATGCCGTTCATGACCGTAATATACAGGCACACAGCGATGACACAATGGAAGCACGCAAGATATCAATTACTGTTCTGCGGCAGCATGACTCCCCAAATATGCAATTTTTTCTTAGAGTGCACTGGAGACATGATCAGATGACCGTGTATTCCCAATAATCCATGTTTACTAACCAATACAAAAAATGTGGCCGAAGACGTGGGTGCCTGCCCTGCTTTGAAAATAATTGACTGAGCTGGCTCAATTTTTTTTTTCCTCAGCGCCCTTAAGAAAATACAAAGTCACTCAAGATATTTAAGCATACCTCTGGGATATTTGCTTTTAAAATATAAAGTAATCACATGCAAATATATGAAAATTCAAACAGCTGATTCTAATATTTTTGTACTCAATTCGAAAGGAACTTTTACCATTCGAAATATTCGAACACCCAAAGGAAAACAAACATCATGCACACAGTGTCATAGACAGATCTGAATTATTGTCAGTAAGGTGTCAGTGATATGGTGCGTGTATAACAAAGGGACAAAATGCACTATGTCTTATGACAGATTATGGCCCCTTCAAATTTTTAGTATGCTTGGCTGCATGACAATAATGTACCGCAACAAAGCCAACTCTGCTGCAGTACATCAACGTCACGCGGTGAAGCACAAGGATTGGGAAGACATCACATCACAAGCTGTCACAGGCCACGGTACACCAGCGGTGGAACAAACCAAAACACATCAGCACTAGTGAGAAACTTTTCAGCGTCTATAAGAATCGTGACATGGCAAGGCTCCCAAGCAGAACCTTGGTTTCAGCTAGCTGGTGCAGATTCACAGGCACCCTTCCTGTGGTTTTGTGCATTCTTCGCCCTCATTCAATTTTCACCAAAAAATTTTCAGTTATGAAGGTGTCTCTGCTCCTTAAGCATATCAAGAAGCAATCATTCCTTTATGAGAACACTAAATTACTACAGCGTGGCCCTGCCGAGCAAGAGTGTTGTACAGTGTGCAATTTTCCTGCATATTATTTGCTGTACAGTCAACTTGCTTTTTCAGCTATGGTTGTTGATTCCTTTTTGCAAAGGCCAAAAGTAGTATACGTATTCGAAGCATATTTGATTCAATTTGCCCCTGGTTCTCATTATTTCATTCACTTCGAAGTTAAAAATTTTATGTTTGCACAACCCAAATAAAAAGCAACTTGAGAGTGTCTTTCATGGTTAAGAAACAGAAAGGCAGCAGGTTTCTCAGTACAACCAGCTCATGCCTGGCTGTGGTGGTCTCTTCACATGCACTGGAGTGCTGTGATGACCCCTGTGGACGAAGCTGCATCACAAGTTCAAGTTGTCTACGGTTGCTTCCAAGTGCCAGTTGCAGCACACAAGCCCCATCCAGTTGTGCACCGAGAAGAAAAAAACTGCAGTGCCTCCTCCACCAACTGCAGCAGGTAGCAAAGCTGAGCAAACGAGCGTCTCCAATCGCAAGCCCTAGACTTACCGACGAGTCTTCAGAATGACCCCCTGGCGACCGATTTGCAGCTCCACCCACCAGACCAATGAATCCCGGAACGCGATCATTTTTTGCAGAGTCCCATCTTCGGACTCTCCGGCGCTTCCCTGGCCTGCCAGGGCAGTTTTGGTTCGGCAGCTAGCAGGTGTGCAAAGAGATGCGCGAAGCGCATGGCCGCATTGAAGTACCATGCATTACAAGCTATCCACTGGCCGTTATAGGGCCCCTCACCCACCTTCAAGCCGAAAATTTGTTGTGTAGTGGCAGTTCTAGGCCAGTCTGCAAGAACACAGAGCTGCAAGAATTTTTCAGAATGATGCCATAATGCCACAGTTACAGGACTATGATGATTGACAAATTGTGTTAGGAAAGGTTACAAGAAGAAGACGCTATATTCTGCAACCCTTGTCTGGAGCACAGCTCAGTGTCCTTGGTGTGAGGGAGAAAGGGAATGAAAGACTAGAAAAGAGGGGCACCATAATGGAGGACATCGGAAACTGTTACCACCTAGGGTTCTTTAATGTGCACTGACATTTCACAGCACATGGGCGTCTAGCATTTCTGCCTCCATCAAAAATGCAACCACCGTGGCTGGACCCACGCCCTTATTGACAAAGCAGCCACTGCTCGTGTTTTACTTTAGTCCCGTTACCTTCACCCCAGCCTGCCTACTAACCACGCTGCTCTGCATACCACGTGACCACTGTGTCACTAGGAGCGTCATGTTTGGCACAGTATACCAGCACGGCTGTGTGCACCTTGCACCTGATGGCTACTCCCTGAAGTCTCATTACGAGCGACTTCAGAGCATACGGGCAGTGGCTGTCCACATCACATTCGCCCCCATGTTGGAATGTGGTGCGCGTGAGAAGAGCAAGCAGTGTTTAGTCTGGAACATCAACTCTTTCTGCGGCAAGTAGCAACGCAGCTCTTAGCAGGCACGATCGCGAGCATGCAATGCGTGCATAACGCTTGTTAGCTAAAAATGGCCAGACCTGGTGAGGGGCCCCTTAATGTCAGCCTGAGTTTTCTAAAGCATTTGCCACCGGTAATGTGTTATGATTTGATAGTCACAAACAAACGAAGCCAACAGATAAGAAGCCAAGAAATGCATAGGTGGTGTTATTTGTAGCTTTTAACTGAAGTGCAGTAATTATAAAATAAAGATAACTAAACTGGACAGAAAGGCTTCTCGCCGGAGATTATCGAACGTGTGCGAACATGTTCATGCCTCTATAATGAAATGCTTCAGACCTAGCTCTGGAATACTTGTTCATACCAATTGCTTTGCTGTAAAGGTAGTGTGCCATTATGCTTGGAGTTCAGTCAGGATGCAAAGTATTCTTCCTTATACACATCATTTCGTCACAGAGGTGTTGGTAGAGCTGTTCCCTATAAAACACTGCCTTAGCATTTAGGAACTGAACCTACAACTTTGCGCTCACCAGAACACCATGTTGACTCAGCCACTATGATGACTTGGCTGTGCGCAGCACTGACAAGTTGAAAAAAATCTAGCTCATAAACACTGCAGAACACTGCAGTGTGTTCCCACCACCTCTGCGCAGCATGAGACCATATAGGTCAGGCTATAATACCTCCTTGACGGGCATCTTCAGTCGCATGATCTCAGCAAAGCAGCTCAGCACCTCCCAAGGTGCATGGATCTTGACAAAGCAAAGGCCGCTTGGATTCTGTAAGACAACATAGCTCGTTGTAGATATAGCAGACATTTGCAAGCACAGCAAGTGCAAATGCAGCAAATAAACTGCTGAGTATTTTCTGTGAGAGCAACTATAGCACACTGGGCTCAGTGTGTGATTGGGACAATCCGGATTGGCCCTGACTGATCAAATGTACCCATGCAACACACTTTATACACCAATCAACCCTGTGGTTATACAATGCACATACTTGAAGAGCTTTTGGTGTATTGTTAAATGAGTGAATAAAAACATAGGAGTGCACGTGATATACTTAGGGGGCCTATCCTGAGTTAAAAGGTGCACATCCACTGTGTGAGCCTACAGAAGGCAAGCAATTACTGAAAGCTAGATGTACTTTTATCCCAGTGCCACTTCGACAAGGTGTAAGAAAAGTGCTCCAAAGTCACCATATCGATTTAAGAAGGTGCAACATCCACATTTGTGGACATGAGTGGTTTTTATCAGCTCCGTCTTTCATCAAGCAATGCCAAGGTAAAAGCAGCAAACATTGAGCATCATGGGAATCAAAGTACCTATATACTCAGTGTGCGTACATTACAGATTAGTGTTTTGCACATTGATACAGACGCTAACCTTAGTTTAAAATGTTAGTACCATGTTTGGTGAGATGCTCAACGTGCCATGTATGCCCTGACAGCCATTCACAAAATGTCTTTTCTCATAGTGCATGAAGACAATGAACAAATTGTGCATATGCCTTAAGCACGTGCACAAGGAAGGATTACCAAGTGTACAATGATAATTTCTGGGGCTTTACGTCCCACAACTACGATATGATTATGAGAGATGCCATAGTGGAGGGCTCTGAGTATTTCAACCACCTAGGGTTCTTTAACGTGCACAATAATCAGCTATTTAAGTATTCTAGGTATATTTAAGGCATCTCATTAAAAAATGCTCTATAAGTTATTCTGTAACATTACGTTCCTTGCGGTATAGAATAGTAAGCACCTCAGAGCAAAGTTCCGTAACTATGATACACTTAAATAAGTAGTCCATCATAATGAGTGCCAGAAGAGGACACGTTTCTACAACAAGGAGACTGAAAGGCCCCAATTGCAGCCACCATAGGCACTGGAGTACCCTCCCCTTCCGAGGCACTTGCCTGTGGGACATGCTCAAGCACAAGGCCTGCCTTGCTGAGCTCCTCCTCGAAGATGTCCCGGATGGCCTGGTGTTTGGCAGGAGAGTAGGCCAACACAAAGTCCACCTTGCGCCTGGAGCCACTCAAGTAGACGCACCCGCTCTCATCCACCGGGGCGGGACTGCCGTCCCCGTTAGGTGATGCCTTCATGTCTCCCAGGGCCACCAGCACACTTTCTTCGTCTAGCGCTCTCTCATATGCGCTGGCCGCGCGCTCTGAAAGACAAGCCCTCGTTATGTACTGCGTTGCGCTGACATTTGTTAGGGACATGTAGCTGCAGGGGAGGGCGGCGTCACAACAAGCACGTGCCCTTCTGCTGCTGCTCTGAAATTGCGATGTAACCGAATACCTAACATAGAATGACATGCAAAATCAGCCTGCACCCTCCCCTTTCAACCAAAAAAGAATTTTCGCTGTGCCACTGACATCAAGGCCTATCGTGTTAAACCACAAGTATATAATCACATGTGTGGAGTAAGCGCTGCCACCTCCTTGTATCTTGTTGCTTGCTTTTTTTAGCATTCCTTTATTTAGTAATGAATTACCAGCACACCCGGCCTTCTAGGCTCGTTTCCTTGGAAAGCACGCTGGTGTTCATAGAACACTTTGTGCAAGCAAATACTACTGGATTGACCCGCAAAAATGTTATCTCTTGCTATGAATACTGATGCATGTGCTTATTAACTGTTTCGACAGCTGATGCTCACACACCATCAAGGTCCACAATACTTTCGAATGCTCATGCCGTACAGCTGACCCTCGATATAGAAACTTGGGTGTAACGGATGGTTGGTTATAAGAAACTCAACAAAGAATAGTATTGCAACTGAAGCAGTATAAGTAACACGTATCTTTAATGAAATAACGAAGCTATAACAAAGCTATTTTTGTGTCAGATGGTGTTTACTGATGTTTGACTGGAGTGGTATGTTGTGTTCTTAACAGCTTCAAGTTGTGCTGATGTAAGTGCACTGCACATAAGCAAAGATGGTAGAATCCACGAGCTTGCCTCCAGACTAACATACTTATATTCTCCCAATAGCCTAACAATTACATGAACCTGCCTGTTCCAAATTCAAGTTAGGTCACGCAAGCATAAATACCTTTGGCGTTTTCCTAGGTATTCTACGTGCTATGAAAGCATGCTGGCTTTCAAATAATCCAGACATCTTGGCTTCTGAGCTCAGAGAATGTGGCCAAGAAGAAATGAATGCAGGCTACTCATACCCCGCATTCACAACTTCACACATCTTCAACGGCTGTTTGTGTTGCAGCAACTTCTCAAACAGGGTCAATTAAAATGAGCCTTTAAGCAGGTTGCCAGGAGAATAATTTGTTTGGACATGAACAAGTTTGCATATATTTATATTGCATTATATATTGTTGTGGGGCAGTGAGACAGCTAAATGTCAGCATGAAACAAAGATGACAGTTTGGTACAAGGAGTGCTCAGCTACTGACTCAAGCAACCATCCTGTTTATGCCGCATTGCAGCAGCCAGCAAGAAATAATACCCTCTAAATGCACTGTTTCCTACAATGGCCTCATTAGTTCTACATTATGACTATATCCTATTATATTAACTTCAAGGTGGCTCACTCAAATGCATGATAACTCAAACATAAGTCAAATGCACTTATTTTACTTATTTGTGGGCTTAAGTCTTAATGCACTCATAGAATGAGCCTTTGAAAAATAAGAATGAACGCAGAAAAGAAAAAGCAGATTCCAGGTTGTGAGAAAATGCTGCATAAACATCTGACAAGTGTGAAAATTGAAGCAGCTGGTCTGTGAAGCACACAAACATGCAAGGCCATAATTTAAGGCGTAGCTTTGGCTAATGCAGACAGCAAGAAAACATTACGATGCAGATCTTCTGCCTTTTACCTTTTTTTAAATGATGTTAGGCTCTTAATTATGGTGAACTAAATCACACACCATCAACTTCTGAACACTTGGTCAAAGCATAGCATAAAAATTGTACCAACCTCGTACGGCAACTTGCATGAAGGCAGAAGCGTTAGTGCGGCTTGCAAGTGCAGAACGTGAGGCCACATTGTGCAGCAGACAAGAAAAGTGAGACAGGTATACACAGGCCTGTAGAACACGAAACCTCACACGTGGGTGACAGACACAACAGACAATTAAGGTTACAAAGTTGCACATGGAGTGTAATGGAGCCGGCTCACGGTGTGGCCACTGTGCTGAGAGACACAGAGCAAGCCAGGTGCATAAAAAAGGAGCATGTGAGGTGCAGAATCAAGTTACACAACTAAAAAAGAAACGCTTACCAGCATTCAGCGCATCCTGCCAAATATTGGCAGCCATGGTTCTAGAAGTTCCTGCCACCAAAGCAACGAGACCTGCAGCACAAGTGAATGTGATTACTATGATGACAAGCTATAGTTAACGCTTTAAGACAGTAAAGTCAAACCTTGTTACAATGAAAATCAATACGACACAGAAATATAGTTTCATTACACCCCATAGTGCATTATATATAGCATGGTAGTACTATTGGTCTTAAATTTGTTATATCTGCATTCATAGTTATATTGAGATTAGACTGAAATAGAAATTTTGAGTCTGCTGCCAACTTCGATGGCCCTCAGGTACAGTCACTATTGTGCTTGTCAAAGCCTAAATGTGCTAACTGAAAGGTGCTACTCTTCAGATGAAGAGATCTTTGACCAGCATATTGCAATTACTATACCGTGCCTACAGTGACTAACACTTGCTTAAAGGGCCCCTAAACCACCCCCGACATTTTTTCGAACATTTTGAGTTAGCACGCGCATCAAGTTGAAAATGCCGTCACGATGAACGATGTCAAATGTGGAAGCGCTACGCGCCGCGGCCGCGCCACAAACTTGAAAAACATTCCCGTGCGCCTCGCCGGCCATTTCCGGCATGCCAGAGTTAGCCGTGACGACATTGTGGTTTTTGGTGACGTCAGAAGAGTCCGAGCTACGCTGATTGGTTGAAGGAGAACGTCGACTTCCGGTTAGTCTGCTATCAAATGCACGCGCTCCCTGCCTGTTTGTTTTCCTCGTCATGTGTCGTTCGTGTGGTGTTCGCGTGTGAATTCGCAAATGCACTACGCTACGCAAGTGCAAGTGAGGTACAGCCGACTAGAAACTGCAGCAACTGTCAGAACATGACGGATAGCGCTAACAGAGAGCGTTGGCACAGCACCAACAGAACACTTGCGCGAATGCGGTAGCCCGGCGGAGGCGCGTCAACCGGATGCGCGTCATCGGCGATGTATGTCACGTGACATTCGGAGGAGCACTCGGCGAGGAGGTGGAACTGGGAAGCGGCCGGTGGGCGCAGGAGAGAGTGAAACAAACAAGCGCCGCGTTTTGATAATCAAACGCATGTAACTCGGCTATTTCGGCACCGTTTCGAAAAATTCTTGCGGCTACGTGTTTGTTGTGGACACCGGCACAAAAGCAACACCACAACTAAATTTTGACCTCTTGGTGGTTTAGGGGGCCTTTAAGTGACATCTCAGACTCTGCATAAAGCATATATGATAATTACAGTTGATAGGTACTGGCAAGCTGGATGCAAGAACGGACACTTCAATGCCCAAAATGCATGTGACGGCGTGTCTAAACAATGGCTTGCATTGCAGCCCCCGCAAAACACTGCACCCATGTGCATTACATTAACGACTTTTGTCCTTTATATGGGCAATAATTGTATGGATGAGCTTGTCATAAAATTTATGAGCCCTTTTCTTTTTTATTCTATACTGCTCCGAGTTGTTTCACTTGCTTAATTAGCAAAACAGACTGCTTTCTGAACTCATCAGTTCTAAATTGCGAGCTATCCTTAAGTTGAATACATAGAAAGTACGTCACTTAGAAATACTAACCCCACCAGATTTGCTTCTAATTATAATTACTTGTTTCCACGTGTTTGGAATAACTACAACTAAAAAACATCTCAGTTCACCACGGAACTGTTTACCTGTGACAGTTAAAACTGCTACACCTTTTTCGCATTTGAAGGTTTCATTGAAATCCTTTCTGTTAACTTTGTCATTTACTACAGCTCTTGAATGTTACTTTTCGTTATGTATTTTCAACTAGTTTCTCTCTCTTTGCTTTTCTCTTGATTTTAGTTTGTATACTTTTCGAGACTTCGCAAATGTCTCATTTTAATATGAGTATGTACACTTGGTTGTATTTAAATTCTTATTACACCATTTGATCTTTCTCCCTCTTTTGTCTTCTAGGCAATTGTCACTGTTCTAGTGATTTATAAATAATTCAGTAGTGACGTATTTTCTAACAGCGGGTCGCACGTTCAGTATTTATACTTTCAGACCTGTCTGTACACAAGTGTTTTGTACCTTTTATACATAGATATAAACTGAAATTGAAACAGAAAGCTGCCAAAAAAATCTCAAGCTCTACCCTATCAGACAAAGGAAAGACTATTTCATCCAGCTTTATATTTCAAAATAATGCCCAACTTTTATAAAACCCTGGAACAAAGGGTTTTGATAAATACAGGAAACCAACCAGTTGAGGACATTTCAGTTTGGGGGGAAGGTCATGTGAGAAACAAAAAAAGCAGAATGCCAATCCCTCAAGCTGCATGGCACTGTGACCCTCATAGTTCTGCTGAGCAGTTGCATAACGATGACTAGAAGAATGATCAACATTAAGTGTTCAGTGAACAAAACTCTACACTGCCCTTGCAATTCTATGTAAGTGAGCACACTATGTAATTTATGCATGAAGTGCTCAGTTCAATGTGGCAACGCTCGTTAGAAAAGGGGACAGAGAGATGGAAAAATTCAAGATGCTCCAAAAACCTCACTTTCCTCGCTTCATGTCGTGTAACCTCAAACAGATAATTGTGCAGAGAGGATATGAGAAATTGCATTAGTCCAGAAAAGAGACACTGCAGCAACTAATCAATGAGTACGGATTCTCGATTCCTTGTTCAACAGCTAAACATTCTCATAGTGAATGTTCTCTTGAAAATTAATGCTCGCCTAAGTCCTTCTACATATTAGGGACATTTAGCGTGTCCGGTAAACCGCTATACGCAAGCGCTTTGCGTAGAGCGGAATACCGGGCGTAAACAGCGGATTGGCAAACATGGCCGACTGACCGCCTTCCGCTTCGAATCTTTCAAGTGGTCGTCGCGCGCTCTGTAGCCCTTAAGAAACTAACTGACGGTTGTATTTGCCTTAGCTTTGTATCATGCAGCTTCGACAGTAAAGTATCCGTGATGATTCAACGCCGTTTCTGAGAGCCAGACTGAAATTATCGAAGCTGTAGGCTTAGCGAGTGGCTTCCAGAATCTCGGAGGACATATAATGTGGGTTTGCTTGTTCTGTTTATCCCCCATAACTGGCGCCACTTTACTGCAAAAAAACAACGCTACACGCTATCCGGTATCCGCTACACCTTTGCGTATACCGGTTTACCGGTCACGCTAAATGTCCCTATTAAACCAAAGTTTTCAAAGAAAATGTCACAGCACTGTAAAAGCATCACCTCAATTGAGATGTTGCACAAGATAACACTAAAAGGATGCAGCATGCTGCACATGCCAGCTGAAAATTTGCAACAAAAGAAAGACTCTGCACATGAAAGTTATACTTACAGGACTTACACTGGCCCCAGTGTGAGCATTAAAAAATGCAGCATGGGGCACTGTCAGTGTTACAAGACAAAAGGAAATACATGTAAACACAGATGTGTCATACATCATGCGAGAAGCACTGCTTTAAAATTTAGACTATGGGGCACAATAAAAGTGTGCCACCTCCTTTCACACAATTCCACAAACACAAATGCACCAGTGCACAGGACCTTCAGGGTTTTTTTATTCATATCAAGCTGCATCTGTACAGTTTTACACCTGTATGCCCTCCTACAAGCCACCAATCTCGTTTAAGTGAGCAAAACTTGAGCCACCCAAGTCTCCCTTGTTTCACTGAACGTGAAAGTGTGCCACGTCTGCATGTAATGGCTAGTATATGTATCACTACACACACAACATGGTACTATATATCACACCATTAAGGCATCACTAATGATATAATCAATTTCATGCAACATTTTCAGCATGTGTTTTGGTGACCTTCTGGTGAATGGTGTTACCACCATTCACCAGAAGGTCACCAAATTTTTCCCTTCATGGGGCATAATGTAATGCTTTCACATTAAGATAGTGAATATGACTACGTTTAGTAGGTTAGTCAACAAAGAAGGCATTGGAATGTGCAGGTACCAGTGTCACTTCACACGTCAGGCATGGTCCACACAGCCTGCACACCTTCGTTCTTGCCTTAGGGTCTATGTCATAATCAAGCCACCTCAAACATTAGGCAGCATGCAAAGTGATTTGGTTAAAAGAGAAAGCAAGAGAATGTACACACAGTCCATTTCACCTCTGATCACTCCAGGTAGCCAAATGTTGTTTTTTATGTACGCACTCAATCCGCTTCACAACTCTCAGTGGCTTCTTCAAAATTCTACCAAATTAGGTTTTGAACAAATCCTCAAAAACTTATAAACTCACGATACTTCCCAATCATGAAATTTTCAGTGTATGTTCTACTCAGCACTGCAATAATTTATGCGAAGCCAGGTGGTTGCAAGTGATTTGGTTTTCCTGAAAATGAATTTTAAAATTTTTTAGCGGATTGTCACGCAAGCCACCCTGTGTTTTTGACGTCATTACTTACAATGCTGCCTACTCGAGCAGGTGGGCCGTCTAAAGCAAAACGGCGATACTTCAGCGCTAAAATCGTCGCTGTCAAGTTCAGAAGAGCTCAATACATTGCTGGATGACATCGCCACATTCATCATTTTGGCACCAGCTTCACCAGCTTCATATTTCTGATGGCCTGTGATGTCATCGCATACACTGCACGAAGCGTCTACCCATTTCATTTTCGCTCTGAACACACCGTTCATTCAGTTATTTAAAATTACTGGCGAGTTTCTGAGCAAACTTCACTGACCCTGGGTGCTTCAGGGCTTTCAGTACTATTGGAAAACAGTGATATCAGAATATGGTGGAAAATACGCTGCATTTTCACTTTAACTCCTACTCCTGCATGAATTCTGAATTCATGCAGCTATGGTGCTCAAATGTAGCATAGGAGAAGAAAAGTGACAATTTTATTTGCAATTTTGTTTTCTTCTTCAAACATGACAAGAAAGATTAAAGAGTGCATGCACTCTTTGTCATGGGAGTAAGTGTGTCAGACATGGGAGTAAGTGCATCACCCCCTATAACCAAGGAAAGCCAGCCATGTCCCAGGGTTGAATGATCCTCTTTACAGGCCATAAAGCTTTTATTAGGAATCAGACAGCATTTGAGGGCACGACCATTTGGGAACGTAAGACCCCTGGGTAATAGCCGCTGCCCAGCACTCTGCGGTGTTTTCTGTGAAAACATAGGTACAATGCCAACCTAGAAACATCAAGATTTCAGGAATGCGATGCTTGACAAGCCAAAAGCCAGCCAACTGGAAATGTGAGATGCTATACTTTTTTTTTATATATATAACAAGATTGACACTTCGAAAATGTGCAGGACTACAGAGAAGCTGCCAGTTACGGGACAGCCTCCCAATGGGCACAGCTGTGCAGCAGACTCTCTCTGTACAAATGGCAGGCGGTTTCCAAAATTGAATGCACAAACCCCTATGGCTTGTGGATGAAAAAAAAAATATGGAAGAAATGTAAAATATTCTAGACAGAATTATAGCTATGCTCTCCTGACCAGACCCCTTGTTTCAGGAAGAGCACGTACGTGAAAATTAAACTAGCTAAAAGTGTGTCACTCAACGTAGCCCAGGCTTCCCCGGCTTTTTCATTGAAAACTGAGAAAACTTTCTCTTTTTTTTAACGTGTATTGCTGCGGTGGTCCCAAGTGTGCTGCCGCTCCAATACTGCATTAAATACCAAGTCATGATCACCATTATCGCAACAAGGTGGCCATATTAAGTCATACAAAACCAAGCGACCGTGTGGAATTCAAATTTCATGCTCTAGAAGTAAACAAAAAGTAAATTTCCTTCACCACTTTTTGGGCATCTATTTTGGATTTTTACGGTAATTACATCGATGAAAATACAGCTTCCAGTTCCTTCATTCTTTCAATGCCTAACTAGGAATGTTATTTTATTACATTAACTTTTTTTTATGTGTATGTTTATGTATGTAACTATGGCCTCAGATCTGAACTATGTCAAATAACAACAGTTCCAGTTATTCATTCAGAGTTTTGCCCTTAAAAAGGTTTATTGTGACACACAAATAGTGAACCTATAGTAGAAAAAAAAGGCGGTTCATTCTGACTGGCTGCATGAGACTCAGCTTACATAAAGTAAAAAAAGAGAGAGAGAGAGAGTTCTCTAACAGGGCGTTAAGAACACAAAAAGATATATAGCGCAGAAAACTGAACACCACATACTAGTATAAAGACATACAGTGTCAACAGCGAAAAGGGTTATGGGAGAGGAATATCTAGCATTTAAAGAGTATTCTGTACTCATCACAAGAAACTGAACCTTAAGCATTTTATTTTACAACATTAGGCTGTCTCCCTGAGCTATGTCTTCCCACACTTCGTGGACCTTGTGTAAACAGAAAAATTTTTCATCTGAAGGAACAGCTGCAAGCAAAGATATAATGAGACGTTTCTTTCTGCCTTTACCCTAAAAATAGCAAATTTCACTCAGAAAAAAAGATCTCACAGAAAAATAGGGGAGGATCCAGTACCAAGGAAGATGACTCAATGATAATGTATTGTTTCATCGAAGAATGAATGATTTTTATTTACAGCACCACACTGTTGTTGGTCAGGCAACAATGGCATAAAATGGCAGCACCAGCTAGCACTGTCTCCTTCTTCTCCTTGCCCAGCTTATAGCTTGCCAAGTTCATACCTTGGCCAAATCATGCCGTAGCAATATTACGGCATGTCTAAGCGCTGTATGGCTAGTATGCAACAATCGCACTTTTTTTTTAATAGTGGTGAGGGGGGCGTGCCTGATTCTCTAAATGGACCGGCCGCTAAGTTATAATGGCTGGCATTACTGGTGCGGATCAAGTTATTTTTTTTTTCAAGGAGGTCAGACTGGGGTTCCACAATGCAACAGTGGTCGATTATGATGACATGTATGATCAATAAAAATAATAAATTTACTCATGCAAAACCAGTGAAATTTTTTTTTACGACATAGCAGCTGGGAAGAATGTTGTGAATTTGTCATTTTCAGTTCACTGGCACTGTATCCAGACATCTCTCCTGATTCTGCACATGCAATGATTTACCGCTGAAGAAAACTTCGAAGAAAGTGAAACAGAAACCTGACAACAAACTTAGGACTACACTATTAACAAATAAATGGAATATGACCGAGTTTTAAGAGCCTGGACTGGGGATGAGGTTCACGTAGGTAGCCAATACCCTAGCTGTGCAATACTTAAAGGAAAAAGAGGAGCTATGCAGTTCACATATAATGCATCAGTTATGCATCAGTTAGGGCAGAATTAGCAGGAATAAAAACATAGTTAAGGATGACCTAAGATTAACTTGCAGGAATGGGATGGAGAAGTTAATGAAAACCACTGGCAAGGGACCGTCATGCTGGAGTCGTCACGAAATAGACTAATGATGATGAGTTTGCTGTTTTACTAACCAATGTGCCAACTGTATAATGAACTCCCTTGCCTAACAAATGATAAATATTCATGAGGTAGAACAATTATTAACCTGTGCCCTGGCTGGCCGTACTTCACATTTTCCTTAGATCTCTTGCAAGATTGTCAATAAAATAAAAAACAAACACGGGTTCCTCTACCTATATCTATGTCAACTGCATGGCTTAAGTTTACGTTTCATGACACCTTGTCTTGAATTGTGTTTCTGGCTTTATCTGCAAAGGTATATTTCTCGCAGAGCTACATACGTGGTAAGCATGAACGTTCGGCCAAATATTTTGAGAGGCTAATATATATGTCGACACTGAACTTTCTTTAACCAGCTTTAGATCGCGATTGAGCCGATACAGATCGAATTTCTCGGTTGTCAATGGCTTATGGTCGAGAAATTCGACGTGGATCGGACTCGATCATGGCCGAAAGTGCATCGTGTACCACTGTACTGTGCAAACAAATTTGCACTGTGACACCTGTGTGAAAACAGTTGCACAGCACGATGCATGTAAGCACGCGTCGATGACGCACCGATCGTGTCATGATCGAACTACACATACACAGCACCAAACAAGGATCGAGTGTATTTGCTATATCAGGTATGGGTTCATCGAGTATAGAACTAAGTGCTCGTCGCACTTCGATTGACAGAAACGACAGTGGGCTCATAAGGACACCAAAAAAAAAAAAAAAAAAAAAAACGGAAACGACCAAGTGTGAGCGAACAAAACAAGGGGATTTGCCTTGGCCAGCTGCAGAATGTTAAGGGCTGGTTCCTGAAGCTACAAATCAGTGCCAGACTACCTATATTTACTCCACAGCGCCGACATTTAAATACGCACTAGACACACTCACACGTTCTTCGAACAGCAACCAGATCGCTGTGATGTCAATCACCAGTGCATTCTCTCAAATGCTCAACTTTCTTGAAGGCGCAGTAGAGCTTTACGATAGGCAAACTTGCGGACAAGCAGTCCACTAGCTTACGAATGCTCCTTTTCAAAAGGCTTCTTCAGCAGTGTTTACAATATTCGTACTGTTTACTATAAACAGCGCACGGCCGCGCCTACCACACCGCGCCCTGCCTGTCCCAAGCCCTTCATTTCTGTGCACTTTACGCAGTTTGTCGCTACACAGAGCAGCAACGAATTATTGTCACTGCATCCGGCACACGTGCAGGCACTATCGTCACCATGTCCACTTATTCGCGCCAACAAAAGCAGTGATCGGAAGCAGTTTCACAATTGGTGCAGCAGGCACGCCCCTACGTGTATCCTAAAGCAGCACTGCAACGCTTGTTGGGATTCAGTACTAGCTGCGTGGGCACCCAGAGCCGGGGTACAATATCAGACGTTATAATCGCCCAGAAAAAACACCACTAAATTCACCACATATCGCAAAGGAGATCGCGCACTTACCTGGTCGAGGAAAGGTTTGCCGTAACTACCGAACCAAGGCCGTCGGGCACTCTCGAATACGACTTGGCGACGACCGAAAGGTTAGAAACGCTCATACCCAAAACGACTGTAGCCATGCGGCTGAATATAGACAAAGCTGAAAGCTACGCATTGTGAAGCAAGCTAGCCGGGCCCAATTCCTCGAGGCGCTTTTGCGCATATGTAAGCAGCTCGCGTCATGGACGCGGCCATATTGCCGTAGCGATAGTGATTGACGGAACGATACGTGAAGAGCTCTGACTGCTCTGACACACCAAAAATGTGTCATTGTACGATTGCCGACGAGCGTGTAAGTGCTACGTTGGCCCGTCGTAAAAGACCGTGAAGCGCGCGGCACGATGCTATCGAAGCAGGTGAACTTACTCAGTGATAGGAAATTTAACTGCGCACGACAATCGAGTCATTAAATGGAGCTCAAAGAAGCTTTGATACTAACAAACGGGCCATAAACATCGACCAAGTTGCAATGTGTTACGACTCGGGGGTGTCCAGCTACATATTTACTTGGAAGAACTTATAGAACATGTAGGTGGCGGCCCAAGTTTCAATTTCTTCTTTTTTTTATTAATAAACCATAGCACTAAAGAGCACATACGAAGATGACCAAGCAAGGCAATCTCTTCAATATAGTGTGAGTGGCAGCACATGCATGATTGCAGCTCACACTTTTTTTTGGCAAGTAGCGACAACATCATTGATGCTCTTTTCGCAGCAAGGACATCACTGCTGCGACATTTTATTGAAACGAAGCTACAACGAAAAATATATATGCAGATACACCGATCATATCATTATGGGTAACAGGAAACATGTAGATACATTAATTTGCAACAATAGAGAAACCACAGTAGGGTTTGAAGATGCGCTGAGCAGCCCACGATGCAACTGCAGCCAGCACAAAAGCAGCACTCGGCAGATGCATGCAGCTCGAGCAGTATCAGATATGCACGAGTGGGATTCTCAAGCTCACGCCGCTTCCTATACTAAGATGAAGTCCTGACTACATATGGGACATGACCATTTTAGCCTCCAGTAGCTAGTCATTGAACTTGCGGTTGGGGTTCCTTCCGAATAGCGCTGTACGGATCTGTGGCAGGAGCTGTTGTGAGATCATTTCGAGTCGAGACTCAAGTGTGTTGCAGACGCGGATACGGCCCCTCTTGGCCACCGACTCCACTCCGCCACAGGTATTGGTGTCCGACAGATTTGCTTCGAGGGTCAGCTGTACTGTTTGGCCAGTCTTTGCCTGGTACTTCCGTGCAACCGTATCTAGGTTGATGAGCTTCTTATCTTTAGGCCGGCAACACACAGTCACCTGCAGGACAAAGGCAGGACGCTTGTCAATGGAACTTGTGTAAAAGAGAGAAAGGGCCACCCCAGTCCCCTGTCACTTGTTTCTGTTGATGATACCACCACAGTTTCTTTAAAGTGAGCACAATATCAACAACAATGCTTCTTGGAATACAATGGCATTTTGCAAAAATATCCATGATACTGCATCATCTGCGATATATCACAAGTCGACATAAAAATGCATTTAGCTGAGTCACATTCTAGTCACATCCTATTATTGCCTGGAGAAACTACTAATTCCACACCTCCTTTCCCTCGTAGCCCGTCTGTGTGTATAGACTCTAGGGTGATAGGCCCTACATGCTTTCTGAATCCTTCAAGTCACTGTGTCATAGAAGCCCTTACCAATGCTCATGGCGGTGACCAGCCCTCATTACAAACTGCTCTCTATGCAACACTACCCGCCTTATGAATTCACCAGCTAGAAATTACCTCTTGCCTATTCCATTGCGGGGGCCTATTTCTCATGTGCATTTCCGTTTAATTTTTTATAATTAGGCTAGTAATGGTCATAACATCACATTGTGATGTGATATTCCTTCCTAGTTGTTTTTTTTTTTTTTCTAAGCTCTTAGCATTTATAGAGAGCAGTTAATTGTTTTCATTCATGGCAGGTTTATAACTTATATGTACGCATATTTAAGAACTCAAATTTATTTAAACAAGCCTGAAAAACCATACCAGAGGTCCTTTTAGGCACTAGGAACAGTTCCCCCTTATAAATCTTAGAACAGAACTTCGCAACTCGACCAAGGTGATACGTTTCAATCTGTTATCCTAGATGCCCTACAGTTGGCGAGGAAGCTGCAGACAGTGGGACCGACTAATAGCAATACTGGTTTTAGCAATATATTGGTTATAACAATGATAACCCACTGCACTATGAACTTTTGTATTTTTATATGGTGAACAACAATGAAACATGCCCCATTATCACGTACAACAACGAAGTATGGTTGCTGGGTGTGCCTTGTGCTAGTGCCAAAGGGTAATGGATTATGACATCTTTGGAAGGAAAACAAACTAGGGGCTGTACCCTTGTTGTTCCCCCCTCTACAAAAGGCTGTCTCACTGTCATACAATAGAAACCAGCTCCTCCTCCAGGGTGCCTCTGCCCCTTTTCAATTCCACCACACTCCCAAACATAAGCCCCACCAGCAAAAGAAAACAACAGAGGACACGAGTCCCAAAGACAAGCCTTGAGGAACCCCAGCTAGCTTTCCCAGAAGGGCGTCAGTGCTATTCCTTCTGGCCACTGAAGGGCCACTGAATAGAGAGAGAGGGGGCTCCTGTCAGCGCAGCTTAGGGCTCGCTCAGGGTGTTATCGTTGACGACTCTTGTGCTCATTATCATGCTACAACCTATGGGAAAGGGCATTTTGCCATTCCACCAACCTCTGGCTCGAGCAGCTGTAGCAGTGCCTGCAGGATGAGCACCTCGAGTAGGTCCCGGTACCTCGACTCGTCGTGGGTGATGTCGCCGAGGTGGCGGCGAGCCTCTTCAAGTACTTTGTGGATGTGCTCCTCGCCTTCCCTCAGGACCCGAAGCCGTGCCTGGTTCAGCATGTTGGAACTCTGGCTGCAAGTTCAACAGGTTACACGCAGAATAAGTTCTCAAATAGTGCCACCTGCTTCAGGGAAGAATTAATGGACGATTTTCAGAAAAGCAAGGAAGCGGAGCTGACAACGTCAATCACTTACACAGCCGCAGGTTAGTTGCGGCAAAGGCAAATATGGGGCATTCACTGATTGGCTCACAACTTTTCTACACTGACACACATGCTTGTTTATGTTTCCCCAGTGAATGATTCTAATAGCTCAAAATAAATGTAGTGTTATCACTTTTGATAAGATGCACTTTCACACCTGTGAGCTTTCGAAGATGTTATTACAGATTCTACAGAAAAATAACCTTGTCTGTTATTGAGATGCACACATGATGCAAACACTAATGTGTATAATCTGGAACATCGAGTGCCAGAATTTGCACTGGAATGTACCAAGAGTCTTGTAAAGGAAGACGATGTGTTTGGCTTGTCTACACCAACCGCCACCATAACTTTTTGGGCACAAGTTATGCTGAGCACAAGTTCACCACATGAAGACTTAAATTGTTAGCTCGCACCTTTTCCAGTGCCTTCATACAAACAGACATAACAATGTGAAATTATAACATAGTTAGGCCTACAATATTTCCTGTTGTCGTTCAGATTAATGTTACTATAGATGTGTACACATTCAATGTAGTGATGCTTCACACAGAGGAAACACTCAACATCAGTGACTGTACAAATAGCATCTTAAAGGGACAGACAGCTACTCAGAACATGAGCTGCTGATGGGAAGATTGAGTACTGTATTGGCTCAAATGATCCCTGTTATTTTTATTAAATACAGCTTCATATTTTTATTTCTTGACGAAAAGTTGTGAAACGCAAGAGTGCGGTCACACGACCTCCTACAAGCACGTGCCACTTCTCGCCTTTTTATTAGAGTTTAAATGCAGTACACTTTTGATTTAAAGCCTTTTTTTCTAAATGAACACTTGCAGATAAGCCTGCCACGCACCTGCCATCATTTGCAAAAGCGTGGTTTTGGATTTGGCTGACCTTGCTCGGCTCAGCTGTTGGCACAATAACAGAGCCGGTGGCGAGCCAACCAGTCACAGTTGGGAAAATGCTGCAGTAATAGAATGGTCTGGACAGCAACTGCAAACTAGTCATGGCAACTTTTCATTTTTAAAGCTAGTTCAAAAGGTGAAAAATGTGGATGTCTGGTCACAGCTTCATTCACTCTTATTAAAAAAGAGCAATGGTTGTTTGAGAGGAAGGCTATCGTCATACTTCGTGCACTTACAGACCTACAAAGAGAACCAGAGAAAAGAGAAATGCAGTAAGACGGCAACTTGGGCGAGCTGGTATCAGTTCATATTTCAAGGTAACCTTCAACCAAATGCACTTCACCACACCCTTTTTTTTTAATCGAGCACTATATTTGCGCCCCCCACCGACATGATCTCGAGCAGTAAACATCCGTATAAAAAAAAGGGGGGGGGGGGGGGCGTCTAACCTGCGACCCTTGGCGGTCCCGGTTGCAGCGCCTCCGCATTGTTAAACGTACATTCTTTCAAAGCCTTTCATGCGTGATAATTTCTATCCGAATTACTATTACGTACAGTATTTGGTCTCAAAATGTCCGCGATCTTCTAGTTTTGCTGATCGCGACATCCAGGACGTCATGGTTTTTAAAATTGCTCTGACAGGAAGGTCGACGCGCGTGGAAAATCGTGCTTTAGCGCGAGTCGTTTTAACTTCGAATTCTCCGTTCGCGCTAATCAGATATGTGTACGCGTGTCTAGTTTTGCGCGTTTCCCGTCAGTTGTAGAAGTTAGGGTAAAAGAAATTCATTCAAGACCTTCCACGTGGTCCCGTACACAGAAGCATTTTTTGCGATGTACGTGAATATGAAAAAAAAAAACAATCAAATTGCTGGTTGTGACAAATCGCGGTTGCATGATGTGCAATGAGTAATGAGATCTCTAATTTCTTATGCCAGAAAAGACGTTCGAAGACGAAATGGGAATAGATAGGTATCAGGAAGGTAGCAGGCACAGATACATACACACACATCTATATACCAGTATAAACACGCAAACACGCAAGCATACATCCCAGCAGACACACGCAAACTTTCTATTGTGGTGGTGAAGGCATAATATCGTGTTCATTCTTATAGGAAGTGGGCCCAAAGTGTTAATTCGTCATCCAATTTACATCGACCAGCTAAAAGATTTATGTGAAGGTTAGGAGTGTACGGCTTGCGTCTTACGGCGAGGAGTAATCAAGGAGTAATGCATATTCCTTATTGCGCGTGTGATGTTATTTTGTAATCTACCTATCTATCTAATTTTTGCTCCGTTTCGTATGAATTGCTACTATCGGAGCCCATCGGTCGGTTATATCCAGCGTCACATCAGTTTTTTTTTGTGCGGAATATTGTGAGAACATGTAGCTGCATTATTAACTAACAGATTCTACTATCTGTTATGAGAAAAGGTTCAACTGCTCACCGAATTATCGTCGACGCGTTGGGCTCGGCGCGGTTGTAGTCCTGTCATAGCTCACACGTGCATCATTGCTCGAATGCGACTCGGCTTGTATTCGCAATGTCCGTCTTATTTATAGAAGGCCCATTCTAAGGAAAGTGATTTTCCTCTCCCCTTTCCAGCGCTGGACTGATCTTTGCGTACAAGTAAGGTGGCGGGGCGATTTTCTTTGCCCACGTGCTGCGCAGGTGACAAGGGCGAATACCAATTGTTGACAACCAGGACGTCATGGTTTTTAAAATTGCTCTGACAGGAAGGTCGACGTGCATGGAAAATCGTGTTTTAGCGCGAGTCGTTTTAACTTCGAATTCTCCGTTCGCGCTAATCAGATATGTGTACGCGTGTCTAGTTCCGCGCGTTTCCCGTCAGTTGTAGAAGTTAGAGTAAAAGAAATTCATTCAAAACCTTCCACGTGGTCCCGTACACAGAAGGGGGGGCCTGGCGACGGTTGGGTACCTGAAAGGCTTTCAATCGTTCAACTGCCGTTTACGACTCACTCCTATACCAGAACAGGAATTGGCCTCCCTGGTGAAGTACTTGGCCACCACCTCCCACACGATGTCTACAATTAAACCCTCGCCCTCAGTGTCCAGCAGCTACAGAACATCTGTCCACGGCGGCGGTCAGCTCTGTGAAGCAGCAGAGGGCAGTAATAATCACTGGAACCGGACAGGCTGCCACTGGAACCTAAACATTGGAACGTTCAATGCAAGATCCCTCTCCAGCGAAGCTAGATTAGCGGAACTACTCGAGGAACTAGAGGGAGTTAGTTGGGACGTCATTGGCCTTAGCGAAGTTAGGAGAGCAGGTGAAGCTTACAGTCTTAAACAGTGGACATGTCCTCTGCTATAGAGGACTACCCGAAAAGAGAGAATATGGCGTTGGGTTCCTAATTCACAAAGATATAGCGGGCAACGTAGATGAATTCTACAGCATTAACGAAAGGGTAGCATGCGTCGTAGTAAAACTAAATAAGTGGTATAAACTTAAGATAATTCAGGGATAAGCGCCAACAACGAGCTACGACGACGAACAAGTGGAGCAGTTCTACGAGGATATCGAATTAGCAATAACGAAAGTACGGACACAATATGCAGTAGTCATGGGGGATTTAAACGCAAAAGTAGGGACAAAACAAAGTGGAGAGCAGGCGATTGGCAACTACGGCGTCGGCCGTAGGAATAACCATGGGGAAATGCTAGTACAATATGCCGAAAGAAACCGACTCCGAATAATGAACACGTTTTTCAAGAAACACAAGAATAGGAAGTGGACGTGGAAAAGCCCTAACGGGGAAACAAAGAATGAAATCGACTTTATAATGTGCGAACAACCAGGTATAATTCAAGACACAGAAGTAGTGGGGAAGATAAAATGCAGCGATCACAGATTAGTAAGGGCAAAGATTGTACTTAAGGGGGGAGGCTACCTTGGAAGGGCAACTTTTTCCTGTTTGTTGTGCTCGTAACTTTAAAAGCACGTTTTCTCAAAATGACCTTTTTGGCCAGTAGGGATATCCTGTTTGTTGAAAGAAAACAAGAACTAAATTATTTACTAGAAAAAAAATGCAATCTATAGCTAATCAGAGCGAAGAACGAAGAATTTAAAGTCGCCCTAAGCAACACGTTCGAGGCCTTAGGCGAAAACGGTGACGATGTAGAAGAAATAAACAAAACCATAACGAAAACAATCCTTGAAACAGCGATAGAAGTCGGGGGTAAAACAGCAAAGCAAACAACAAGTAAGTTGTCCCAATCTACCAAGGACTTAATAAAAAAACGCCAACAAATGAAAGTAACTTCGCCAAAAGATAAGATTGAATTCGCAGAACTATCAAAATTGATCAGTAAAGCCAGGCAAAGAGATGTAAGAAACTTTAACACGAGAGAAATAGAGAAAGCAGTAGAAAAAGGCACCAGCATTAAATTGGTCAAAAAGAAACTGCACTTAGGGCAAAACAAAATGCATGCGCTAAAAGATAAACAAGGTAACGTTATCAACAGTTTCAACGAAATAGTAAAGGTAGCAGAAGATTTCCCTACTCTGAACTGTACAGTTCTCAGACAGACCATACAACCTTAATAGAAATAGAATCAGAGGAAGACACTGAAATTCCATGTATAACCGCTGACGAAGTCAAAAAAGCTGTCAAAGGCATGTCCTGCGGTAAAGCAGCTGGTGAAGATGGTATAACAGCCAACTTGATCAAAGACGGAGGAGATAATTTACTTGAAAAACTTGCATCGCTCTTCACGAAATGTATCGAGACATGTAGTGTACCGCGCAGTTGGAAAAATGCTAATATAATCCTTATCCACAAGAAAGGTGACATAAAGGAGTTAAAGAATTACAGACCAATTAGCCTACTCCCAGTAATGTACAAGCTATTTACAAAAGTAATTTCTACGAAGATAAGAGAAACCCTCGACTTTAACCAACCGAGAAAACAAGCTGGTTTTAGGAAAGGTTGCTCGACAATGGACCACAGCCACGCTATCAACCTAGTAATTGAGAAGTACGCGGAATATAACAAACCTCTTTATATGGCGTTTATCGACTACGAGAAAGCATTTGACTCCATAGAAATACAAGCAGTTCTAGAAGCTCTGCATCGACAAGGGGTACCTGGCATATACGTGAAAACCATAAACAACATATACAAAGATTGCACAGCCACACTACTTCTACATGAGAGAAGCAGAGAAATCCCGATTGGGAGAGGTGTGAGACAGGGAGATACGATGTCCCCGATGCTATTCACTGCATGTTTAGAGGAAATCTTTAAACGTCTAGACTGGGAAGACAAGGGAATTCGAATAGACGGAGAATATCTCAGCAATTTAAGATTTGTAGACGACATTGTACTCTTTAGCAATGACGGGGACGAACTACAAAACATGATTGATGACCTAAACAGGGAAAGTATTAAAATTGGGTTAAAAATGAACAGGCAAAAGACCAAAGTTATGCTCAATAGCCTAGCTAGGGAACAGGAATTTAAAATCAACAATGAACCCTTACAATGTGTAAGCGAATACGTATACCTGGGATAGTTAATAACAGGAACTCCTAACTAGGAAAAAGAAATTCTCCGTAGAATAAGGATGGGCTGGAGCGCATTTGGAAGGCATTACGAAATCATGACTGGAAACTTACCGCTCTCACTAAAGCGAAAAGTATTCAATCACTGCATTCTCCCAGTACTAACGTACGGTGCAGAAACGTGGAGGATAACGAAAAAACTAGAGATGAAGCTAAGGAGCACGCAACGTGCAATGGAAAGAAAAATGATAGGGGTAACGCTAAGAGATAAAAAACGAGCCGAATGGATCAGAGAACAGACAGGAGTAGCCGATATTATTATATCAATTAAAAGAAAGAAGTGGACCTGGGCAGGACATGTCATGAGGAGGAAAGATAACAGATGGACAGTAAGAGCGACGGAATGGATACCAAGAGAGGGAAAACGCAACAGAGGCAGGCAAAAGGTTAGATGGAGTGATGAAATTAAAAAGTTTGCGGGCATAAAGTGGAACCAACTCGCTCAGGATAGGGTGGATTGGAAATCGTTGGGAGAGGCCTTCGTCCTGCAGTGGACCTGAGCAGGCTGATGATGATGATATTTACGCTGCTCTTCTGATGTCTTTACTTTCTGTATCTACCCATGGTAGCCTGGAATGAATTGAGCAAGTTGTTAGACCAACATCTGGTCTAGCAACCTAGCCTCCCGAGCCACCGCCACACACCGGGTGCATTCAGTGCAAATGTGGGGAAATGCGGTTGGCACTGGCAGCAGCTCCATGCATCCCACTAGTGCCTGCTTCGCTCCTCTCAACCTCACTTCCGCTGCATGATGCACCCGCAACGCCCCGCCATACAGGCAAGGAATGATGTGCGCATATGCGCCGCGCTGGATGATTTATGCACATGCACAGCACTACCCTCGCAGTGCGCCTCTCCTCCTCTCCACGCTATGCTGGCTATACTCTGTGATGCTACTTTTAACTGGAGTTTTTTGCTTACAACGACGACACAAAATTTCCTCGAACCATAGAGGTATACAGCTTTGCTGCAGAAACACCGTAGTCAAAGGCTACTAAAAGGTCAACTGCAACAAAATTTAGGCCGCATAAAAAGTCTGAAGGAAGACTCCACTCAAGAGCATGACCCCAAAGATATTGGGACACTGAAACATCTCCCAGATTACTTATCTGAACCTGCATCATAGCAACGACCACAACTGCATAGTTTTTCTTAGGCGGTGGTCGAAGGTTACTAAAAAGTACATGAAACAAGTCCTGCAGCCTTGACAAAGCTGCTGGAGTGGTATGTACTGCTTGTGACAAATTTAGCAAAGTTCTGGCTTTTATGTTCCAATAAGCAAAAAAAAAAAAGAAAGGAGAGGCAAGAGGTACAGAACCATCGATCATTGTGTCATGTGAATGCCCACTGATTGATGACAAAAAAAAAAGAACCTGCATGACTACAATTTAAGTGCTTCATGCGGTTGCCCTACCATGTCCAGAGGCTGACTTTCTTCATCTCACATTGTTAAAAAAAAAATAAGTGTATTGTATTGCAAGCATTTAGCCAATAAATCATGGCCAGGCATATGAATGACACTAACATCTTTCGTTGCAGTTCTACTTGCTTCTCCTTGCGTGAGTAGTAGTCCATGATCTTGAGTCGCTGCTCAGCAACCAGGCGACCTTTCTCAATGTTGAACTCTTCTTCAGCCTGTGGGGGGAACAAAGTAAAATGAGAACAAGGTAAAACGAACTTCGTTCACACAATCTGACAAAAATGCCAGGTCAAATGGGCATGTTTTATTAAACTGCCCTTGCCGTGCACATGAAAGGCACCTTCTATTGTAAAAGTGACAACTTATGGGGTTTTATGTGCCAAAACTGCAATACCACTATAAGGCATGCCATAGGGTGGGACTTCAGATTAACTTGAACTATCTTGGGTGATGTATTCTTTCATTTAGCCCCCCCGCACCCCCCTTTCATGATGTGGCCACCATGGTCAGTAATCGAATTTGCATCATCGAACATAGTGCACTTTAGTTGTTTGCAACTCCTGGTGACATCATAAGTACACGGCTGCCACTGAGATCTACTCATTTCAAGTAATGGAAAGGTCGCTGAATGGGAACTTGACTAGAGCCAGCGTTTCGACAAGTGGACTGGTCAAAATGTGCTTCGGCCATACACTTTTTCTTCTCTTCTACTTCTGAGGCTGGAGCAGATTTAGCAAAATGCATACAGGTACACCTTTCACAGAAGGCTCCCTGGGCATCAAACCCCCTCTGGGCTGTGCTAAATATAAGTGAGCCCTCCAAAAAAGCACTGGTAAGGCTGTAACGGCAACCTCTGTACTCTTGTGACATAGCCAAAAATGAAAGTGCTCCCTCCATATTACGAAAAGGTCTATAAGCTTTCCATTAAGAAAGGCATTTGCTGTCCTCTCAAAGAAAACTAAACTTGTCGAGACACTGGCTCTAGCGAGCTTCTCTGGTCAGAGATTTTCTTCACTTCAAGCCTCCAATTTCCCCCAGACTTCTTTAGGAGTTTCTATTTAACTCAACTTATTTAAAGGAACAATAACAGCAAATGTTAAATGTTAAGTCAACATGAAAACATCACAGTGCTTGTTTCATGCCATGAAAATGCCTAGTTTGAACAAAGGCCGTATTTTAGTGGTCAGCGTGCCATCAGAACTATTGAAACCACCCGCCTTAAATGGCCAGCGATCCAGCCAGCTGTGCAAGAGGCAGGAGAGAAGGAGCACAAACTGGTTTTCTGCGACTCCCCAAAGCATAACACAGCTATCGTGCCCCACAGCTCCTACCGACCACAGCTTTTTGCTATGATTGAAGCATCTCGTCGCGAATTTTGCCAGTTTTTTTTTTTAATGAATATAACAGAAACAGGCAGGCAGCATTTTATTCTGTCTTTTTAATGCACTGCAATGACCTTTCTTTATTACAGGCAGTTTGAGTACCAGTAACCTTTTCTTTTTCCTTAACCTGTCTGCATCACTGGTGCCAGTTGTAGCATTTGCCCACTTCTGGCACTAGCTGTGCCCTACATTGACCTAAATTTCTCAGTAACTAAAGTGCTGTTAAAGATAATATTGACACTTTAGATGTTCTCAAGTATTTGCCCATCACTCTGTCAAAAGTTGTTCACCATTATAGTGTCCCTTTAAGCTCATATAGGCCTTCAAGGCACCATCATATCATCTTGTGCATCTAAACCTAAGCACATGGTCGTTTGTGAACTTCGCCCTATCAAAGTGTGGCCACTGTGATCAAGGAATTGAACCGAGCCTTTGTCGGCAGTACATCGTAACTACTAGGCCACCTCAGTGGTTTTTCCCACAGCCTAATGAAACACTTGGTGACGACAGCTGTCCTGTCTACACCATCGCATGTCCTAACTTGTGCCCATCATTGTAGTGAAGTTTCACAAACTTGCCAAACTAGACACATTCCGATGTAAGAAATTCAGTCTGCTTGGAGACATGGCTTTCTTTATTTGGAAAACAATACATGGCTGAAACATGCGTTCACATCAGAGCAATTGTTTGAAATGCCCACTATAAACAGGGAAGTCCAAGTATATGCTCCCTTTATTGCAATGACTTGAACTGTGCCATGTTATAGTTATGTCACCGATACAAAAACATAAGCACCATGTAACGCTTGCAGCATAAAAACAAAGAATTTGCACGAGCTCAGAAAAGCAAGAGCTTCAGAAAAGTTGTACTTTCGCAGCTCTCTACTCATATCCATACATTTTAAAGGGATTTACCACGCCCCCCCCCCCCCCCCCCCCCTTCGCTCATTTTTTTTTTCTTATTTAGAAAAAGGATGCAACCAAGGATATATAATCATGAGCACAACCTTGCGTTATGACATTCAATGACGATTACCTGCTTAAATGTGAACACACGACACAGAAACACGCCAGTTTCACCGCGGAGCGAGAGTTTGCCCAGGCCGAAACCTACAGCATCATATCGCTAAACAAGTTTTGAACTACTAGCTCGGGGAAAGCATGTTAATCGACGACATGAGCGAGGTAGTGTGACGGTATATTGCAATAGCTTTGAGCTTATTTAAGCGCAGGTAGCACAAGCAGCACTCATTCGACGGGAAGGCGGCCGGATATCACGCGCCTCACACCAACGGCAGCGCGAGCCGGCTGCCGGGCGCGTGCCCAATACTTACCTTGGCGTCGACTTCTTCTACCTTTTCGTTTGCTTCCTGTTCAATAAAAGCCATCATGTGCTTGATCTGAAAGAAACGAAAGCACGAAACAATCACTCCAGAGCGCCTACGGGTGAAAAAATCACCGACGCTCTTCTACCTGTTTCTTCACGTCAGAGTCGCTGAGAGCCATGGCTGAGGAATTAGTGGACGGGCGCTCTTACTTCAAGTTACGCGTACGACGTTTGTGGGCGCAAAATTTCGACCACTGCAATAAGTTTTAAAGACCTTCGTAGACGACGATCCTGCAGCTGCGGGCGGTCGATGCAGACGCTGTCATGTGACGAACGCTGCTAATCAAGATGATGATGATGATAATGCCCCAAATACATCAAGCGGCTTGTAGCTGAATAGAAGTCTAGGCAGTACTAACTACACCTCTCAAAGGATATGCTTTGTTCTACTGTAAAATACCTTATATAATGGATTGTATTTATAAGTAAAATGAATCCTAATTTTTGAAGAAAAATGTTTAATACCGCCATCTTGTAGCTGAATGTAATATTTTGTTATACAATTTCAGAGCAATATTAATAGCAAAACGCCAATTAGTTTTAATATCCTAAGCTTCTAAGGCCACTTAAGAAAAAAATGAATTCACTATTGATTTTATAGATTAGTAAGACATTAGTATAACTAGCAACACGTGCCAGAATTTGAAACCATATTTGTGGAAATCTTGTGCAATAGCGCTGCGGTCGTTTTCGCGCCTGTCGTCTGCTTTATTTTGGCGTCCGGCTACCGGCGCAATGTTAATTGCCAAGCAACACGACTTGAATAAACCTTGCGACTGGCAAAGTTCTGCTCGTTCACTGCATTTCTGCAATGCACGCGGGATACCAATAATCATCCGTCAGCACGTTAGCTGCAAACAGCCGTGTTGCGTTTGCGTGTGGCCCGTTACTATGGCTACCACGGCGCGCCGCAGCAGCGTGTGTACTTTAATCAACCTGATTGTTGGGCTAGTTAACTTTATGTGATCACCGCAAAGAAAGGACACCCACACAGAGAAGACGGTAGACGATACAGTGGTGAGCATATGCCGATGTTGCGATGTGTGGCTTTGCTGCATGTACAAATGTGCCTGCTTCGTCGAAATTTACGGAGCCCTCCACGACGGCGTCTCTCATAATCATTACGTTATTTGGCATGTGAAACCGCAGAAATCAATCAGTTTTTTACCGCCACAGTTGTGGCGACAATAACTACTTGCCGATAGTAATAAACGTTGGTAGCTAGCGGATCATCGATGCTGCGCGCATTGCGCACTCGTTAATTCATACGCACAGGATCATTGCAAGGAAACACTACAGGACAATTTGACAATAACAGCAGCGCGTGCGGCGTGGACAATGCAAATGCGTGCGTTTCTTTATAATTTTTGTTCAGCTAGGGTGTAATGTCTTCACCAGCTACAAACATTATATATATATCAATCAACCAAGCAAAGTTGCATAAATAAGAGAAATCAGCCTTTATTAAAGAAACTCCTATCCTGTGCAGAAGGAACAGTCACAGCGTAAGCTAGACATTGCTGCATGCTCTCTCAAATTTCTCTTTTGGTCTTTCTGTTCTCACTTCACCTATAGACCCTTTTCATAAACTGCAAGCTAGCTTTCCTACAATGCAGCTTGCCCTACTAATGGCGGCATTGGCAATCCGGCAAACAACGTGTGCAAGCGCAATTTGCTTGCAATAGGGTGTGTAAAATGTCGACCCAGCCCTTCTTATACAAACAACCCCAAAAAACGGGCCGCAGCATGTGCAACTTGAATTTTGACAGCATTTAAAAAAAGGCAGCTGTTGCCATTAGTAGGGCAAGTTGCATTGCAGGGAAGCTAGCTTTACAGTTTATGAAAAGGGTCTATTCTCCTGCGATCATCCTATTTTTCCTTTTCTTTGTGGTTGTCGTGCGTCTTTCTCTTCTTTTTCATATTCATCATCTTCATCTTGTTCTCATATCACCGCTGTCCTCTTCCCGTTCTTCTTATTCATCACCATATTCTTCTTAATTGTCGTAGTCTCCTTCCCTTTTTTTTTTTTCATAGTAGTCTTCTTCCTTCTCCTGTTCTTTGTTATCTTCCTCTTTTTCTTCATCGTTGTCTTCTTCCTCTACTTCTTCATTGCCATCATTGTATTCTCGATCATTTTCTTCCATTTTTTTCCTTCCAATTCTTCTCCTTTTTAACTGTATTCTTTTTCTCGTTCTTCATCAGTGCTTTTTTTTTCTTCTCTCTCCTTGCCTTCATCGATGAAAGCACAGCCGACGGCTGACAAAATGTGTAATGTCCTGAAACACCACACCTACTACCAGGACCATATGGTTGAAAACCCAACCATGTGGTCATCCAGGCAGCGGTGTACACCATCACCACCAAAATCAGCCATTGTAATGAGCCCATAACAGCTTATGCTGTAAACAGTACCTGCAAACACATATATGTACATGCTGTAATTATTACTGGTCAAAAATAATTTTTCTGATAATACGTGCATCTGTAATGTGCAGACCGGCAATAGAACTACAATACTGTTGAGACAAAACTGTGTCCTGTCAAGGTTTATAAAACCCATGTACCGGCCTTCAGTACCAATGCACACAATCTTCAACCAGAAAAACCAATGACATTTAATGTAAGCATTGCTATATACATGTCGTATATCCATGTCAGTTCCTACTTTGGGCATACCTTCTGGTTTGTCAACTTCCGAGACTGCCCAAGATGCGCGCATATGCGGCCTGATGATTAAAGAATGACCCGCCTCAGAGTCCTGGACATTCTGGTGCGACAGATTAACCAATTACACGGAATGTGCCATATGTAAATTCGGAAAAGTGCAGTTACTAAGAGTGTTGCGTTGCAGGTGGAACTGCATGCACGTGTGATTTCAGGTGACACAGGCAGTCAGATATGTGGCAGCACCGGAACCAGCAGCCTGGCCCAGCCACGACACATGGTGGCGGACGACAGTCAACTTCCTCAGTTATCAGAGGTGGATGTTTCGAGCAGCAACTGGCAGCCCGGCATATGATGCTACACTGGCTGGCAACTCAGCAAGCCACCGGTATGCACTGGCTGCATTTACACAGCACTTGCACTCATATTCAGCATTCCAACATTATTTAAGACAAAAAAAATATTGCTAGCATAAAGGTTGCACTTAATAATGGCAAGTCGAAACACATTAAAAAAAAACTTTCATTTCACACTGATAGATTTGCATTTTAGCCATATGTTTAACTGCCGCATATATATAACTGAAAAGAACGTTTCATGTTTATACTAGTTATTGCAATATTGTTATGTACAATAATTTGTTATATCATGGGTCAAATATATATATATATGCAGTACACTGTACTGAAGGGTATAATCACATGTGACATTATGACACTCCATTGTTGGAAGCAATTCATATTTCCAACAGCTGTGCAGCAGTTGTACTTTATATATTATAATTAGCTTTCTGTTCAGTGTTCCAAAAGTTATATCCACAAAGGTTAATGAATAATGGTACATTTATTTCTTCAGGTACGGGACATTTTGCATTAAAGCTTTATTAGCATATCTTCATCTGGAATGGCTTGACAGAGCGGAGACATACTGTGGAACGGCAACGTACACATGTTCAGTCCTTGCAGTTGACCTTCACTACAATGCATGCATTGCATCCGATCCAAACGGCCACACGCTGGAAGGCCTTTTATTTATTCTCAAAGCATTATTGTTCATCAACTGGCGTTAATACCTCAGTAAATAACAATGGATATTTGCAAAGTCTGCATTTGTTTGTGCATTGTCCCTAGGAACCACAGGCTGCTCAACTCCACCAACTAAATGCTATTTGTGACACAAACTAAGTAGTAAACATGGTGTGTACTAATTCTGCTGTGCAACCTAAAACATGGGCTAACATATATGAGCAATTTATATATAAGAATTCAAAAATTTACATCTCAGCAGAGTAACAGTCCCTGAAAAGGTGAATTCATGGGGCCTACGTAATAAACATCAATATAAGGGTTCACCTGGATTACGAACATGCCAGCTAGGCAAAGTACTTTCTGTAATGTGCAAAACTCTTCCTCCACCCAGCTGCCGTGGATACAGGTCGACAGTGTACTCGACCCAGCAAGCCTGTGAAGCAGGCTGCATGCAAAGAAGAGGCAAGTGCTTGTAATGTCAGATTATATTTATAAGTACATTACATTTCCCATGTATGTGGCATGTGCAGTGTACCCTTTGCAATATTTTTTTATCAGTACGTAGCCCTCCAATTTTCTTCAACATGGTACACATGCATGGATAGTTATAACACTTTACATACAGTAGGCTCTAGGTAAACGAAATAGTGGTATTATCAACTTTGGCTGTCCACTCACAGGCACAATGTTAGTGAAACTTCATAAACAGAACCCATCTAGGTGAGCCAACTTCCTCTCTCCAAAATGAAGCCAGACTTTGTCTCGTTAGTGCCTTTTCCATCTAGGAGTGACAGCATTTAGTCTGGTGACATCACACAAGCATGCCTGCTCATGTCGTGATATGCAAAGCAGGTACGGAAGAACCAGCAAAGGGAGCATTGGACTGTTTTTGTAATTTGTGGCCTCCTTGTGGCACGTATCACTGTCATGCTTGCCAAAGATGACTGTCATGACTTCCCTCCATATATATATTGGCCCTGCCAAGTCAGTAAGCAAAAGCCAGTTGCTAATGCAATGTATTTATTATAGCCGCCAGCCTTCTCCTGCAGTCAATCTTACTTATGTATAGCAAACACAAACAGGCCTGCTTTGCAGTCAAACCTCCATATAAGTAATGTGGATAATATAAATTCTTGGTTGAATTAAATGAAAAATACTACTACCGTTACGGCAATGTACGAATATACATTTTAAATGAATTATCAAATATAACAAAGCTATTCCCTTGGCAAACTGAATTTGTTATAGCATGGTTTGACTGTACTCTGTTTGCTTCACGCATTCTTCAAGGCACTTTATTGCACAGGCCCACGAGCGAAGGTGTGGAAAGCAGCCCGGCACCAGTGCTCCTGTGATAGCTGCGAGGCTGTCAGACCTGTTGAGCCGCTGCCGTCCAACGGTAGTGACACATGCCACAGACGGTCGATCGAGTGCCGCACATGCGGTGCAGTCACGCCTGGCACAGATGCCATGGTGCTACCAAGGTCCTCTGCGGCATGCAGGACCAACTAGTCCAGAGACAATGCAAGACGATCAGCCAGACCTCGATGAAGGAGACGACAGTGGCACATTGGAGAGGGACGCTCCATACTTGGACTTCCTGGCAAGCCTGACCGAACACCTTGTCCTCCAACCAGACCTCTCAGATGAGTAAGCAAATTGTATGCAAACAGCTGCACCGACAGCATAAGGAATACAGAGGGAAAGATGGGCCTCAGTGAAAATTGTGTGCGCATGCTTGGATCAGCTATCTTCATGAAGCAGCACACCTTAAACAAACAAACAAACAAACAAACAAAAGATATCTGCGCAAGCATGAAGGCTGAGATCATGTACTGGTGCTAAACTGCAACAGTTGGTATATTCCTCAAAGGCACATTTACTTTTATCGTGCACTTCTTTTGTGCCCGTGTTCGCCAAAAGGCGCTTGACAAAAATAGTGTCTTCGACCAGAATATTGCATCACCGAAATTACAAATCACGATCATGAACCAACAAACAAAAAGGATGGAGCAACCATTAAAGGTTACTTCATCAAGCAACGTTCAGAAGTCAATACACTTGTGCATAACTATGGGCCACTAATCACATCATCCCCCCCAAAATAGTCCCATAGTCACCATTTCTATGCATGGTAAAATACAAGCGACAAACTGAAACCCTTGTAGTGGAAGGAGGAAATAAAAGAACACTTGAGCAAGACAGCAATCACAAGTAGAAAATAATGAAATTGGATGAGAACAACATATAGTGCCGTGTTTCATCAGGGCCAGAAGCATTACAGCAGTCCAGTTAACTTCACATGCAGAAGGAAAGAGTGAAGGTACAAATGTATAGCACAGAGATCAATGCTGCCACCTACAGTGGATCACAGTGCAAGTGCTGTCACTCTGTACAAAATTACAACGCGCCACTGCCATCAACATGATAGCATCAACTAGCATCACTATTGATGATGGCATCAACTAGCATTCTATTTACGACACACTGTTTTGTTTATTTCATGCCAACGTTTTGTAATTTTCTTTTTCTATGCACAGCTATCAAACTATGATTCGCAACAGGCTGTCTTTCACCTGCATGGTGAAAACAACACTACTAGAGTTCCCTGTTTCCGTTTCAACATTTGTGCAAGAGCAGCATTTCGCATGGCTTCTCAGTGCACTCTAACCTCATGAAATACAGTAGCATGTGGCACAAAAATACTTCCATACAATATTTGTCATAAATATACTGTGTGCCAATTGCAGCAAGAAACATTACATTTACTTTGATGTGCCCAATAGCTTATTATATGCATGTTCATTAGACTCACAGATACTATGCAGTCTAACTTGGTTGCATCTAACAGTTGCATCTAAACATGAAAGTTGCATCTAACATGAAACTAGCTTCATTATATACCCAGAAATTCATTGTAAGCATATTTTCCATACACTGCAGGCCAGAATATTCTTCAGTACACTTAGTCATGAACAACAGCTTGTTCAGTCCATTTTATATCAAGGTTTAACAGCAATACCATTTCATGAAGAGCATGCAAAGCAAGATGCCCTTACAGTAAACAAATTCCAAACTTGCAGTTAATGCTGCCCAGCATGTGGACAACGAAGCTGTTCCCTTTGCCTGTTTTCAGTTGTGTAAAGGGTCGTTTTATTAGCAGTGCTGTCAAGGCTTTTTCATTTTATGCGATACATGGCTACTCATGCAGAGCCCTCCATGGTGCCTGTGAAAAGTACATTGCCAGGGAGGCCAGCGGACTGGACCAGGTGAGACGCAGTTGATCAGCTACATGCCATAAACAGCAACTTACGAAGGTGACACAACAGATTAGGTAGATGCATTGAAGCTTTAGTTTACAGTCCTGTAGAAGCTAGGCTTCCAATTACTTTTCAGTGTTTCACATCCCTCAATGTACATCAAAGTGTTAATACAGGCTTTCTTCCTTCCTGGAACTGATATACCTTTGTAATAAAACTGCTATGGCCACAAATAATTTTTGTACTCAGATCAAGCATGACATAAGAGCTTCTAAGGAAAGCAACACATAAAGCTGTCATACCCACATGTTCAGGAGGGCACAGACTGAAAGACCAATTGCAGTAAATTGTAGATTATATATTAGTGGTGTTCAATCAGAATCCTTCGTTATATATGTTGCTTTTCCATTATAGAGCTAATTTGGCTCTATTACCTCAGCAGGCGGTGGTTACTGGACAAAACAAATACCAAAAAATGGGTTCTGAATATCTGCAGTACGCAAGCTCGGAGGTCAAGCAGATTACCTGTGCAGGTTCACAAGGTTCAGTGTTCCACACAATATCGAATCAGTGTTTGTTGCATTTCATTTATCAGTTCTCTCATAGAAAAAGGTTCTGCTTTTGCAAGCTTTTCATGACACGTCCATTCACAGCTAAATGTGCAATTTTACAGAAAGGCAAAATCTACACAATTTGAAATGGTTATTGTGTAATGTAAAACTTAATTACAGCTGGCCTTTAAGAACTTTGCATATACTAGCTTCTGATGCATGAAAACTGTCAAGACGGGCTGCTGTAGTTGAGCCAGATGAATATGTCTTTGAGGCGTACTGCACAGAGCTTGCCATTGTGGCAAACGTGCATCATAGTAGGGCTCAGTTCCCACCATGCATTTTGTGCCCATGCTGCACTACGAAATGATTTTGCCGACGTTATGTTACCAATATCATCTTCCTAGGTGCCCACTTGTATGTTATTCCGAAATTCAGTCATCCCTCTGTTGTTCAATTGTGCAGGAGGTACTATGGAACCTGGTCTGGGAGCTGTTTCCAGAACTGTACCAACTGAAACGCCCAGCATGCTGAAACACCCAAAGCAAAGCCATATGAGTCAGCAAGAGGTTTTATGGAAGCGCAGTGACGGGGTTAAATTTATTCGCTGTAAGCTTATTCTCTGGAATACACTTGTTTAATATGTAGTAAATTACTATGTGTAATAAATATGTAACATATGAAATAGTATATAAAGAATATGTAATATAATATGTGACATATTTACAATAAATTTATTCCCTGTAAATTTCTGATTTCTGGCTTTCCATCGCAAAGTTGGGAATGCTGTACCATGAGAACACTCCGTGGGCCCTCTTGGAGAAACTTTTTCCCGGAACCGCTACGACAGAAATCCCGGGCATCCTGAAGCCCTAAGCGTGAAGTTGCAGGCCGTCAAAGGGGCCGGTGGCACTGTGGGCGGCTAGATTACAAAGAGCAATATGTTTATTCCTTGAAACTGGTTCCCATCCTACACCACGAAGTTAAGACTGTTGCTCTGCCAGGCCTCTGAGTTTGCGGTAGAGGCACTGCTTCCATTCTTCTTCGGGCACGTCCTTGGCCCAAGGTGGCAGGTGCGAGCTTGGCAGTTCAAACCCTGCCATGGCTGCCTGGATTGCTTGTATTTGTGCTGCGAAACAAGGCACACCAAAAACGAAATGTCAGAATTATATTGTTATGAACGTGTTATGGATGCGAAAGGTAGAGGGAATCAATTCCCCACACCTCTACCATAGCTGTTACAGGTGTGATGATTGGTTTATTTTTAAAGCGAGAGGTGAAAGCATATAAGCAAGGACATGGGACAATCAGAAGCGGCCGATCACCAAAGCCCTATCTTCTTCGTCGTCCTTCTTTATGCTCCTTCAGTACTTTGTTATAATATTATAATTACAGGTGCTATGCATAAAAAAGAAGCGCTAATGCTTGGAAAAACCACAAAGGACATGAAATTGAACAGATGACAATGACACTTTGCGGTTTCTGGCACTTGGTGCAACACCACTGATGTCGACGTTTCTTCTTGCGCTCTGAGCATTTCTTTTTTGGTCTGTAAAAGGGGGCTACACATTGTATTCGAAAAGGATCAACCAGTGACCTTTGCAAAATTTTAAAATATGTGCTGAGCCTCAACTGCCTAAACACAACAATTTGCATCACTTATGTTCCAGGGCCAATATTTCACGGTCATCGTTATGACCAGTGACTTTTCACCCTCTTCTACTCTTTATTCACTGAACCTAACTTCGCTCTCTTCGCATTGCCGAATAGAGTCATTAAAATTATTGCATAACATCTGATGTGACATCTTCAGTTAAATTATCAAATGACAAGGACCACATAAACTTTGCACCTCAGTGAACGACGAGAAGCTATCACAACATAAAACTTGACACCTTAATATCCTCGAACCAACATGTTCAAGTTCAGTTTTTTTTTTCATTCCACTGAATACTGGAATTCGTTACCTGGTTCCGTTCATTCACACCCATCGCCCACTTTTATAGCTGACATCCAGGACATGCATCTTAACATACCTCATCTATCTGACATTGGTGTTAGCTCTTGAGTTGCATTGTTTGTCTGTTCTATATTCTTTCATGTTCATCACATGTTTGTACACCTTTGGCCTTGTATAATTATGTATACATCCGTATTATTTTACCTGTTTGCACAATTTTCATTGCTGCTAGTTAAAATTCCGCATATCTTTGTATACCCACTCCTGCCATAGTGCACTTTGTGCCGCAGTTGTTTGTTTGTTTGTATAGATAAATAAATAAAATAAATAAATAAATCTCCAGGATGCAGGTTTCACAGCAAGTGTGAATATCTCCTCTGGTGAAGAGTACCTCACAACACTTGGACAGTGCAACAAACAAGTGCAGTGTCTAGATGAATCAGTAGTGATTGTGTCCACAAATCATTTAACACTTGCACGATGCAAAAATGTTCAAAATGCGAAAAAAATGAGGCTGGCAGGCCACATAACGCACAGGATAGAGAACTGGTCATCCATTAAAGTGTGTGAATGAGTACTAAGGAAAGGAATACACAGCCAGGAGCAGCAAAGTGATCGGTGGTGTGATAGAGTTAAGAAGCCGGCAGGCATATGACGGCATCAGTTTGCACTAAGCAGGGTGCAAAACATTAGATAGGCCTTTAGCATGCATAGTGAAGTTAAAATATGTTCATCTAAGGTTGCAATAGTTTGGGTTGAGATGCTGATGATTCCGTTTTGCTACTTGATATATACAGAAGGAGCTGGCACTATTACGTGTGCCGACAAAGTTACTGAAATGCCCAGCATGACCACGTTGGGGAGGGGTACTATGGTTAGTTTAGTGTCTAAGAATAACAAACACAACATGTCTACCTGATGTATACTTCACTTTCGTGTTCTTTGTTGGTGTCAATCCAACACATGCAACGTGACCTGGAGTGCACAATACAGACCCTTGCATAACATGATGGCAGATATGAACCCACACATAATACTACACTCACCTTGTCCTAAAGGTTCTACGGGTCGGGGCTCAGCAGGTCGCAGCATCTCCTCTGTCGGTCGCCACTCACTGGGGGCCTGCCAGTAAATAAACATGATTTTTTTGAAGGAGCACCCGTTGGCACAGTCACTATGTCAAGCTTACCTCAGGCAATGCCATAAACCCTGGAGAAGCTTCCTGTTCTTCTTCAGGTTCCTCCTGAAGTGCAAAAGCATTGCACTAAGAATTTTGTACTCGAGGCACAGTCACTACTCAAGCTTACCTCGGGTGATGCCATAAAGCCTGGAGAAGCCTCTTGCTCCTCTTCAGGTTCCTCCTGAAAAGCACGAACATTGCACTAATTAGCTCATTCAAATGCTTGAGTGATTGATTTCTGGGGTTTTGTGTCCCAAAACCACAATATGGCAACGCTTGAGTGAAAAAACAGCTATGGAGAAGGAAATGTTAACACAAGGAAAGAAACAGCATGTGTGAACAGGCACCAATCAGCTGGGCATCCTCAACCATACTAAGGCCACACGGCCATGTACTCTAATAATGGGAATCATTTAAATATAAAGGCCACAAGCAACACGTGCGTCTTTAGATGGGTGCACCTCTTCAAGTACAAAATATTTTTACAACACAGACACAGGGTCACCAATTGTAGGTTTGTGATCATGCTCGCCTTTATCATGCACGGCCACCATAGGGCACAGCCACCAATGTGTATCGGGTCTGTTGGGGCTATGCCCTGCGTGCAAAAAAGAGGCTTCTGCCATTTGACTCCTCCCATTCGAAGCTAGTGGAATGGGGTTTTGCATCACTATGCCTGGAATCCACGCTCAGAAAGTCGTGTATCCACAAGATGCAGTCTAGTTTTGATAACCAATTGGTCAAGCTGGCTTCATCTGGGTTCCCTGGTTCACTTGCGACTGGTCGCCAAAAGCCTCTTGCAAAAATCAAGAAAAGGCTCCTAGTGCTGGAACACCGGTCCTTTGTAAAGAGGTTAGGCTGGTGGCCGTGCCCTATGTGCACAAGTTGGCTCATAACCTCAAGAAGGTTGTGAGCATGCATAAAGTTCCGCTTGTCTTCCCAGCCCCTAGGAAGCTTGGAGGGCTTTGCTCTTAAATAGAAAGAGAAAAAGGAAAGGCAGGAGGCCGTGGAACTCAACACGGACTATCGTTCACGCAATGTGCCGGAGGGGTGGTCTATGAGATTCCTCTAACATGCGGCTGTTCTTACATAGGACAAACCGGTCGGTGTTTAAATGAGCGGATCAGGGAACACAAACCAAATGTTGAGCAACATAAAGAAGGCTTAAATTTGCCTAAGCATATTAGGAACTACCCTTCAAAGCTCTTGTGTACCACGCTTTCCTGACGTGCGGATTATTGCCAGAAGCAAAGATAGTAAAGCCAGGGAATTGATGGAAGCATTTGTCATAAACAAAAAGGGGCGACCTGTGTTTGAGTGACACTGCAACAGTACTGTATCAATCAGAAAGTTCACTGAGCATGCACTGCCATATCACTAACTGATATCAGCATGTATACTGTGCACCGATGCTGATGGGCAATATACTGTGTTTTTCTGCAAAATAAAGCAGTTGTCAGTGGCACTCTGTCCTGTGCACTTGCTTGTGCTTCGTGTCACCTTAAAGCTAAAATGCATGGATACCAACTAGCCCAGCAAAAAGTTGTGTTGAGTGAAAGAACTTTGTAACAGAATGACTGTACGTATAACAAAACAGAAGCTACGTATCAATTAGGAGAAATACAGCACAATATTACTATGTGAACCATAGTGCAGAAATGTTTGAGGTTAGCGTGCAGCTACAACTTGGAAAATGCAATGCAGCAATTCCCTATGGCACTGGGCTAACAAGTATATTTACCTGTCTTCACAAATATTTAAATGTTAAATTTTTAAGTGGTTTAAGCATTTGGGAATTAATAATGGGGAAAGAAGTTGCCAAGTGGCCAAAGCAAATAATGAATGTAACTGAAGTTACTTAAGAGCAATACAGCTTGTTATAGCTACAGCTAGAGAGAGAGAGAGAGAGAAAACATTTATTTAAACGAAGTGGGGGATCTTCCTCCACTTCGTTTAATTCTCTTCTTTCTTCCTTCTCTTCTTAAAAGATTTCATATCCTAACAGTGCGAACATTTCTAAAAATTGTTCTAGCTACAGCTAGAACAAGCAATGGTTGCAGATGGAGGCAAACTGCTCAAGGCCCAGGTACTGTGCAATGTCAGTGCACGTTAAAGAACCTCAGGTGGTTGAAATTTCCCGTGCCCTACACTATGGTGTTTCTCATAACCATATCGTTGCTCTGGGATGCAAGGCCCAAGAAATTATTATTGGAACAAGAAATGACATGGACGTTTATCAGGCAACTTACACTTCTGTCTTCTAGATGTGCAACTGCTATAGCACTTTTTTCCAGAGGAAACATACATGAAAGGCAACAAGATTAATTGCATTTGTGCATGTGTACACAGTAACCCTGAGTCAGTGTGCACATGTGTATGTCAGACAGCGCTATACTCATGTACAGATCAAGAAAAAAGTGGTGTCCACCAATCAAAGGACGCTCCTTCACCCAATCGTGCCTCTCTGTCCATGTGACGTCACGGCACATCGCCTCCTCGCCACGCTCTGATTGCTCTCTTGAGCTCGGCACAGAGGCAATCTGTCGCAATGTCACGTTGACAAAGCGGCACCATTGGCTGGAGGGGGGGTCCTTTGACAGGCAGATGCCGCTTTTTTCTTGACCTGTACACGAGTTTAGATGAAGTGTAGTGAGATGTCTGTGGTTTGACTTGTGCTTCTTTGCCAGGCACGCATTCGTTACATGACATGTAGTGAAATGCAACTGCCCCACATTCATCATCATCTATGCAATAAATATTGTTGCCTTTAATGCATGCATTCCTTCTGGCATCCAACACCTCGGCAAAACGTACTAGAGCAGTGACACATGTCGGCCACAAGCAGCCATTTGTAGCACACACATATTTTACTAGTACAGATAGATTGTTGGGCCTGCAGATGCAGACCTTTGAAGCCTGTGAAAACTGAATTCTTTTCTGCTGCGGCTACAGGCTCCTTCGGAATAATGTGGGTTGCGAGATGCGTTGTAATTATGCCTCTAGTATGCACATAGTGCATGCCATTTACAGGTTCATGGCTAACTGCAGCACATATCCTTCAGGTCCAGTCCAATATATCAGCATCTGGAAAAAATAAGCTAACCGAGAAATGCGCACAATATTGAAGCGAGTACACTAACTCACTATATTCGGCGCCTGTGGCCCTTACTGCCTGCAAGGGTGTCTTAGCCAAGTAAATAACATGACAGCTTGAGCTGTATGAAAAAGACGTGTTTATGGCCTTATGATGAGTATGCCGTAAACCCACGCAAAATACTACGTCTGCAGACTCGGGCGCCGAGACGCACTCTTGCATGCACTGTTCACAATTATGTGATATGACAGTCCAACTGCATTCAGGATTTCTCCAAGGCGCTACAGAATATATTGCGGACGTTCTTGTCGCTGCAATCGAAGTAAAACTGGCGCGCATACCATGTCGCTCGCCTGATCTGGGTCCTGCGGGAGAAGCTGGTAGCCACCTAAATCGACGCTGTCCCCGTCGCCGAGCTCCGAGTCCGAATCGGACGAGCCCTGCAGGTCCATGTGATAAGGGGGCCCGGACATTCCGCCGTCGTCACCCGGGCTGTCCGCTTCCGACAAATCGCTGTTCGGCACAACCATCGTGGAATTTCTGTAGTTTCAGGTTTCGCTTTTTAGCCGTTCACTAACGGTAATTTCGCAGCAGCGGCTGCAGGCACGTCGCCGCTGCAATCAGAGCGAGGTGGCTAAAGATGCTACTGCGCTATGGTGCGCATCACTTACACGTTCATATGAGCGCCAGCGTTATTTCAATCAATGCATTGTTTTAACACGAAAACGACAACACACACACGCCCCTCACCCACTTGTCTCGCGTCTCGGCCGGCCAACGCGCTCGCCATCAAAGCTTATTTTCGAATACAGTTGCGAAACTTCGCACACCCGCTTCCCATTCTTAACACCTGATGATGCCAGATTTTAGCACTGACAGATGTATGCGCCAACTAGTTACAAAAAGTATTACTAGTTTCTGGAGAGTAAAAGTCAAAACGTAAGGGGAAACTGTGTTTACAACTTGGAGCAGATAACGCCACCTTTCGCTTACTTTCCATCCTTATCGAACAAACGTGTTACGATAAGAAAAGCGCTGGCTTTACTGCAAGCGACTGCGTCATCCTTTGTTTCAGTTAATCAAATCAAAGAGACAAAAATTTTGCCACAGCTGTAAAAGCGCACAAACATTGTCGACCGAAATACGAGGAATATACGACAATTACTTGCGAACGCGAGGAGCCGACGCAAACGGACAGTGGCGCCAGCTGCGAGCGCTGCTGTCGCGTCGCGTAATATTGTGTGCGAGAAAAAAGTCGCAGAAGCGAGCCGTTCCTTGGAGGAGGAAAGTAATCGCCTCTGCTGGCAGCCAGCTAGTGCTGTCGAAAGAACGGCCCAGTCGTCGTTACCTGCGGGGGCTGACTTCGTGGCAGGGAGGAGTACCTCGTCTGGCCGGTTGCGAGGACGACGAGGCGCGATTCCGGAGCGAGCAGATGTCATCGGCAGCCAGCGCACCCGAGCTCAGGTGATGAGCACCTAGGGGGAATTCTCGGCCGTGCTGCTGCTGCTGCTTGGAGGAGCCAAACGGTACAAGGACGTAAGTGTAGGCGCTGCTTGTCTTTCCTCTTCTCCCGCTCGGGGTGCGATGTGCGGTCCGATCTGTCCCGCCTGGCCTCGCCAGTCACGATTCGGTCTTGTGCGCCGCTGCCCCACGCAGGGACGCGATGGTCGAGCGGATCGAGAGCGGACGGCCGGTGCAGATCCTGCGCACCAAGGATGACCACAGCTTCGAGCTGGACGAGGATGCTCTCGGCCGCATCCTGCTGGCCGACCACGTGAAGGATAAGCCCGTCGTGGTAGTCTCGGTCGCGGGGGCCTTCCGCAAGGGCAAATCCTTTCTGCTGGACTTTTTCCTGCGCTACATGCGCAATCAGGGCCAGGCGGACTGGCTGGGCGACCCGACGGCCCCGCTCAAGGGCTTCTCCTGGCGCGGCGGCTGCGAGCGTGACACGACGGGCATTCTCGTGTGGGATGAAGTGTTCCTGGTGAGCTGCGCTCTACAGGCGTGTGTTCTGATCTGTTCGACGTGTGCTACGTTCTTCTGACCCGCAGGTGACCACCTCGCAAGGCCAGCAACTGGCTGTCCTGTTCATGGACACTCAGGGCGCGTTTGACTGCGAGTCGACGGTCAAGGACTGTGCAACCATCTTCGCCCTGAGCACCATGACCAGCTCGGTGCAGGTCTACAACCTCTCCCAGAACATTCAGGAGGACGACTTGCAACACCTGCAACTCTTCACCGAATATGGCAGATTGGCGCAGCAGGTACGCGAAGATCCGGCAGTGACAGCTCAGAGCATGCTTAGTCACGTCACTCATGCTTGTTTCACTGCATCTTGCAGGACATGACTGAAAAGCCCTTCCAGAAGCTTGTGTTTTTAGTGCGGGACTGGAGCTACCCGTACGATGCGGAGTACGGTGCAAAAGGTGGCAGCACCATCCTGGAGAGGCGGTTGCAGATCTCCGACAGGCAACACCAGGAGTTGCAACAGCTGCGGAGGCATATCCGGTCGTGTTTCTCGGAGATTGGTTGCTTCCTCATGCCTCACCCTGGCCTGAAGGTACGTTCACGCTCGCTTCGCCCTCCCGCGTGACAGCTTCAGCGAGTCTTCTGGGATGCAGGTTGCAACTGCAGCGTCTTTTGATGGTCGACTTTCTGACATCGAAGAGGACTTCAAGAAGCATCTATTGGAGCTTGTGCCCTCGCTGCTGGCCCCAGACAACCTGCTGGTCAAGGAAATCAATGGTGCGAAGATCTCGTGCCAGGAGTTGATGTCATACTTTAAGGTAGGCAGATGTGTTCCCCTTTCTTGGTCGTTGTCACTGTTTGCTTGCTCTTCCAGGTGTACGTGAACATATTTAAAGGAGACGAGTTGCCCGAGCCCAAGTCAATGCTTGAGGTGAGAAACCGCAGTTCACCTTGAGCAGTGTGTTACCTCATGTTTGGTCTAATCTTTCAGGCAACTGCTGAGGCGAACAACCTGGCAGCTGTGGCTACGGCCAAGGACAAATACACGAGTGGCATGGAACAGGTGAGAGCTACCTTCCACTCACAGCTCCAGAACATGGTGGCCAGACTACATTACTATGGTCTTACTAGAGGGATCACTGTGTTACCTCGGGTGACTTTCCATAGCAGGTTATAGGGCGTCATGCTGCTAAGCTCAAGGATACAGTTCAATTTTGGACCATGGTCGCCAAATTTGGATAAAACAAGAACACCGTGCAGATTTATGTGCACGTTAAGGAACCCCTAGCAGTCAAAATAATTCCAGAGTGCTCCACCACGGCATGACTCATATACCATGGTTTGGGCACGTAAAAGCCCAGCAGTTATTATTATCATGCTGCATATATCGCCTTGACTTTTCTCCACGTCAAGTGTCTTGTTAATAAAATGTGTTGCCTGGCATGAACATAAGGAACCACTTGTCCTAACAAGGACTGCAGAAAAATGGCCAGTTTCCTGTATTCCTGCTAGTTATAGTGAGCGAATATACATTTTCTTATGTTAGATCTTCTCAAAAGCTAACTACTGCCCATATAAGTGCAGTGTGCTTGTCTTAGCGCTAGCAGAGTTCATGAAGCACTTTGGAAGTGTTAGTGCATAGATTCTGAGCTTAATTGAACATTTCGTTTGTCATTTTGTTTTATTGAGACTACAATAATGTCCTTTCTCTTTTTAAACTGCAGTCTTGTGTTTAATAGCATGCTGTCACACAAAGTGTATGTATGGGATCACAGGCACACTGGTTACATCACTGTAGTTTTTTGCCCTGTAAGTGTGTAATATAGCTTTCATTAAAAAATTGGCAATGGCTGTCATACAACTGGTGTGGTAAAGCAATTTGACCTGGCTCATTTCAGAAATCTTTCTCTGGCGCCCTTTTTTTACTGTTTTTAATGCTTCAATTGTTTTGTACAGTGGTGGCATAGAGATATTTTAGAGCAGCTGAGTGTTTTGCATTCTTAAAACTTATTCATTCCATCATTCAATTAGCACTGTATGACAAGGACCCAGCTCTTTTCTATGAGGGAGCTGTCCTAAATGATGCTAATTTCCAGTGACAGAGTTTACAGATGGCTAATTTTGGCATTTTAAGCAGAAGATTATTTGTAATGCTCACACACAAAAAAAGAAATCAATATTTGGGCCAGTCATTGGGCACCACTTGTCATATGAAAAACTACCCCAACAGGTTGTTGAATTGGGAATAGCTGCCTGCAGCCACAGGGGCTGCAGGCAGGACATGTACAAAACGTTGTTTTGCACATGTCCTGCCTGCAGTTGTCCTGCCTGCACATGTCCTGCCTGCAGGACAACAGTTCACGCTAATGCTAACGTGTCTGCAGCTGTGCGGTGGAGACCAGCCCTACCTGAGTCCCCAGTTGCTGGAGAGCCACCACCTACGGCTACGCGAGTCAGCGCGAGAGCTGTTCTCCAGCACACGCAAGATGGGCGGGGAGGAGTTCTCCCAGCAGTACCTGGACCGACTCACTGAGGCAGGCTTCCTTGCGTTATTTTCTCGTTCAGCAGCAGCAAAGTGGGGCGTGTCAAAAGGCCGCCACCGTGCAAGACACAGTAGGTCTCTCCCATTTCGTGTTCGTTCGGTGGCACTCCGTGGCTAAGTGTCGGCGCTGACTGTTGTTGTTCGTCGCTGCTCGAGGCTCGCATCACGTTCACTTGCAAGCAAAAGGCATGGCACGAAACAGGCTTGCATGGCTGGCAGGCTGTACACCAGAAAGTGCTGCCTACTGATCATAAGTGGGAGGAAGCAAATGCCTACATCACTTGTTGTCTTGCCACAGCTGGTATCTATCAGCACACTTGTAGTACATGGGGTCCTACATGACTCGCCATAATTAAAAATATATGAGTGCCACATAGCTGGACACAATGAGATGTTATAGTATGCTGCCATTTGGGAAAAAGTGTATATTAGCTAAATACATAATTAGTAACTATTAACTAAACAACCTGATGTTATAACTAGAGCAAAAGTACGAATTAGAAAATTGAAGACCATCCCGGAAAGCCTCCAATACACCTTTCTCTTGCTGTTTACATACTACGTAAATATTTTTTACCAAACCTGAAAGAATGTTGAAATATGAGAGTGTTGGTGCATAATGCCAAAATTAAGCAACCAGCCAAAAGATGAAGCACAGGGGAGAGAAGTGGCATACACAGCGACCGGACTAACAACTGTTTTTAATAAACGACACCATCTTTCAGGAAAACAAGGTGAGCATGCATTGTTCAACAGACAGGACAACCAAAGAAGCTGAGGGATAATGGAGTACGTATCACTGGTGTTGTGATAACTGATTCGTGACATTGAATCCCAGCCAGGGCGGCTGCATTTCGATGGAGGGGAAATGTTGAGGTCATATACAGTGCGATATCCCCTTCACTACGGCATCTTTCATAACCATATCGTGGTATTGGGACGTAAAACCCCAGGAATCATTGTCGTTGTTAATGGGAACTGATAAGGACCTTAGTTTCTTCTGCATCAGTGGGATATATGTCATGCTAACGAAATTGTGCCTCTACATGCTGATGTGACAGGCCTCAAGAATTTTACGCTCCACCTTGCCTCCGTTTCTCCCAAGGATTTTGACATTAGACAGTAGCGGGACACTACCGCATTCCTGGTAGTGGCAAGGGACGTTACGCCCGATCGAAGGATTAAAAGAGTTGTGTTACTCGGGCCGCCTATCATTTATACATTGGTCAAGTCGGCCAACGTAGGCTTTGTTGCAAGACTGCAGTATATCGTAGCACACTACACGTGTGGCAGAAGTTGTGTGGCAGTTTTAGTGCTGCCATATGAACAAAGGTGCGGAAGCTTACAAAGGGTAGAAAAACAACACAACACTAATGCCCTGTCTCGCACCAACATCTGTTTTTCTTAAGTTGTAGGAAACGATTTGTAAACGGCATCACTTCAACAGTGTTTTTTCAACAGCTGTCAGTACCCGTTTTGGAAAACCAGCAGCTTTAAACACACAAACTTACTGTCAAAACTTGACTCAATGCTGTGGTGGCAACTCTTCCACAGTGCATTGCAAAACCAAATCTTGGCAATAATTTCATACATATTCTGATAAGCCAATTCCATAACAGTTTCTTAACATGCATGTGATGCAGTGTGGTGGAGTGCTGCAAAATGACGTTAGTAAGTGACATGCACTTTGGTCCTGCTGTGCGGTCACCTTATGCACCTTAACTCTTATGCTAAAAGCAAGGCAGTGTATGAGGAGTGTTGCTCAGAAAGTGGTTGCATTCTTGTCATTCTGCACCATCTTGTAGAGATGGGCACTGAAATATTACTAACTCATCTATCCGTGCATGTGGCTAACATAACAAAGCACGGACGATAACACTTTGCATGTGCCATAACACAGCTTAACGTGAAAGGTTGCTGTCCGTGCTAATGTTGTACCAACGAAAGAGGCAAGGTGTATACCGTTGGCTCATTTGCACGCGGAACTTGCACAGGGGTGATAGCATCTGGCAGTCAGCTTTGACCCCAATAAAGGCTGCCACACCTTTTGCCAAGTTTGTCGTTTTGCTCTCACATAGCTCATATACAAATTCGAGACAGCTGTCCTGTTTTTGTGGCCTTTTGTAACTGTGCCTGTAATCATGTTTCCTTGGCTGCACTGATGCCCATGAGGGAAGGAAGGCTCAGCTCATAATGATAAAATGCTGCCGAGCAAGTCAGTTGGCCCAGTCTCTTGGCTGTAAGCGAAATCCAGCTGAGAAACAGCATTTCAGCTCACCTGGAATTCGAGATGTCTTACAGAGCATGAACAGACAACTTTGCCGCAGATATTCCAGATACAGTAGAACCTCGTTATAACGAACCCGGACATAACGAAGTAATCACAATTCCCCTTGAAATTCCTATAGATGAAATTGATATTGGTTATAACGAACTAATGGTTATAACAAAGTAATTACCGCTCCCCCTTCAACTTTGTTATAACGAGGTTTTACTGTATATGCGCAAACAACAAAAAAAAAGGGGAATAAATCAGTATTCATTAGATATGTGTGCAATGTGAGAAGGACAAAGGCGCAGTGTACGTATGAATCTTTTTTTTCCCCTGTGTGACTTATTCACGTAGGAGCCAACTGCAGTGCTCTGGCATACATTTCATACATGTATGTACACTTTCATCAACCCTAGCGCTTTCATTTCTGAGAAGTCTGTATGGATGTCCTCGTAGCTTTTTGCTGCTAGTGGGTGGATGCAAACGCCTTAAGAAGAAAAGCTCAGCTGACGTGTGCATTGCATGTGCGCGGTTGCTTTCACAGGAGATCGATCAGACCTTCGAGAACTTTGCCAAGCACAACGAGGGCAAGAACATCTTCGCGGCGGCGCGCACCCCAGCCACCCTGTTTGCCGTCGTGCTGGCCTTCTACTTTGTGTCGGGCGCGTTCGGCCTGCTCGGCATGTACGCCTTCTCCAACTTCTGCAACTTGCTCATGGGCCTGTCCCTCATCAGCCTCTGCCTGTGGGGCTACGTGCGGTACAGCGGCGACATGCGCGAGGTGGGCGCCCAGATCGACAGCATCGCAAACGTCATCTGGGCCAGCGTGAGTGGTCTTCTCCTAATATTTGCTTCGATTAGTCTGTTGCAAGGGGCATCCACGAAAGAAAAAAACTCGGTCGTTGGCTTGAGACTGAGTGGAGGCAGTTTTGCTGTTAGGGCAGCATATGGCCAGCATCAGGCATCGCTAGTGAGTAAAAGTTAACATTGCGCACGATTATCCGTAACTCAACCAATACAAGGTAGTGCTAACCAGCACTGGTAGTACGCGGATGATTCCAGTACAGTGAAACCTTGTTATAGCAACGACCTTCTGGTACGCAAATAGCTTTGTTATATCACGTAATTTGTTCATTTGCTTTGTTATGTACATATTTGCTGCATAGAGGCTTGATTCCAGCTGACTTAGGTAAGTAGTAGTTATTGTGAAAATCATACCCTGTTACACAAGGCAATTGAAAGAGGTTCGCGAAGACATTGTCCTTGAAAGGAAGAAAAGAAAAAACTCGAATCCAGATTATAAGATTATACTGTATATACATAGCCCTCTACATGAAGGCAACGGAAGTAGAAGGTTACTTCATAAAATAAAAAAAAAAGAAATTGCTATCACTAGCCAAGTCAAAGTTATTATAATGTTTCGAAACACGTTCGGGTACTATGTTCACAATGCAGTGGACATTGGTCAAGGCAGCAATGACCACTGTTTGCTGCCTTGTCAAGAATGGACCCATACGCTGTTGGAAACATCAGTAATGATTTTTGCTTGGCCAGTGACTTTCTCTTTTGTTTAACACATGCTGCCTGACCTAAGCATTGCTACTCTAGCTTTAGTTGATGAACATTTGACTTAAAAGGTTCCTTGTTAGAAGCACAATACAAATGAAGCTGCTACTTATCTGTTTTTGTGTGACTGAAGAAGAAATAAAGGCTGATATTCCATAACTACAGGATTGCAAATGTATGTGCCCACATGAAGAATTTGGGTATGTACAAAATAAAAAGAGACGTTGAAAAAAAAAAATGGAGTGCATAGGTAGGTACACATAAGCGCCTTTGTGTGTTTTCTCTGCCTCTGCTTGCATCATGTTTTCACAGAGCCGAAAGAACTTGCCCAGAGCGTCATGTTAAGGTTTCTTGCTTTTGATGAACTAGTTACACCATTATTGGTTACATAAGATTATAAAATATCTGAGATATACCTCTAGGCATAAACACTAAACATTAACGGTGCAATGTATTTGTGTATGTGAACACACTTTGTGAATGGGAAAAAAGAAAAAGAAAGCCAGGAAGAACCAATTCAGGTTGTGTGTGTGTGTGTGGTACTTTCGGTTTGAAGTTTGATGGGTCCGGTGCGGTGTAGGGTTGAAAAGAGGAACACACGTTCAAAATTCTTGTTTTATTGATGTTTCGGCCGGTGGGCCAGCCTTCGTCTTTCTTTCTGACGAAGGTGGAAACACCGGCCGAAACAAGAATTTCGAACGTGTGTCCCTCTTTTCAACCTGATATATATATATATATATATATATATATATATGCAGATGTAAAAGTTTATGGACTCTCTCCAATGCACATCACAGCACACACGATGCAAATATGCAGTGTCTGTATTGTTGCTGTTATCGCACTGGATGGCCAGTATCAGCAAACATTAGTGAACGTCGGCGAATACAGAAGGCAGGGCTCCACCACTCATTCCAAAGTTATGCACGGATAAAGGATGGATTATGCAGTGTTATGTTAACACACACACGAAGCATTCTGTACAGAGTGCCTCTAAATACGTACTTCCAGTGAGTCTGGCGATTTTCGTTCCTCTTTCAGCGTGCCTGTGGAGCTGCCAGAGATGACACTTGTTATGCCAATGCAAACAAGGAGGACTGGAGTGAGCTTCTCGCATTTAGAAAGAAGGCGCAAGGGCAGACAGATAAGGGCACACAGACAGTCCTTCCTTATCTCGTGGCCTTTGTCCCATCTCTATTCCATCGCTTTCATTTTAGATTCAGCTCTCAGCTGCTGTTACCAACAGAGGCTCAAACAGTTGGAAGCATCTGCTGAAGGGTCGTCAGTGAAATTGTTCAACGCAAAGCAGTGTAGAGCAAATGAATCACTGCCTTTCATTATCACAGCAGTGGCCCTTTTTCTTCATGAAAGATGCATATCCAAATAGTTAAGAAGTCGACGGCATATCATTTGGAGCATGACACTCGTTTAAGAACGTTTTTAAAAGCATGAAGTGGTGAATTTTGATGCTAGCAGCGATCTAGCAGCAAATCAGTATAGAGGCAGAGGGTTTAAGCAATCATTGGTAACCGAAAGCAGCTGTACTTCTGGAAATGAAAGCTTCCACGATGCATACTTCACAGAAAGTGCAAATTCCCTCTCTGTTAATGCATGACTCTTAATGGATAACTACGCAGTTCGCAAAAAAAAAAAAAAAAGGGATATTACTAGGTGTCACTTTTAATTAGAGGCTATGTCTCAGACAAGTGAGAACTCCGCTTCTTTTTGTGGATGTAGTGCCCTCTGCACCCTATTCCTGTTGAAAAACAAGATTTTTTTTTAATTGCTTTTTAATCAATAGAGGCTAACTAAAGTGTGACATTGCATGATGACAAGGTGCTTATTTTTTATAAATTGCAAGGTAGTTGGGAATGAATGCTTTAGTAGTGCTTTAGCTTGATTGCTTCATGTTACAGTCTGCCTAGCACAGACCTTTGATGAACCTCTGGAGATTCACACTGTCTCGTCTGCACGGTTTGCGTTGCAGCTGCTCAAGCCCCTGTACAAGACTGTGATGCAGGACCGGGTGCTCCCACCGCACCTCACCGGGGGTGCGGGCGAGGGCACACGGGCCCCGCCCCCCAACGGCCGGCTCAAGGCCAATTGAGCCAGCGTTTCTTCAACTCTCCATGCCAAGACTCAAAACACCACCCAAGTGCCTTGTTGTGGGCCCCCCGCTTCTCTGTTTCTCTTTCTTTGTATCGTTATGGAGGAATAAAAGGCCCTCGTTGTGCACTTGTTGCCTGCCCTCCCATCCGGCCAGTCTACTATTGAACATCTCGAAATGGGCGCTCCACCCACCCGTCTCGCGCAAAGGGTTCAGCTTAACAAAATTGAGAGAAGAGTGTGTGTTAATGTGTGTGCAAATGTGTGTTAATGATATCTTTATGCAAGCTAAAAGGGCACTGACACAAAAATTTTCATCTGATGTTCTTTTGCTGCAATACGTAGCTGGGGACCTGTTATTCATTACATGGCACATCGGTCCCTCCAGTGTGCAATAAAAAATTATTTATGGCCTATTTAGTACGGACTAGTCTCAGTTTTGCTTTCGGAGAGCTCGAAAAACGACAAGCTACCGGGTGCAACTGGTGCTGTCTAGCGTTCGCAATGGGGTAAACAAATTCAACCATGTGAGCACACATAACTGACGCACTTCCACACGACCTGCAGCGCTCGTTTTCTTTCACCTGTCCTGCGTTTTGTCGTCGTTGCTGGTCAAAGAAATGTTCACTTTGAGTAATCAGCCTGAATGAGAAGGTTTGTTTTACATAATTCCGTTGGCACAGTCAAATCGAGTGTTTTCCTCATATGATCTTCGACTGGCATTGTTTAAATGATTCCCATTTAAAAACGCACCCAGTATATGTGAATCTCCACAGTGTTGAAGGTATCAGCCAGATTGTGGCAGGTGTAATGGGGTTTTTTTCAGTGAAAACCACTATGTGATGATGAGGAACAGAAAAATGGGGTATGCCAGATTAATAGAGACCACATGGGGTTCTTTAATGCAGACATAGATCTAATATACATAGGCACCCCTGCGTTTTGCCCCATCTAGATCTAGGAACCATACCTAAGGCATCTAGTTTGCGGACATAACACTTGACCTGCTAAGACACCACAGCAAGCAAACACTGCCTTCAGAGCTAACCTAATGCGGTTGCCTGCTGGATATGGCTGCCAACAAGATTCCTTGCTAAATTCTTGCATGTAACACAAGGCTGACTGCTACGATCAAACACACTTTACAGCAAAATCCACGTGTCGAAGCACAGCGAAGAAATCTTCACTCCTTGCAAGAGCCATCAATAAAAAAATTGATTTGTGGGGTTAACATCCCAAAACCAGCTCTGATTACGAGACGCTGTAGTGGAGGTCTCCGGAAATTTCGACCGCCTGGGGTTCTTTAACGTGCACAGACATCGCACAGCACACGGGCCTCAACATTTTGCCTCCATCGAAATGCAGCTGCCACGGCCGGGATTTGATCACGCGACCTTCATATCAGCAGCCGAGTGCCATAACCACTAGACCACCGTGGCGGGGCATCAGTTAAAAAAAAAGAAGCGCGCGCGAGAGAGAAAAGGTGTGAGGGTCCTCATATTTTGATATGACAGCTTAAGTTGCCTCAGGAAAAATGTCTTCCCAGCAATGCACATGGGCTTAGAAGTGAAGCCAATTTTAAGGGGATAAGTGTAAGCTTGGTGTCTGTAAGGTGGCCTTGCCACAGTGTGTGTTGCACAGCGAAGCCTGCGGATAAAGGAAAAACAATAGAAGCCATTAACAGTGACATGAGTGTAGTCATCAACAGCGTTCATTAATACTAATAATGGCAATAATATAAGATGCATCCTTCGAGGTAAAATACACCAACATCTTTGCTGCTTGTCCTTCGCAGAGTAGAAGCGCTGATGAATTTAAGATGACAACTTGCTTTGTTATCAGATGAAATTTCTACACAGCAACACAGCAACTGAAATCTGAAGAGAGAGAGAGAAAAAAAAAACGGTTATACACTATGAGAATGCATTATACATTTCAGAGTAAGTGAACTAAAACAGTTTTGCTTAGGATTCTTTTTATTTATTCAGTTTTTGAAAGCCTCACTGACAACTAAGCACACTTTTGCTGTGAACTGCAGCTGCACTGTTATTCTTAATTGCAATTAATATAATAATTTTTAAACCACACGGTTCTGAGTTAATCCTGTGCAGTGGGTAAGGCTCAATGTTGGCGTGCTACTATAGTTTGTGCTCTACAATTTAGATGCCTCAATTTTCACATCTATGTGACACTGTAGCAACATTATGTGTGAAAATTTGGCAGAGTCGATTGTGCAAGTTGAACCACAACACAATACAGAAACAAGAAAGGAGCACCCTGTTTGTTTGTCTTTCGACCTCGTCTCAGTGGTTTACACAATGGTTCAACATCAGGTTGGCTCAAAACACCAAATCTGATGCAACACGCTCCGAAATACTGGAGTTGTGTGACTACTCACAACTTTTTACGCGAATAGTCCCTGTGATTCAATTAGTATAGGACTTGAGAGCTTACTATCTAAAGTTGTCAAAATGTTTTCCATTAAACAAGGATAATTAAGGAACGACTTAAACTAGCTTCCTTTGGACCCTATGAAAGGCTTTGCAATGAAGGTTTTCTGAAAATACACTAGCAAAAGAACGCAAAAAATAGTCTGTACCAAGGGCACAGGACTGTACCAGTAGTTTCACTTGTGTATTTTGAACCTATGCTACAGGGTAAATTACTATATTTAGTAGGAGTTCTCAAGCATGAGCATATGGCAGTTGGTCCATCTTGGAAATGTGCAACATTTTGGAATTAGAGCACAGATTTCTCAACTGCCACAGTCTGACTAGAAGCACTAATACACCTAGTTATGGTAGGATGGAGCTCAATAATTCAAGCACCGGTACTTCATTCAGCAAGAAACGCATGAAAACTGAGGCAGCACTACGGGGAATATCAGGACAAACATATCATCACTATGCCAATTACACTAGCCAACTCCTTCCATGGACCTCAGTTTTCTTGTTCGCAATCACATTTGGTGACTGCGTTCCATGTGTGGGGTTTTATCTTCTTTTCTCGTTCTGATGACAGTGCTTTTTTTTTTTTTTAATCGTGCTCTTAGGTACAACGGGGTGGGCATCAATATGATGAACAGATGCGATTCATACACGAAACAAAGCAGTGAGCAATAAAATGGTCGATGCATGAACCCAGCAATGTAGGCCAGGTGGTTGGCCAGGCCGAATGCCTGCTGCACGTAGGTGACAAATAGGTGTTCATAGTCCTACCTTGGTTTTCGTGCTTTTCTCATCGAAGTATAGATTACCAATTAGCCCAAACTGCCACCCTTGTGAGCACCCTGCCAACAGTTAAGCAATGGTTGCTCTCTATGACAGTCTACTCAGTATCTTCAAAGGATATCTGATAGGCCTCTGTTTAGAATGAGGATGTTTAGAAGTCAACTTTGTCCTCCACTTGTAAAGGTACCACACACGTGCTGAAGGATTTGGTAGAGGTGTTAACATCACAGTCTTCCATCCGTACAATGTGTTGTTCTCCTGTGGAGCTCAATGGGTGACTTAGGCCTCCTGCAAAAGCATGACGATGACTGGAATCCTAATACAAAGCAATTGAATGTGACAAATATTTCAAACAATTTCACTGCAAGATAGCTGCAGTTGCTAAAAGGGGCATCAGTTCAAACAGCATGCGTGGGGCAGAGCAACTTAACTGCTCAAGAGCTAGCTTTAAAAGGGCTGTGAAATGTTTTCTGAATATACATTGCCTCATTGCATCGGGTGGGTTGATTTTGAGTGATAAAAACAGTTTCCATTTCCCAGCGCTCATTCTCCTCAGCACTGCAGATGAAATCACCTTGGTCGCCACCATGGCCTCAGAGACTCGCACGTTCCCTACACCCTTTCTGTCATCTTATACACCCTGCTGTACATCCCTCCCCCTCATGCATTTTCTACACTCAAAAAGCTAATCTCAACCACGTCATGTGGGGCTGTGCTTGACAATACCCACTTAAATCACTTTATATTAATAATAAGGAGCAGTGGGAGGCTGCTATGTACAGCTCAGTGCCAGAGGTCCAGGACCAGATCCTGGACTGAGCCAAGAAATAAGCGGACACCTACCACGAGTAAGTTTTCCTGCTGCCACTGTCCCTTTCCCCTCCTGGGATAAATAGTTTTTCTCCTTCTCCTCTTCCGAGAATGAAATGCCCTCGGAGGTTATAGGAAAACAAACCGTGCTCCAGCCTTGATTCTGTATGGTAGCACCACGCAGGGTCCAACTATTTTCTTACTTTCTAGCTTTTGTATGAATTATTATTTTAGGGCAAAGGAAAGCTAGCAATATGTTTACGTTTTTAAATGTCTTCAGTCGATGTCATTGAAACATCATTGAATAGTGGCAAATGAGTTCTGCGGAAACCCGCAAGGTGGAGTAACCGAGAAATCTGTATGGATTTCCTTGTAGCCTTGTGCTACAAAACGGGTGGATGCTAACTTTCCCTTTCATCATTGAATAGCACCTACAAGTGCCAGTCTGCGATGTCACATGGTCATTCTGGGAATGCAACGATGCTAGGATTTCAAAAGGTGTTATTTAATGCACAGTGAATATTGCACTGAAATATTTCAGAATCAGCATACTGAATGCTTCCTGAAGCAGTGAAAATCACCACCGAGCCCTTCAACAAGAAAGGAGTAATTCAGTAAGAATGGAATAAGAAATGCAGTGTTTCAATAAGACTGGTTGAATTTGAAGCAGCGCAATACGAATTTACTTCCAGTCTCACCATGTCTCCATCCCTTTAAAACAATGCACAGTGCTGCAGCATCATGCTTATCCCCTTCAGCGAACACAGCACTGCACGTGCATCTGGTGGCACATGTTCAGTTCAGCAATGCCATTGTGGGGGTGGCCAAGTTAATTAAAACCAGGGATATTAACCTTGAGTGATCATTTCCAGGAGTACTTTTACTTCCGAAATATATCACATGGGCAGTGCCATCTGTGCCAAAAAAGCCAGCATTGGACCAGGAATGGCACTGGTAGTACAAGGCTAAACTGAGAGCACCTCCAAACATGGTTGTACAAGAATGCCACCCATTTTGTCATTCACAAGCACCTTGGTTATCCAGATGTACGACTGAAAACAGCATGCTGCATTTATATTAACGATGTTTTTTTTGGTCCAATGTACTTTGTGCGAACTTTGTATTTCACTGTTGCTTTAGAAATGCTACTTACACAGATTGCTGTTTTCTCTGTATATTTGCATTCAATGAGAAATGAAATTTTACTACAAGACACCCCTGCAAAATACATTTCACCGAACTACCTGCTTTGGCAGCTCTCATTTCACCTTTTCTCATAGCAACCTGTTAGAAGCTTGAAGAGAGTAACCAGTCCACTAACTGTACATGCTTTGGGTAAAGCTTTAGAAAGGAATATAAACTCCGTTGTGAGGCACCTCAATACTATCTACACAAGTTGCAGAATGATAAAGGTGCAATTACATCACAGTTTAAAATGAGACAAAGCTTTCTCAATACAGTGAGAATGGATTGTGCCAAGAACAAGTGAAAACTTCCATGCTTGCTCAAAAATAAAAAAGAACACCTATAATGCATGCTCTATCCTATAAATTGACTTTTAAAACCCAGTATTACATCTTTTAAAATTCACTTCTAGGAGACCGAAAGCCCAATATCTTAGAGTACTACATGAAAAAAAAAATAATAAAAATAATCATATCAGTTAACAAGTTTCAGTACTGCGCACGTGTCCGTCACAGTGTTTCTTATGTAACACTGTTGTGTTTTGCAGAGAGTGTATGTGCAGAAGTTCTAGGAACGTGCTTCATGTGAAACGTGGTGTTTTGATGTACATATGCTACATACAGAGTACGAAAATTTGCTATTCAGATATCTAGCATTAAAGCACGTCAGGTTTTTGTGCAAGACAGTGCTAGTTCATACACGGAAGTGAAACATGCACATTTGCACTGCATTAGGAAGTCGTATTAAAATACTGGCTTAAGTTGACATACAATTTGAATCCGTGCAAGAAGCTGAAGATGTGATAGTACTTCTTTTTTTAATAGCCTAATATGAAATTTTTAGAAATTCCTTTTTACTGCCGTGAAATTGCAACATGACCACATTCATTTTCACGTCACGACTGCACACAAATATATGCACATGGTACAGATCTAAGTGCTTTTATCTTATCATTGCAGGATTCTTAAGCTGAATCAGTGCTGCAAGGAGACAACACATTATGCCAAATTTGTTCTAAAGTAGTTGCTAGGAAGAAGACGCCATTTCTTGTGTAATCACATGCATAAAATAGTACCGTGTGAAAGAAATATCTGTTCTCCCTTAGACTACAGAAAACAAAACTGATAAACGCAGTAATTAAAAATGTTCAGATGAGCATTAAAGCTAATCACAAACCTCCAAGCAAGTGCCTAAGCGAGCCAATATTTCCAGTACAGAGTTGCGAAGAGCACGAATTAAGTGGGTTAGCATAATGGTGCAGTTCAACTATAAGCAGATTTTGAATACACTGAAGGAAGCCTAAAGTTCAAAGTGATTACTTGCATATTAGTAAATGGCCTTTTCATATTGCCAAAAGCACAACCATTTCCGCATACAGACACTGAGCAAGAAGATGCGAAAAAAGAAAATGAGGATCGTGACGCTGTTCTGCGCTACAACTCCCTGCAATTTCAAGAGTTCGTAGGCTTCTGCTAGGGCTCACATGGTAATTTACCAATTAAAAATGAATTACATTGTGTCCTGGAGGCCCAGAGGCACAAGGTAGTATGTTTCACAAAATTTCATTTAGCCAATGTGGCGAAAGAGCTTTCGATACAAAATTCCAAAATGAAGCTTCAACCTGCATTCTCTTTCGTAATGGTGGCAAAATCAACAAGTATTACAACAACTGATCAGTCGAAACCAATTCATTGTTGCACTGTCCTTTTAAAATGAAGTATTTTACTTCGGCGTCTCGCTGCAGTCTAAGCAGACCGAGCGCGAAGTGCCACAAATATGCGATACAAATCAAAAGTGATGCTACTGTCCAACTAACACCAGGTGGTGTAGCATGCATCAAGTTTATTTTTGTGTTTGCCATCGTGCATGACACCACATATGCTTGCCATGTGCATGGTTAGCAGTTGCAGTAACAGTGCTGCCCGCTGTCGTGCCGTTCCATTTCTTTCCAGCAGCCACCTCACTCAGGCTTCTCTTAATGCAGTGTGCCCTTGCGTTGAGTACCCCAGAAAACCAAAGTTCTTGTTTGGGTTTTTATGATACGGTACCAAAGGGAAAGACCTGCAATAGATCAGTTTCAAGCAGGTGAGCGCCACCAACGGCCGCACAAGTGTGTATGGGGAAAATGTTTACACTGCCACTCCGCCGAGACGGGCCCCACGGGGCTCGCGCATTGGCAAGGTGGAATATATCGTTGTGTAAATTAATCATAAACATTTTGTTTCTTTCACGATAGCTTCTCCACAAATTACACGTCTAGCGCATCTGGGCACCACGGAGAGTTGAGCATCATTGTTTTTTGCATACCCATTTGGAATCTGCGTCCACTGATGCTGTTTACGAGCACAAGGCGATTCCCAGATGAAAGAAAACGAGAGGTAGTATAGTCGGCATTTTACAATGATCAGACAGCATGATAATCATGCGCACCGTAGGCAACAAGCGGCCTTTCGTGGATGGATTGTCTGCAGGTGTAGAATATTGTTTGGTAAACGCAGGTTACGCTTTTGCATACTGTCTTACAAGCTGGCCATTCATGATATCACTGCATGGTTACATGCATGCGCATTAACCGTCAGACATCCGTTGTAGTGAATATAGATTGTGTCGAGCGAACGCCCAGGCCTTATTTTTCAGAGAGAGCTCAACAGCATTTGCTGACAGCTCTTCGCGTCTGCACAAGTAACATGCCCTTGCTTGGCCGACACATACCTTTTGTGAATGACGAAGTTGTATGCTTGACTGACACGACTGTGCGTTAATGTTCAAGCAAAAATGAAAACAGTCGTAGTCTTGGAAGAGCGCCTGCTTTTGAAAACTGAAGGACCCTGGGCGACGGCCACAGTTGAGCTGGGTGAAAAAGTAATACCAAATGAATGAAAATTATGCATTACAAACACAATTGGACATTGCACAGATTTCATACTTGACATATTTGACAATCGTTACTTCACCTTACAGGCTTCCACAGAACTCATTTGCCATTTCACACTTCATGACTGTGAAGTAAATTGTTGTATTCCCATTTTGCTCTTTCTTTTACCTTTTTAGTGTGTCCGTGTGTGCTTGTGGGAACTGGGAGCCGCATGTCCCGCTTTCCTCTCCCAGCTGGATGGAGCGGTGGCCCGTCACTGTGGAGAGCCGCCCGCTTTGCCCACGTGGCTCGTGGCCAGTCTGTCATTGGACAGCTGGCAAGTTCTCGGAGGTTTGCGAATTTCGGGTTTTTGGAGATGCTGGGGGAGAACTCGCTGGGACTCGGAAGGGTGCACACATACTTTTGTGACCCTCCGGCCGACGAGGCCATTGGCCAGATTGCGCGCCATTACGAGCCTCAGCGACCACCGGCGGCAGCCTGCGATTGGTACCCATCTGTATGTTCTTTTCCTTCTATTTTCCTTTTCTGGAGGCGCACGGTCGCAGGTGCGCTGGCCGAGGGTTAGGTGGTTCTCCCCCTGCATGGTCTTTGTTACTGTGTTCATGTGTTGTTGATCGCTACTATCCTTTCTTTGTACTTCATTCAACCTTATATTCGGCCTGTTTTGTTTGTATTATTAACATTGTTATTAAATTGCCATGCTCGGAGAGTGACGCCCAAGGTTCTCCTCCTTTGCTGCGTGCCCTGGCTCGGGCTGTCCCAACTCGAGGCAGGGCGACGTGCGCAGTAGTGCACTGCTTGAGACGAGCGAGTGCGCGGATACGACGGCCCCATTCTATGCTCATCGAGTGCTCGAACACCACGGCACGGTGTTGCTAGGGGCAAGTTCGCTGTTAGTAAACCCCACAGGCTATACAAAGTGCTGAACTGTAATCATCTCTTACCTCTAGCAGATGTCCAGGAGTGAAAATCTAAATTATTTTAATGTTAAGGACATGGTTGCACGGTGCCACTGTATCTGCGTCTGATGTTCAATGCCTCGACAAAGATGCATACGGCAAATTCGTCCCCTCCACCCTTCCCCAAAAAAGGAAACATAAGCACCGTCAGCATACTATAATAAAGATTGGAATTTGCTTGAAAAAATACCTAACCTCGTTTTCAGCGAGCAGGGCATTTTTTCAGTACTTCTTAACCTCGACACAAAAAAATCATCCGGGCCGGATGACATCCCGAACAGCTTTCTTCACAGATACGCTGAATGGTGTGCGAAATATCTTCTTCTTGTTTTTAGTGAAAGTCTCGATAAGGGTGAAGTTCCTGTAGATTGGAAAATGGCACGGGTGATACCAGTACACAAATCTGGTGATAAGAATTCTGTGACGAACTATAGGCCGATTTCACTATTATGCACTACCAGCAAGGTAATCGAACACTTTATTTTCGGGCACGTGAGCTCGTTTTTGGAAAGTAAAAACTTCTTCGCGAGCAGCCAACATGGTTCTCGACGAGGCCTGTCGACGGTGACACAACTGCTTCATATCACCAACGAATTTATCGTAACGCTAGACAAAGGGGGGCAAATTGATGTAGTCTTTCTCGATTTCCAAAAAGCCTTCGACCGTGTGTCCCATTCTAACTTATTGACGAAACTTAGGAGCCTTTTAAACAACAATCAACTTGTAAAATGGCTCTACTCTTATCGAACCGCCACCAATACGTCCAAATAGCAAAATCGAAGTCTAAAACAGCACCAGTGCTTTCCGGTGTACCTCAAGGCTCGGTTTTTGGGCCCCTTCTTTTTCTTATTTATCTGAATGACTTGGCTTTTGACTCTTCTGTACGCAGCCGTTTCTTTGCAGATGACTGCATCGTCTATAACATTATTGAGACAACTGAGGATCAAGCCGCATTGAACAACCATTTAATGGCCATAACTAATTGGTGTCATATGTGGGAGATGACCTTGAATTCCGCGAAATGCGCTCAGATGTCAATAACACGTAAAAAATCCGCACTTCCCTACACGTACAAAGTGAACAATAACCTAATCACCCGTGTTGATCAGTTAAAATACTTGGGTTTAACTATTGATTCTACGTTACACTGGAACACACACATTAAAAATATTGTCGCTACAGCTTCAAAACGGCTCTGGTTGCTCAAGCATCGATTGAAACACTGTAACAGTAATACAAAATTAGTTGCATACACGTCCCTCATACGTCCATTACTTGAGTACGCAGATGTGGTTTGGGATCCTTACACTAAAACTGAGATTAATCGTATAGAGCGTATTCAGAGAAAGGTGCTTCGTTTTATTTACAATAAATATGGTAGGAACGTGTCCGTATCAGGACTTTACATGCAATCTGGTCTTTGCCCTCTCGAATCACGGCGGAAGTTGCACCGTCTCAAGATGATGTTCAACATCGTTAATAACCGCAATAAACTAGACTTCCAGGCATACATGGAATTTAATAGGTCACGACCTACTCGAACGAAACACAACAAGTCCATTTTGGTACCTCAATGTAAAACAAATGCGTACAAGGGTTCCCTTTTTCCCAAGACGATAGTCGAGTGGAACGGGCTACCAAATGAGGTGGTAAACATGCCAACGTCTGATTCCATTTTGTCGGCTGTTGTTCCGTACTTGTGATCAATGGGTTTGCTTTATAACTGGAAAGTGATTTACTAGTTGTTCAATGTTCATTGTACTGTTTTTTGCAACCAGTTACTCAGAATCTACTTCTCATTGATTGTCTTCTTGACGTTCATGTATTTCTCCTTGTTATTTTGTACTTCTAACATGACATTACCTTGTAAAAAATGTAATGTTCACTGCACTGTAACCACTCCTGCCTTGGCGACCAAAGGGTTGCTGGCAGTATTGAATAAAATAAATAAAAAATGCAATACGACGTTGTGCACTTGTGACCAATAGGATGAAAATTTCATTGTTAGCTGCTTCCCAGTTAAGCTAGACCAGGACACATTTACACAACACAGCAACGATTCATAAGAGTAAGTATTCCTTCCCCTGCTCACAAAGAGATAATCATGCTTGTGGCACCCTACCAGCGAACAATCATCTGGACTTCACTGTGAGATTTCCGAGATATGGTATTGTAAAGGTGTCTTCCTTTACCTGATCGTTGCTGCCCTTGGAAAAGCGACAGACACCTATCTTCACAAGCCTGTATCTGTACAAAAGTTAAAAACCTGCACTACAACGGGCATTTCGTGAAATGATGAGGACTGCAAGAATGCAATATAAACTGAGTGAATTCCTGCTGTGAAACTTCATACATGTAGTTACAAAGAAATGGTTTAAAGTATGTTTGGCTTTTATAATAAAATATTTTAGTGTTAGGGCTAGCAGCAGTGCATTCCTTTGTATTCCTGGCCCTGCGGCGAGAGTAGAAACGAACTCAACATAATCCACGGTCAGCATACAAAATGACGTTGCGCGTTTCATGCCCCTACAGCGCTAATGGCAGGCATAGGGGTGCTAATGGGAGGCAGGTGACCAGCCCACCGGAGCCAGCTCGCTCAACGTATGGCTTCACGTTCATCGTAATTTAGCGCAAAGGTAACCCACACAGTAAAGGACCACAAACAATGGCGCTTGTTGTTTGTGGTCCTTCTTTACTGTGTGTGTTACCTTTGCACTAAATTACGATGAACGTGAAGTCTGAACACCGACTAGCCCAACTTTTAACTATTTTAAAATAACAATTTCAACGTATGGACAGTTCCCAAAGTGCCTGTGGGGCACTCTGGGATTGCTAAAAAATGGTCTATTAGTAAAGGGCATCTTTTGGTAAAATTTTTTGAACCTCTGCAGTGCTTTTGACAAATGGTAGTTTTGTTCTAGCCCAATGTACATTCTTGTTTGCATGGAGATCAACCGTAACTGTCAATAGCAGTTTTGTAAGCAGCAGCTGCAGTGAACAATGGCTCATTGTTCGAGTCTGTGCACACTGGCTGCACCAATTCCTTCATAACCATGCAGTCACAAACCCCGATTACATTGACAGCACCGTGCACAGCGGTTGCCTCATGATTCAGTGCCATGTGCATGTCGTGCACATGACAGATGTTTTCCTGGGGGAGAGAAGTGTCACATATGTCAGTGCTCTGACAGATCTTGCAAGCGTCTAATCAGAGAAATGGTCATTGAAAGGGACAAGAAACCTTTTTGTGGGAGACTGAATATCGCAACCCTGGCCCGACTAGCCAACCTCACGAGTCTTGGGCTTTGTTGCGCCAGCACTAAACCTGAGGAAATGAAACATGACCAGACAAGCTTTATATGCAATTCACTGTATTCGCTATATCTGCATTTGTTACGATGCGGCTCGACTGTAATGCACGAAGGTAATGAACACAGAGCAGTCATACGAGACAAAGTGCGGCATTCGTGTGTTTATTGTGGGCACGGCTGCACCTTTCCAGGTTGCGTACCGAGCATACTTGTGCGGCGTGGAAAGCTCACTGCCGCGACGCTGGTTTGGATACGGCACCGTTTCGTTAGCACAGTGGGCGCTTTGATCGTGACGCGTGCAGTGCTCTGGACTACAATGGCTTTGCAGGTTGGTGCCCCGCCTCTCCTACAAACGCTGCTTGCTGGGAGTAGCACGGCAGGTTGTTGGGGGGTGACTTGGAGTCGCTCCAGTCACCACTTCCAGAAGTGCACTCATGCACACACACATACACACACACATGCACAAACAGAGCAATGTGTCCCATACACAAAAGTCTGTAGCACATCTCGTAGAACCCCCACTAGAGAGAGCCGCTTCAAAGCTACCGTTGCATAGGCACCATTCTCTTCCAACACGTCTCTATCCTTGCACTGTTTCACACCATTATACGAGACTGCAAAACGTACACGCACACACACACACACACCTTGAATCAACGTAAACAACTGCTGGTATGCCAAATATGTTACAAACGTAATGACTGCACAACTGCTCACTGCATTTCACTGTTTACACGAGTGTACACCGAATGAACAACAAAAAGAAATCACGCAGGAAGCATTTTGTTTCTTAAGCAACACACAAGCAATCACCCGATAAAACACTCGCTGCACCTGATACATAGGAGCTCTTCCGCATCGTGCCCAAAGATGGAAGGTGATTGTCAGTATTTGGCACTGTTTTCACTCAACACCTCCTCTTTGGCTGCGGCGTGGAAGAGTCCCCTACGCATGTGCAGCATCGTGCCATCAGAATGGTAGCTGTGCCCATTCGTGTACGCCACACAAAATCAAGTTTTTTTTTTTTTTAACTTATACGCTACTTGACAGTCGCGACTGCCGCTTCAGCTGCAGCAAGCTGCGCCGATTTTCTCTTCGGCATAAACGCATGCACGCTCTGCGCAGGCAATGAATGCAACACAGGCTGCACACATCTCTGTCCATAGTTGCCAAAAGACGCACTAAAGCCTAACACACACATGATATGCAGAGAGAGAGAGAGAGAGACAAAACAAAAAACTGAAATGCCATTGGTAGATTCACCGTCCAAACAGAACACATCAGTGAATAACAATAAAATAAACCTACGATGATGCAGCATGGCTGGATACTCCCCAGCAAAGTGTTTCTTTTTTCTTTTTTTCCCTGTATTTTGTAACCTTTAACGTGTTATGAGCAAACGTGCAACTGCATCTTTACTGCTTTTTGTGAAGTAGTATGCGACATGCAACCTCGGCACTAAAAATAAGCTCTCACGCGGAGGCTGTCCTGCCAAGAAAAGAAGATGAGACAGGAGAGAGAGAGAGAGAGAGCAACACTGGGTATGGGTAATAAGTCATACATGAAGGGCATGCAGAAACAGTCACAGCACAACACTTCATTCACTTGGGCAGAGCACAGTACCGGGCAATTACAGGATGTTGTCAATGGCTAGGTAGACCAGGGAAAGGGGGCGAGGAAGGGCATGAGAAAGCTGGCCTGGCGGCTGCAGTCCTTTCGTAGTCCGGCAAGGGCACGGCATCTCTCCGCAGTTACACACAAAGTACACGACCGGAGCAGGGGCAGTGACGACATCGGGAGACGGAGGGGAGAGGAGATACGACACTCGATGGCAGCAGCGGCAATACAAAACCACGTCGTTGCGGCGAGGGAGAGGCCAACTGCATAGCGCGACAGAGCCAGCTGTCGGGGGTGGGCGGAGGGGGGAAAGAGTCTCCACCCCCCAATAAATAAAAAGGGGGCCGAACACCGGGCGGTTCTCTCGTGTATCTTTTTTTTTGGCACTTTGGTCGGTTCACCCTATGCACGACACGTGCGAGCGCGCACACACGCGCACACTCTACTGGCAGTCACGTCACCGGTCCCGCGTGCTCAGTTGACCAGCAAGGTGTGCGACTCCATAGGAGCGGCCGAGTCGTACAGGGTGTCTGTGTCCTGGGTCGGCTCACCCTGGAGCTGGCACTGGTTACTCAGGGTGCCGGCGCCACAGTCACAGAAGAACCTGCACCAAAGGCAAAGCCGTACGTCACATCGCCTGCAGCACGCAGTTGAGCTAAATGTGTCAAACACTAACCACAGGAAGAAAGACAGGAGACAAGCATCGACTGTCGGTTAACCAACAGAATAACACTTGCGCCTGACGAAACACTAGTTGTCAGGTAACACTGTTTTGTTGAGCTAGTTGGTTCATGACTTCTGAAGCAAAAATCAAAGCACAAAACACAAGTACATGGGAGTGGCGCTCACTTCCAACCATTGTTTATTGAACAAACATGCAGAATTACAATCAAACGCCACGGTAACGAAATCCCGCAACAACGAAACTCTCGTTTGATACATCCGATGGTGGGTAAAAATACCGTTCGATATATACATACAAATTTCTATACTTTTACACAGAATTTTCAAGGGGATAATTACGAGTTTGATACAGGTTCAATATGTCCGTGTTCGACTGTAGAGCATTCGGATACATGGTTGTAACTTTGAAACCCATGAACACAAGTATATGAAATGCGTTGATGTCCCAGGGTTGGCTCCCCCTAAAGATGAACAAATTTTGTTTACAACACGAGTGTGGCTATTCCAGTGTGTGCTACTGGTGGCGCAAGGTTATTCGTCCAATCATTAAAATTAGAATGCTAGCTTGTCTCTGTTCAGCAAAAGTGCCGCCTTATGGTTGCTTTTCTGTTCTCCAAACTTGAAGTGACGGCAGCACGCATAAGGCACTCAAACGATGACACCTCAACAGCGAAGTTGTGTACTTGGTCAAGTCAAAAGAACGGGACGAACAAGTGATCTCACCTGTCGTGCCGTATGAACTCCACTTCATGACCCGAGTGACACGTCTTGATGCAGTTGACACAAATGGCGTTGCGGTCAGTTGTGTTGCATGTTTTGCACCTATAAACGGACAAAATTGACAGAGTCGCCCTTGATAGAGAATCTGGCAGCATGCATTCACAAATACCTCGAAAGGCATAACTGGAAAATAATATCACACAGCACTTCATCGGCCATGCAAAGCTTTAATGTCACACTTTCCTACACCAAGAAGACTAAAGTTGGCAGAAAATGCACCCGCACATTTTTGTTGAAACAGAAAAGTTACCAGACGCCAATACAGTAAAACCTCGTTATAACGAAGTTAAAGGGGGAGTGGTAATTACTTCGTTATAACCAATATCAATTTAATCTATAGAAATTCCAAGGGGAATTGCAATTACTTCGTTATATCCGGGTTCGTTATAACAAGGTTCTACTGTACCAGCAAAGTTCATACAAGCAGATACAGTTAAACCTGGATATAACAAAATTGAGAAATTCCCGGAAAACTTCGTTATAAAGAGGATTTCGTTATATGCAGGTTCGGCACGAAAATTCGAAAAATAAACGCTTAAGTAAGCAAAACGGTTACAGACGGCAGAGCTGACCTAAAGCAATTATTTTGGGCTAGAAAACATTTACAGCTGAGAACACTTATGTGACCGCTTATAGTACAGGACCGGCAATAATGCGGATTTTTCTAACCCGCCCCCCCCCCCCCCCGGTTTTTTCTGACCCCCCCGCATACCGCTTAATGTGCGGGCCCCCCTCACCCCCCCGTTCCCGATATGAAGGACCGGTTATAATGCGGCTGCCCAGAAATCGCGGACAATCAAGGTAGGGAGCAGGCTTCACAAAGGAAGTGCGCCGCCCAAAAAAAGCGCAGCGAATCACCGTGGAGGAGGAAGGAGCGCGGAACGAATTAACAATGAGCGGAGGGAAGAAAAAAAAGGCCGCAGCGCGCCTCAGAGTCCTCAGAAATCCTATCCTCAGAGGTGCCCGCCCTCTGAGGATAGGATTTCCAAGGCGATGGAGAATGCTACTACGGCCGTTTGTCAGCCGCGAACACTACACACGGAACGCGCGCGGTGTCCTCCAGTTTACCACTGTTTGTCTCCAGTTCTTTTTTTTTACCATTTCACGCGCGCTGCCCTTGTATCACCCCGCGATTTCCCGTGCACACGATCCCTGTGTTGTCAAGGGCAAAGTTCCCTTGAGGCGCGCCGCGCCGCCCGTGACCCCGCGAGCTAGGCCTAACAAGCGCTCTCACCTACTTATCAGGTTAGCGAAGTGCAGACTCATGCAGCAACCAAAGAGTCGCGCTGCTAGCACGTTGGAAAAAAAAAAAAAAAAAAAAAAAAAAGCTCGTTTTTTTTTCTCTCTCTCTTAAACCGGCGCGACTCGGTAACATCAACTCGAAAAAGAGGGTGGCGGCTTCGCAGGCTAGGCCAGCTGCAGAAAGCGGCGGGAGCAGGTTTGAAGTGAGGGGGAAAGGACACGCCCGCGGCGGGATGATCGCCGGGTCGAGGGATGCAGGCCCCCCTCACGCACGCTCGCACGCACGCACACGTGCACTCGCTCTCGCCTCGCAGTCGCCGTGTCTTTGAGCGCGCCAAGCGCGACACCGCCGCTTCGCATTCTATTGCGGCGGAGGAGGTGCTTCCGGTTGTTGCTCGCGCAAAAGTGACAAAATTTGGTGCAAAATCTCAGGCTGTCGGCGGAGAAAATTCGTTATTTCGAGGGGTTCTCCCGCTGCCACTTCGTTACGTAGAGGTTTCAAATACATGTACTTCTATGGAGTAACGGCGGGGAATAGAAAAACTTCATTATATCCAGGAATTCGTTATATGGAGGTTCGTTATAAGCAGGTTTAACTGTAGATTAAAAGCTTGTTAACTAAAATTTCAAGAAACCGAAACGAATGTGAGAATTATCGAATGTTTGGAATAAACACAAATGCACGAGTTTTTCGACGTACCTTTACTGTACAAAGTAATCATGGATGCATGTCTGTTTTCGAGTAGAAACTCGCGCAGACAATTTTTCTGAGCCCTTGAAGGCTGTCAGTAGCTTCCATGGTGTGCCAATACAAAATTCTTCAAGGCCGACAAAGGCCTCCGCGGCTTCCCTCACAGGGCGCCTCTTGGCCGGCGTTACCAAAGTGTGGTCACACAAGCGCTCAGCAGAAAACCACCAGCAATGATCAAGCTAAACCAGCCGCACTGAATCATTCCTCGATAAACGGCGTTCAGCAATGCAGCACACTAGCAGGAACAAAGCAACAAAATGGCTTGTTAATTTGGAAGAAACGCCCGCTGCAGCACATTCAGATCGGCAGTATGCGGTTCTGAAAGCACGTGGCACACACAGACGTGCCGTTCCACAGTTGCTGTGGAACAAAACTATAGCCACACTGTACACAATCACAGATAGCGTCCGCACAGTGCACGTACATTCGCCGAACATGAAACTATTTGCCTCAAATGCTGCGGATGAACACTCCGTCGCTGACAACGCAATCAGGATGGCATTCTTTTTACCATTTTCTGTTTTTCCAAGTGGTTCCTTTTTTCGTTTCTGAGCCCTGTCAGCAGCCCGAAAGCCACCGAATTATCCTATTTGCGATCAAATTCGTCCGAAATGACAAGCGTCCAGTCTCAGAGTGATGCACATTTTTGACGGGACCAAAGAACATCTGAATTATCCAATTTTCCTACTTGACAAGGTTTTACTGTATCTCTTTCGAACCACCAACTGACCAGCTGCAATGCAACAAGGGGCCAGGTGGTACAGTTACCGGTAAAAGTCGTGCATGGGAAAACTGGTGTAGCTGGAGATCTTGTACAGGCACTGGCCACTTGTGACAGCCTTCTCAACTGCATTGTGGTTGTCAAAGATGCGGTTCCCTGCATCGAAAATGAAAAATGGACTCATCAAACACTTCAAAGAGTATGCTGTTCATTACTCATAGCAACATTTCAGACACTGTCCTGCATCCCTTCATGGGTTAAAGGATCGCTATAAACCTGATGCACAGAAGTACAGCTGATTGGCCGTTCTCTAGTCAATTTCAGACTCAATTGAGCCTGAAGCCATAGTGTAATATCACAAACTTAAAAACAAAGAACATAATGGGGCATGCAGTGAAACAAGAAACATGCCCACTCACTTTCTACAGGTGCGCGCAAAAGCTAGTAGTACAGTCAAGCCCGTTTATAACGAACCTGAGCGTGACGCGGCGTGCGTTCGTTGTATCCCGAAGTTCGTAATAAATGAAAAAACAGCTTTTAAAAAGTTACAAGTGAAAACCCAAAATTTATTTTTTCGTAAAGAAGTCCGTGATGCACGTCTGCTTCGAGAGTGCCGATGCGATAAGGGTGGTCTCCAGTTTATTTAAAGCGACAGCATGCTCCTCGCCGAGGCCCTTGGCATAGACAAGTTGCCTGAGGCTATCTATGTAGCCAATTGCTACAGGCACGCTTGTGGGCACTGGCTCCAACGTTTCATCGTCGTCGTCATCTGATTCCGCCGAGTCGCTCTTGCCGCGCACTTCATTGAGAATGCCCTCATCCGTGCACGGTTCCGCGGTGTCGGCATCATCATCGGCCGTAACGAAATCATCCCAGCAGATGTCCCGCCCTCCCATGTCGGAGTCGGCAACACGCTGCCACAAATCGCCGCCAGAGTGGTCCTCTTCGGAAGCTTCAGGGTCGGCATCGGGTCCGACGTCGGCGAAGCCGGCCTTGCGGAAACAGTTTTGCACACATGTAGCCGTTACATCCGCCCACGAAGCCTTTACCATCTCCAGAGCTGAGTACAGCGAGACCCGAAGCGGCAGGTTGGCTGCCGGCCAGTCAACAGCTATGAGCATGCGCTCCACAACGCGGCGCCTATAATAAGCCTTAAACGTGCGGATTATACCCAAGTCAAGCGGTTGCACTTTCGACGTTGTGTTGGGCGGCAGGAAAAGCAGGGTCACTGCCGTCAGAGAGGCTTGTACGTGGTGCGCGGAGCAATTGTCGACCACAAGCAGCACACGCCTGCCTTGCTTGTGAATGTCGCGGTCTAACTCGCTCAGCCACTCTGCGAATAAATCGCGCGTCATCCACGCTTTAGCACTATGCCTGTAACGCACAGGCACATAGCCCCGAAAGCAACGCGGCTTCTTCGACTTGCCGATTACAAAGGGCACGCGCCGGTCGCTGCCATCCATGTTAGTGCACAAAAGCGCTGTGACGCGCACTTTACTGTGCTTTACTGTGCAGCACATGTGTCGCCTTTCATGGCGTGCGTTTTTCCCGGCAGCATCTGGTAGAATAACGCAGTTTCATCTGCGTTATAAACGTCTCGCTCCGCATAGCTTAAAATAGTGTCTCGATTTGCTTCAAGCCACGAGACGTCTTGGTCGCTGGCCGAGGCCGCCTCACCGACAATCGATTTAAAAACAATGCCATGACGCACCTTGAACCGATGTAGCCAGCCATTTCCTGGGCAGAAGTCAGGAAAATCCAACAGAAATGCAAAGTCTTTCGCTTTGGCCAGCATCATAGGACCACTTATCGGAATGTTCCGAGCCCGCGCGTCGACGAACCATTTCAGAAGCGCTTCCTCCACGTCCGCGTAGGTGGCCCTCCGCAGGCGCTTTCTGTCCGTCGAGTTGGCATCGGCACTGATTATCTTGTCCTTGTTCTTTAGAATCGTCGATATCGTTGACTTGGACACGCCGTACTTCTTAACCAACTCGCAGTTTTTAGCGCCTTGAGCTAGTTCGTTTAGAATGACTCGTTTGGTAGAAATGTCCAGCGCTTCTCGCTTCGTGCCATCTGTTTGCGCGGAAGGCTTCCCGTCCGCCATCCTGACACACACGCACACCAACAACGAGCAAGACGCGCACGTGCGACACACAAACAAGTACGCGTAGAATGGCTCTGAGCCGTTCCACGCGCCCTGTCTGAGCTCGTTTCTACCCAGGAAAAGAAACTTCGGAATTCGAGCCGGCGTGGAGACAGGCGGAGGAGTTGCGATAAAGGGGGAAGAGTGGAGAACGGCCTTGGGATAGAATCACCGTACTTGGGAGAGTGGCCTACGCGCGCAGCGGTCAGAGAATCTCATTGGGGCGCCGGTTGTTCGCGGAAGGGTGAAAACGGCTGTCACACGGGACGGATCGTGAAAAGTCGAACTTGCGCGGCCCCACCGACTTCGATAATTCGCACTTCGTTCCGTGTAAGCCATTTTTACCCTTCCGCACGCGTGCAGGGCATGCTGAACGGAGTGCAAAATGAGCGAGAACTCGGAACGAATCGCGAAATATCGAAGTCAGTGAGCACCCCGCACCCACTGGCGATGCGGGGTGCTTGGAGCAGCAGGGGGACAAAGGACGGAGGGGTGCGTAACAAAAGACTGTCGGGGAGAACGACAATGAGAAGCCTGCCCAGGCAGGGTCGGCGTTTGGCTCGCGGATGGCTTATAGGTGGTCGAAAGGGGTGTCTCCGCAGTCGCCGGATCACGGACTCCGTTCGCTGTAACCGATCGGCGGGGTTCAAAGGCATTCGTTGTAAGTGTGATTTTGTGCCATTGAAATAATGTATATTTCCACGGTCACGCGGGTACCGTTCGTTTTAAGACGAAGTTCGTTTTAAGTGGGGCCGTTATATGTGGGCTCGACTGTATAGCCGACTAAAAAAAAATGAACTGAGAATTGGGAGGATTGGCAAAGCAGAAGAACAGGAAGAAGGGGGAAAAAAAATGGCTCAAGTTGCGTGATTTGCACCTTTCCAATGCCTTGTTTTTACCATAGTTCTTGTTGCAAAAAGCAAATAACAGTTCCTGTTAGATGCAACACGGAACAAGAAACTTTGCAAAGCAATAAAACCAGCTATGCAGAACAAACTCATCTTTAACTTTGAGAAAGCAGTGACAATCAGCATTACAATAAGCTTTAAGACAAATTTACATATCAATGCTGGCTTGCATTGTGTTAGGTCATAAACTGATTAATCTTAATTCCCGAAGAACACTTTGGTGTACTCAGATGATGTACTTTGGTGTACTCAGATGTACAGGTTTTAAAGGAAAAAATTCAAGGGTTTTCAAGGACTTTCAAGGCCCTATTCGAGGATTTTCAAGGCCCTTAACTCTCGCTGCAAAGCCGAAAGAAGGAACGGCCTCAGGCCATGGCATATCACGTAGGCGCATTTCTTCCCGCCACAACAAAACGCCTTTGCTACTTCACTGTCCGGGAACATGTGCAGGAATAACGCTCCTGCTTGGGATTACGTCCGGTATGACATATGGGAAGTAACCACCTTCGGGTCCAAAAAATTTCAGCATCAGTGACAAGCCCATGCGCTTTACAAGCATCGTTTAGGCTTGGCAACCCCCCCCCCCCCCCCTGAGGTGTTGCGCTTGGTGCCTGCAATGGAGGTGTGGCAGTGAACTGCTCTGTCGCGACAGGAGTCAGGTAGCGTTTCAGTGTGCTCCCTTGCGCTACATTCATTGCACGAATGTGCTTCGCACTTTTCATATGACTTTTCAAAGCCAATTCATCCATGCCAGTCACATCGAAGACTTTGCCGCGAAGCTTGCACTTAAGGCCGATGTGGACTCGTTGTGTGGGTTGCAATCCAATGCTTGTAGTCGTCGTGATATAGCTACGTAGGCTGGAACTTGCTTTTTCTGGGCATTGTTGATCAGCACATCATTTCACAGAAGACACGATTATTTAGAAAAGAGTTGACACCAAAGAGGCATGACAACGGTAAAGCCAGCGCACGGGCGTGACTGCGTGACTCAGCGGGAGCTCGCATGGCTTGCAATGATCGCACCGCACGACCAGTGTTACCAGCTGCCTAATGGGAATCAGCTATATAGGTATAAAAACCGAGACTTTTTGTTTGCTAAAGTTCAGAACTTACTTTTTCTTAAAAAAAGAAAGATTTCACGGACAAAAGCAGTTTCGATGCTGATAAATACAAATTAATATTTAAGGGGAGATGTTACTCGGAGACATTTTCTTTTTACTAACTGACCTAGAGCTATGAAAGTTGGGCTGTTTATAGAGTTTTTTATGCTGATTTCAAATATATAATTAGTTTTCTTGCAAGTCTCATACATTTTGTTTTACATTATGACAAATGTGTAAAACATGGGTCTTTTGCCCCCCCCTTTCCAGTCATTAAACGTCCATATTTATGGACCACTGACAGTTCAAATTCCTCCAATTGAAATGTAGAATGCTGAAAACTAAGTAGGTAGTGAATATCAAATATTTAATAAAATGAAAAAAATTCTAACTTGGGAAGTCCACTATTTTGAGACCCTGGTAGGTGTTTACTTGCTATGTTAGAAATGTACACAACAAATATTGAGGTGTGAAGGAGATACTTGCGCTCTTCACACCATAGAGAAAATGTGGGCAAAATTTCATGCAGATTGGAGCACCAGAAGTACCAAAAAGAAGAGGGGCAAACTAAAAAAGTTGCCGAAAATGGCATTTTGAGAAAAACAAACTTGAAAGTTAAAATTGATCGTTTATTTATGAAAAAGCTTCTGAAATGGGTTAATATTTACACCAGAAAGAGGGAAATTATCCTTCTTGCAGCCACTGCCACTAAAAGTGCCTGATAAAGCAAAGAAGTATAGCATAAAATTAATTTTCTAGTTGGGGGGGGGGAATCCCAACGTTGAGCTTCAATTGCACCATTCTCAAGAATGAAAATTTTGAAATTATCTTAGTGAATATGTTTGTGGAATGCTGTGAAAGTTGCTTATTTGAATTCAAGACATGTTTAAGCATAAGCATGCTAAATTTCATTATGATCAGATTAAATAAGGTGCACAATTTTTTCTGCACCAACTCTAAAAATGCTACAAAATAAAAAACAGAGGCCAAAGGGTTTGAGAAGTTTGTATTCCTGTGAAATCTAACTAAATAAATTAAACTTTATGTTGTAGAACAGTTGCTATAACCCCGTTAGCCCCGTAAAATTTCGCCGTTCACGCTTTTTGCGCCCGGCCGTGCACACGCGACTTTCTGCCCGTGGAAGCGCCAGTGCATAGCAGCGCCAGCGCAAGTGCCTTTACCGCGCCGATCTCGCGTAGGACCGTATAAACAGGGCCGCCAAGCGACAGTAGATCATTTTCGAAGAATTCAGTCATCTTCTAAGGCGCACGGACAAATTTCACGGCAGCGGCGAGATCGGAACGACGGACGCGGTGGTAGGTGTCGGCGCTAGGCCTAACGCGATGTCGAGGGCGTCGGCTGCGGCAGTCATTTCATGAAGCCTGCTACCCCATCTTCCGCGGTACTTGCGTGTAGTTATATAGTTCGGGACATTGAAATAACGCTTTTCTGGGGTGGTCATTGCGCGAAAACGCAAGCGCAAACGCGGCAAAGCTCGTACGCGGCGGTGGCGGCGGTTCGGCTTCGCCGCACGAAGAGCGCCGCCGCCCAATGGCGGCCTCGCGCTGCGCAGCGCGCGCTTCAAAACGCGAGACAAGCGCATCTTATTTCTTGTTTTCCCCTTATTTTGCGCAAATAAACGAGGCTAAAAGCCAGTGGCCTTGGACAACATGACTTACGTCACATGCTCGCCAGATTTCAAACGGCGCGCGGCACACCTTTGTCGCGGGAGACGCACGCGAACGGCGCTGATTTCGCGTGACTTTTACAGTTTTTTCGTGTCACCATGGCTAGTTTAGACGCAGTTTTAGGCCATTTCGTGTGCGAATTTCGGCTCGATATCTTCAGGAATAAAAGTTAGGTGTTCAAGAATGCTAATGCAGCTAAAAACAAAAAAGTGAGAATTTCTCAGAAAACCGCGATTTTTCGATCCGCATCTCCCCTTAATATTTATGAAATTCAAGGTTTTTCAAGGACTAGTCAGAAATTCAAGGTTTTTAAGGGCCTTGAAAACAGACTTTCGAAATTCAAGGGTATTCAAGGTTTTCAAGGACCTGTGCGCACCCTGCTTATTGGTGTCATTACTTATTTCTTATTTGTCTTTATTTACTTATTTCTTAAGGTGTCATTACTTATTTACAAACCAAATTTGATTAGTGTTTGCATGCTTGTTTGCCCTCTTTTTCTGATTCTAAAAATGCTGTTATTTTTCCACTGAGTTCATTATTTAATGACATAATTAACAAGACAACCTCTTTTGTTCTTACTAAAATAGAGACTACCACCGCACCAAAATATACAAATGGCATATTAATTGTTAGCAGAAGGCATAAGGAACACAACAATGGAAGCACTTTTGTGATTAGGTCGTTGTTTTTTGCTTTATAGTACAATGAACTGTATCCTTTCAAAAATGGCCATGCAAATGTCTCACAAAAAACAAATTTGATAAACTTAAGCAAGTAATATTAAAAATTTCTTTCCTATGTTGTGTGCTCAAAACATCCAGCTTCATGTTGCAAAAAGAATTATTATTCTATCTGTGATGGCCACTTAAATATCGGAGTAAATGTCTTGCTGGGTGTGCAAAGCTAGCGTTTTGAGAAAACCAAGAAAACAAATAAATGCCATGTTTAGGTGTGAGCAGTTGCAAATGTTTATACACATACACACTTACAAAAATTTGGTAGGCTACCATTAGTATATGCTCAAGGTACTAGAATGTGAGCGTGACATTATTGGATATGTCTCATTTTAGCGTTTACACAGCAAAAAATCGGGTGCTTTATATGCCTTTTAATTGATGATTTGGCTGAAATATGGTCTTAACAGATACGAAACTTGGCATACAGTCGCCGACCGATAAATTGGACACCGATAATTCGGACATGCTCGGTAATTCGGACAGTCGCGCGGCACCGCCGATGATCCCATAGAAGTAATGTGTAAAGACGACCGATATTTCGGACAGCTGCCAGATCTACATTCGATAATTCGGACCCTGTCCGACTGTCGCGCACGCCGAATCGGCAGCCATTATTATCTCCTCCGGCACCCATACCATACAAAGTATGGCCTCAGAAATTAAAACGAAAGCTAATTGGTAATCTATGAGGCTTTATTTCGATCGCAACTTTATGTCTGAGAGATTTGTAGTTGAAAATGCCGATCTTGGGGGCACGGCTCAACCGTGGGGGATCGTATCGACATCGCGATCATCCCACATTCCGGTTCCTGTATCCCCTCGCTGTGCTGCTATCGCCGCCATTCTGTCATATGTGTCTGCGGTACAGCGTTTTGCTAAATTCTGCGCGCGTTCATCTTTATTTTGAGACTTGCTTTATTTTACGTCCAGCTGTCTCACAAGATCCGAGTTAAATGGCACTAACGGTGCCCTTAAATGGCACCAACGGTGCCCTGGCTGTGAGGGCACCGTTGGTGCCATTTAACTCGGATCTTCGGCTGCGGTGTCGGGCTCACTACGCAACGTAAACGGCACCGTTGGTCCTGTTTACGTTGCGTAGTGAGCCCGACACCGCCGACAATGCAACTGAAGAGCCGGACCTGCCGCCCATCGCAACGAGCTCAGGTGCGGACGTTATGGACGACCTGCGAGGCTGCGATGTGCCGATTCCCGACACTGTTATGTTTGAAGACTTTGCAAACGTCGACAGTGCGGTGTCGTCGTGTGCCGAATTGAATGACGACGACATAATTGAGCAGGTTCTGCAACCGTCAAAGAGCGGTTCTGACTCTGATGACGATGACGCGCCGTGTGCTCCGGAGCCGTCGCATGCGGACCTGTCTCGAACCCTCGCTGTTCTTTCGTCATCGTACAGCGATCATATCGCACTGGCGGAGATACAGGCGGACTTGGTTGCACGTAAGCGGAAGTGCGTGCAGCAACTCATTGACAACTTTTTTTCGGCCACCGGTACACTGAAGTGTCAATAAAAGTATTTTTTTCTGACGCATTCGCTTTTTCGGACTTTCGATAATTCGGACTTATTTACGTTCCCCATGGAGTCCGAATTATCGGTCGTCGACTGTATATGGAGAGTGATTGATGTAGACAGCAAAAATGCTTTTTTACAAAAATTGATTTTTGGACAATATTTTTGGTCTTAAGACCCATGTCCCCCCTTAACAAACCAACGCAATTTTCTTTTTCTGCACGAGAAAATCTACTACACTTGAAAGCCCGTCTTTCATCTCATAAAATGTAGTCATTCCTCATGAATGATCAATTTGTTTGTTTAGAATCGAAGCTTCAAGATTCACATCATGGCAAGCTTCATATAAGCTTCAAGTAAGTGTTGTAAATTGCATTTTGTGTTTTCAGTGTTCCGGCTAACCAAATGTCCCAATACTAAAAAAAAGTTTAGGAAATGATGGTGACAAAGCAATAAACCTGTATCAGTGTGAGTGCATTACCAAAGGCATCCGCAAATCAGTTTTGTGGAATCCCACTAGGCACTACCAAACAGGTGGATGAAAATATTCCCCTATTACAAAAACCAACGCACCTTTCAATATTGGCTGGACACCACTTGCCAAGCAGAGGCCTCCAAACCGATTGTTGAAAATCTGGTTGAACTCGAGCGTTGCAGTGGCATTGTTAGTGATCTCGACACCTGCAGCCAGGCCGTCGAAGATCCGGTTCCGCCGCAACACCGGGTGACTCTGGGTCGATATAAGCACACCGGCCTGTGCATTGCGGAAAATGTCATTCTCTTCAAGAACACCCTTGCCGCCGTTGAAAATGCAGACACCACCGTCTCGACCATCGTAGATCTTGTTGCGCCGCAGGGTAGGGTTGCTGTCAGTCTTGATCCAGACACCAGCCATGGCATTGTCAAATATTTCGTTCTGCTCTAGCACACCGAGACCACCGTTGTAGACCAGCACACCACCGTTCTGGCCACCCCAGATCTTGTTGCGACGGATGATTGGGTTGCTGCCCGTCCTGCAACACCAACGAGAGACGGCATCAGTGCTCCAGGTTTCTCCAGTGCAAGTTAATTAGCACTGTGTTTTTAAGCACGGCTTCTTGTTTTTATTTTCTTGGCGCTAGAACACAAGCACCGCAAAGCACAGCAGTAGAATCTCATTAAACATAAGCTGAATGAATCTAGAAAAGGCATTCCAATTTTATGAGCAGTTTCACTTACCAACAAAGATATGTGCAGTTGATGCACTTGAACACAACACCAAGTAAATTGGCTCAGCAGGCTCATTTAGGCACCAATTTTGTCTTAGTGAGCTCCGTTTCTTCAAGAATCTGCTGTGCCTACTCTGTGTTTTGTAAGTGCAAAAGCCATTACAGTCAACGACCAATTTTTCGGGCCCTCTCGGGAAAATCGTCCGAAAATCAACGCGCTATTAAAGGGAAAAAAAAAAAAGCGATTTTACAGATATTTTTTCGATCAAGAAGGTCAAGGTTGAAGTGCACAAGAACTACCACCATTCATGCTCATTACACTGATACAAAACGAAATTACTGCTCATTGTCACTGTTCCTGCTGGCAACGACGACTAATACACCTTGATGAAGGCATGCGCATAGCCAACGCACGCAACGTCCAAGCAGAACCGCATTCTGCCAAAAATTTCAATCGGTCATGTTGATGCGATCAAGGATGGTGGCCTCCACATTCGCGAACTACACATGCATTGAAACCACTGCAAAGAAAACCATGATCGCCGCGATTACGAAGAGCAGCAACACAGTGCACGAATGACCATTTGCTAATTTTAAGAACTACGGTCAGCCTGCTGCCACAGTTGCGAAAACATTAAAAAGCAATAACTTTCATGTACAGTAAACAAACACCCTTTGGTTCCGACTTGTGCTGAGAGTGTGCCCTCGCTAGTTTATCAGAAAGTTTGGTAGCTTCTTTTGATTTAGGAATCTTTGGAACTCTGTGATATCCAAAGCAAGCAGCGAAGTCTTTTTTTCTCGGTGATTGGAATCACTTGTAAGACATTGGTCTCATTGGCATCCATTTCCTGAGCGATCGCTTGCAATATAAGCGAGAGCCCTCTGCAATTAGAACCTCAGCTTCTACGTCTACGCATGCTCGTTACGAAATCGGGTGCCAGCGCATGACACGAGCAGTGCGACATACAGAACTATGCGCCGACTGTGGAGGGCGCAATTTGAAAAATTTGTTCGCGAAAACCGTATGTACCTCACACATTTGTCTACTGGTACCAGCATGCTGTTTCAATTTATCGCCATTGTGAAGTTAGGATGGACGGGACGTTCTCGTAAGGTGCTAGGAATGTGAAAATATGGCAAAATGTAACAAGATGTAGCAAGGTTTGCCTTTTGGCACAGTTCGGCACAACTGGCACAGCTATCACATCACTGAGTTCAGCTTTCCTGCCATTCGATGATGACTAAAGTGGCATGATCTTCGGCGGTTCCGCTTTCAGTTGGCCTCGAGTACACGTGATATAGGGTGCGTTTGCGGCACTCTGCACACTCCAAAGGTTGTGCACACAGCTCAGTGTGTGACCTAGTGCATCATTTATACTGGTGTCACACGGTCTCTTTCTATTGCGATCAGGCCCGATAGAGATCAAATTTCTTGGTCGTGATTGGCTCGTTTACCAAACGTGCCAAGTCCTGTCCAGAAATTTAATCGTGATCGGGCTTAATCGTAATCAACAGTGCACTGTGCGACTCCATTATTAGCGAGAGTTTGATGCCAATATGCAATGCATGTGCTTGCGGGGACCAGAGGACAAGTCATAGTAATTAAAGTTTCCAAACTTGTGTGGTCTTACAGATGAAATTTCGCTGTGCCAAAATACCACAACTGCGGATTTCTCACCCATCCAGTCAGTTTCGTTGTAGCGAGACTTGACTCAATGAAGTTCTGATGGTTTTGGACCTACCGTTGCAACAAAAGGTCCGGAAAGTTGGACAGCAAAATGTTCAAGTGTCCGCAAGTTCAGACCTTGTTATACATAAGACGTCCGAAATATCAGGCACCCCAGGTCGTCCAAACGTAAAAAAATCGGTCATTGGCTGGATACACCAACTAGTCCAATTATGCATCTTGGTAAGGATTCCTTATTAAGTAGTGCTCTCTCACATATGAGAACTTCATTTTGGCTGGTTACCAGTGCCTAGAGAAAAAAATGTGAGCCTTCTCTCCTTCACACTTAATTCAGTGGTCCACCACTGCATCTGATGTCTGTCATGGGAAACTAAAATCTGCAAACGTTTGTTGTAACATTGACAGGTGCACTCAAAGTGAAAGTTTATTAGCAAATGGCAACTTTACATCAAACCTTCCTCTCACAAATGGACTACACTGCCAAAGTTTTATACAAGGATGCTCCACACTTATTATACCCAACTAGCTGAACGAAAATTATGCAGTATGCAGACAAACACCACCAAGAAGAATGAGCTGACGCACCTGATCTGGACGCCCGAGTAGAGGTGGTTGAAGATGTCATTCTCTTCAAGGCGGCCGTGGCCGTTGTCATAGAAGTAGACGCCCACTTGCTTGCCTGAGTGAATGCGGTTCCGCCGCAACACAGGCGTGCTGCCCGTCGTGATCCAGACGCCCGCCAGGGTGTTGGCATACACTTCGTTCTCCTCGATGAGGCCCTGACCCTTTTCGTGCACATAGATGCCCCCATGCTGGCCGTGGTGAATCTTGTTGTAGCGCACGATCGGGTCACTGCTTGTCCGTATCTGGATGCCCGCCAGGGCGTTGCCGTGGATGTTGTTGTGCTCGATCAGGCCCCGACCCTGCAATATAACGGTCGAAACAACACTGACACCGGCTAGCTATGTGAATTTCTACATGTCCTGCCGACTCACAAAAGGCAGTGCTCTACCGAAGCAGCGAGCCCAGCTTACTTATTATTTGAAGTAGGTAACGTTTGAACCAGTAATAGCTATAAAGGGAAAAAGAAATCCCGGCAAGCACGAACTTCATTAGGGTGAGCAGAACGTGTGGTTTGGAACACTTCTTTTGAATGACACTCGCGTATGTGAAATTTGCAAGCATTACATTCATATTCAGGAACATGAAACTATAAGTGTTAGCAATACAAAGTGCGCACTTACAGGGCACTTTGCAAGAGTAACTTTCGTTCTGACTACAGTTTTCCAAGACACAACAGTCAGCAAATTGGCATGTTTCACCATCTTAAGCGATTGTCACACCTCACTGAGTCAACAAATGGGTACAGAGAGCATGCAGCACTACGCTACCCCAGAAAGCCATGCACATATGCCTAAGCTACTAGCAGTGGCTGAAAACTGGCTTGGCTTGGCAGATTAGAACAATGCAGTTTCGGTTTTGCAACAAATTACAATTCCCTAGGGAGTATACCTGCCCAGGTTCCACCAGTGAAAACCCCTCCGTTGGCCTCGGCACAAGACACCCGAAAAACAGCTGTTTGGCCCAGAATGCATCTGCATGTCTCTTGGCACAGTACTTACATCACTGCTGCTGGTGTAAATGAATGGCACTGAAATAATGGCTAACATGTAGTACTTTCATTATTTTTTCTTTGGCACGCACAACACTGATGAAGGGAAAATTACCATCCACCCGTTTTGTAGCACAAGGCTACAAGGAAATCCAAATGGATTTCTCAGAAATGAAAGCTTCCTAGTTGCCGAAAAATTCATCCTAGTCTGGGGTTCGAACCCGGGACCAACGCCTGTTGGGGGCGCTAATTTTCCCTTTCATAAACGTTACTCCACCCTGCGGGTTTCCGCAGAACTCATTTGCCACAATACTGATGCGACTGAAAAAGCTTTCACAAGTACAGCTATAGGACAGAATGGCGGCTGTTGCTACCAGCTCTGCTAGTGCAGTCAACAGCTCAGATAACCCAGTATTTACAAACAGTAATAAGATTACAGACAAGCTAGAACCCTCTTTTGTCTCTTCAGATAAAGAGACAATACAATGTCGAACAACAATCTAACAACAACCGCCAAAGTGAAACTGCTGATTCGTTTTCCTCCGACCATTGTTCATATGTCAGCTTTCGCTCTCAATCATGCACTGATGTGTAGAGTTCACTACATCATTCACACAATAGACCCACCTCGCCAAAGATGTAGACGCCGCCCTGGTGTCCATTGTAGATGTCATTGCGGCGGATGGTGGGGTTGGAGTGCGAGGTGATCCAGACTCCGGCAAAGTTGTTGGAATGGATCTTGTTTTCCATGAACTGACCCCGGCCACTTTCATGCACGTAGATGCCCCCCGTCTGGCCATGGTGGATCTCGCAGCGCACCACCGTTGGGTTGGCGCCCGCCTTCACCTCGAAGCCCGCAATGCGGTTGTTGTGGATGTCGTTGGCCTCGAAGTAGCCTAGGCCATTGTCAAAGGTGAACACGCCAACGTCCCTACCATGATGAATGTGATTGCGCCGCATGATGGGGTTGGCATGGTTCTTGACCCACACACCGGCAAGTGCATTGCGGCTAATCTCGTTCTCCTCATAGATGCCCTGCACCAAGTTCCACAAACCCGTCAAATGGCATACTTCATCCCGAACAAATCGCCTCGTTGGAACAGAGGTAAAGTAATTCCACTTTCAGCAATAACCCATCAGTTATCAAAGGCACTAACCAGAATCTTCAATGAGGCACTGCACATGATGAAACACTAGCGGTCACTCGACAGCACAACCACAGATTGAACTGTATGTGTTGTGCACTTATTTCCTAATAACAGAAGCCTTGCTATCACGGTGCTGGCCCTCACACATCAGGTGCCTACAGCATCTGTGACCAGTCACGAGCAGGCACAATGATAGTGGCTGAAAAGATGGCAAATGTTAATGTGCCAGTTACACACTCAAACTTTGTTATGACGAAGTTGAAGAGAGACACGAAATTCCTTCGTTATATCCATTATTTTATTATAACCATTACTGCCCTTAACTGCAATATTTGACACTTGGATGCAAAAATCTCAATGTGCAAATAGGACATTGCTGCCTGCTGTAATGCTATGCCGGAATTTGCTAATGTTCATCTAAGCTCAGATACATGGAGCTACCTCGGATGACGATCAAACTTGTGTTCCCGTGACTAGCAGCGTTGGCAACAGCTCACCCGCTAAACCCCCGTGACAGGTACAAAGGAGCAAACAAACCTGAGCATAATCGGTGATGTACAGCCCCACATTCTCACAGTCCGATATGTCACAGCTGCGCAGGCAGGGCTCGGCACCTGTCCCACTGACACACACGGCTGCCCCGACCACCGACGTGCTCCGGATGATGCAATGGTCCACCGTTGGCGAGCAGTTCTCGTTGATCTCGAGGCAGTAATGCTTGTGGTGCGGCACTGACGACGTAATGTCAGGCGTGAACTGAAGCAGACAAGGAGAGTCAGCGTGAGAACTCGATCCTGACAACAGAAGAAACAGTGTTTGCCAGAATACGTGGTGCAGAGAGGCAGCTATGCAAACAGAGAAGCAAGGTAGATTCATGCCTTCCTTCTTTCCACATTAGTAAGTGACATTTCAGTAGCCAGCCTGTGCAGCTGTTGTCCCACTGGCAACACGAGCTCTTAGCTACTTGGTGTACATAGAAGGAAAAAAAGAACATTGGCAACTGCACGTTGCAACTGATGTTGAAATATAATGGAAGCAGACCAATCTATTGCCTATGGATCATTGCTATCAAGACCACAAGGCATCCCCACCATCACATTACCAGTATCAGATAAACCAATAAAGGCCAGTGGGGTGCTTTTTTTTTTTTTTTGGCTCATGATGGTGGCAGATAACACAAGATGGCATGTACAGAATAAGCCAGTAGAAGTGTGACCGATTCCCATGTGACCCAGTCCCATGTCTAACATATGAGAGCAAGCCCCTAGTGACACTGTAGTCACCACGATTGTTTGAGCTATCCAATCTCCCCTTTTCACCTTCTCAGGAAATATTTTCTTGTAGTTTCCTTCACAGCTGTCCTACAAGTGGAGATTGCTGTGACCCAGCCTATGTAGAACAAGCTGCCACTAATCACCTTGAGTGTCAGGTATCCAAGGTAAGCTCCACGAGCGCCCTCGACGAAGGTGACCGTTGAGTCCGAGTCGCGCTCGAGGATGACATGCTCAGCAACATTGCCAGGTGCTGCCCCAATCAGCGCCACACCGGTGTCAACAATGAGAAACTCCCCCTTGTAGGTGCCCGCGTGTATGAAGATGACAGGCCGGTCAACGTCCTCGCAGAAGTTGAATGCCGTCTCTATGGTATCAAAGTAACTCAGCGACCGGCCACGATACCTTTGCGGTTGGCCGTCATACTGTGCCTGCAGAGGGGGAAAAAAGCCACACCACTGGTCATTGAGAGAAGATGCCCTTAGATATAATGAAGTCAAAGGGAGACCCTTAATTACTTTCTTATATCCGTTATTTTGCTATAACCATTACTCTCTTAATTGCAAAATATACCATTTGGGTGCAAAAATTATAATGCAGAAAGATAACGCACTGTGACTGGCAGTAACGCTATAGAATCACACACGTGGTGAAGTTTTATAAATGCAGCAACCAAAAGCAGACAGATATCAGCATGCCCTGTCGCATTTCACTCACCCGTAGACGTGCTTTACTGCTTCCAATCAAAACGTAGCTAACAGTACCAGAACGCTGCTGCAAACTGTGGCCTTCCTACCACAGCAACCACGAGGGCCGCACAGTGTTCCTTGTGTCTTTCGCTAATTTTAGCAAGCATAAAACATGCTTCCATTTCAATATTCCTTATGGTTAATACATTGCAAGCATATGCAACATGTTTTTATTCCCGACTGTTTCCGGCCAATCAGAACCAGCAGCACAACTAGCACAATGACGTCACATCCAATCACAGAAAATGCTTGCTGCCCGATGCTGCAGGCAGCGCAGAAGCGCATTTCAAGTACAAGTTAAAACATAATGCACTCTTGATTTTGCTATTTTCATTGGCCCTACAATAATCACAGAGTTCACCATCAAACGAACGCACAATAAAAGCTAAGTGCATAATTTATGTTTCAGGGACCCTTCAATTTTAAAATTAATAATAAAAACATCATTTAATCACATTTTTATTACACTAGCTGCATAGATAGTCTTAAATTAATGTTGCTGGAGTTTAACATGCCAAGGAGTGCTGCAAGGGTATTCTTATGGCTCTCGCTTTCCTAGAGCACAGCTATGAGGCTTCAAGGCTTCAAAGTTTTTGTGTGAATGACTGAAAAGAACTACTTTTCTTATTTAATGTAAGCATTTACAACTTCTACAGCAACAGCTGATACCCTTTCTAGCACTTTCTAAACATTCACTTTGTGACCACAGCAAGAGCAATTAGAACCGAGTCTGGTAATGCTGAGAAAAGCTTGTAAGAAGATATTAAGGCTACTACATAAAGGCAACAGAGCAAAGAGCAAGAAACAGAACACAATATATTTCCAAAGGGATATAAACGGCTGCTATGGCTGAAACGATCATAGAGGGTGCACGAAACTAGGCAAAGTTATAATAGAACCCAAAAGTGCAGTAGCGCACCCAGGATTCTTTGCCAAGGGGGGTTCAATTTTTCATGAAGGGCAGGGCATGCGATTACACAGTTGTTGCGTGTGTAAAAAAAAAGTAAATAAAATGCCATAAATAGTAACATCAATGATGATGATTATTTTTATTATTTTTTTTCAGTGTTTTGCAAAGACATCAGCTCCGCATTCTTCTATGGCATAGGAGCAGTTACGGACTGGGATGGGTGTTAGGTCAGCCTCAGGGGGGGGTTACAACCCTCGAACCCCCCGCCCCCCCGTCGGTGCGCCACTGCAAAAGCGACAGAATCCCAATATAACATTTCTGAAACGTAGATATTCTTTTTCTTTGCAATTTCCATCACCAACAAGCAGCCTGGCCCTTTAAAGAGGGCTGCAAAGCACTGCAATCCGACTGCAAGCAAAGCAAGGCAAATTGCCCACGTCACAAGGGAGAACCGACCTGGAAGTGCGGCCGCACGTGGATTCCTCGGTAGAGCTGCCGGAAGCTCTCCTTCCAGGGATTGGGACAGTCGGCCTCCTCAGGGGCCACAAACTCAAACTTGCATGGCGCCGGGTGGAAGAGGGGCAGGTCGTACTCAAACACATTTTGGTACAGAGTCTTCCAGAGCTCCGTGTCATTAGAGATGGCGTGGAAGCGCCGGCACACCTGTGCCACCCGGCACAGATCCTGCTCCAACAGGTACGAGAAGATGGTGAGCAGCACTTCGTCTGGCACCTCGAGCAGAAGGTAGTGAGCCGCACTACTCCCATCTGCGATGACAACAGTCACCACCGGCATGAGCAGCCTTTACAAAATTATGTAGCAAGAGCACACTGTGCTACATTTCATAACATGGCATACAATGCTATACAGGGTGATGTGACTTTGTGTCCATGCTGTTTTCTGCGCAAAACATGACAAGTGAGTCAATATGTGACGGAACGGACCATCGCGCGATGGGTTGCTTGACCTAGTTTTTGAAAATCCAGAAACGGTTGCTTGCTGCCTGCCAGAAGTAATACGAGCAACAGCCACTCACCAGAAGGCAGTACAAGACATAAATGCGCTTACCAAACTCCAAAAGAAAGAACTAGCTTTAATTTTTAATGTTACTTTACCACAGGAAAACAGCTTACTTTTTGATAAATTGCTCAGCCCATCGCTTGCATAGGGTTTTATTTTTAAGCAATGTGTGGCATGGTGCGGTGGGGATTTCAGCCGTGCCGCTCATTGCTTACATGCACAAATTCATGTGCCTGCGGTTTTGGCTTTATAGTCGCATACGTGCGAACCTGAAGGCTTTGAAATTTGCAAACTTGCAACTTCAAAGTGAAGTGCAGGAGGGAGTAGCCAGAACACACTTTTATGTTTCACAATCTATATATTTATTTGCATTTCACAATCATGTGCAATTTAAGCATTGTCAAAGAAGGCACAAAAGGAAACTCGTGCATTTTTATTTGTTTTTCCTACAGCTCCGAAAACTGCTGCAAGAATGATTGGCAGCCAAGCTTTTATATTTTGGTTATCACAACCTTGTTTACAGTTCTACTGTATATACACACATGCTATTACGACACAAAATGTATCAGGCCCGTGAAACTCTCACGTATGCTTTGCTGCATAAGTTTGGCGCACTGCAGCAATGCAACGACATGGTTTTTCTCGAAATTTTATGTGTAGCTTCTTTTTTCACAAATAAAAGCAGCTTTTTGTAAAAATAGTCAACATCCGTGAGATCGTAGGTCAGTCTGAAATTCGGATGTTTTACAGAAAATTTGGAAGAGTTTGTGGGTGTGCTGTTAGCAATTTCACACCAAGTACTTCAATGGTGTCAGCAGTCTTTTTTTTTTTTTTTTTCAAGTGCTTTTTTATGACCACGACAATACCTGCCAAACGAGATTTCTTGCCTATTGGCACATGCTAAACCTATATTGTTCCATGCACTGGCCAGTGCAAAAAATGAACACTACACTCTGTTTCATACATCAGGTGCAACGCTGTTAAGGCTATGCAAGTAGTCCGTAACGAAAAAAAAAAAAAATGGAGGTGTATTGTTCCGACAAACAAATGGCAAATATTAAGTACACACTCACATATTTCAATTGTTTCCCCAGCAATATAAGCATGTTTGTCAAGCTGATGAGAAATGTAATATGATTTAAAGCTGCCAGCAATTGTTTTGTTTATTGTTTTTTCGCTCCCTACAAAGCAACGCACTACTTTTTGGTTGCAGGAATGCACAGCGCAGACAAGAGCACTAGCTCTGACAGTGTTGCACCCGACGTACGAAACTGAGTATAAAAACGGAGACACAAACTTTACTGCTGCACCAAGGGATGAAAATGTGGCAGACTAAAAAACAATAGAAGATACCTGTTCTCAATTAAAAATCAAGTTGAGAAAAACATGCAAAAGCAATTGCAACACAATGATACCAAAGCACACAAGGACCAATACAAAGGAATACAAAGGTTGAAGGATAAACATCGACTAAGAGCTAAATAAGAAAAACGACAAATTCAAAAAAGAAATTAAATAAATAAATAAAACTGAAAATGGCATACTGGTTAGGATAACTGCGAATGTGAAATACTAGCTAGATTAGCGTGACTGTTGTCCGACAATGAAACTGATGCATGGCTGATGCAACAAACATCCTCCGCTGCTATGAAAGGCTTAGATTTCACTGCTTATTTGGCATCTATGTCTCAAAAGAAATATCTACATTGTTTTCTTGATGTTGTTGTAAGAGGAGTATGCAGAAGACAGATACAACAGACTTTTATGCAGACACCTAAATGAATTTGTTATAACCGAAGTGAATTATCAAGCCACAGACATAGTCACAAGAGAACAGATTTATCCCTCTTTAAGTTTTCTAAAAGAAGCTTGTCACATTTAACTGTGCTGTCTGGTGAACAGTTTAGACACAATGCACGTCGCCATCTCACAAGGTGGTGACTTCGTGTGCCACCACAGTAGCTTACTGTGTCAATCCCAATGGATGGTCCACAGTACGTAAGCTCGACGTAAAGAAGCACGGACCAGCTTAGCGGCCTTATAAGTCAGTCCATTATATCTGAATGCACATGTATCGGAATCCACTGCACATGCACGTTGTATCGAAATCCACTGTACACTGACGTAAGAGATAGAAAGAGCAGCACAACACAATTTGCTATGTTCTAACAAAATGTCTGTTGTAAGCAGATCTGTTTTAACAAGGTCATACTGCGCCTAGTTCCTGACCACATCGTTCAATGAGCCTTGCTACACCGCATGTGTATTTCCTGTTCTCACCTTCAGAGGAGGAGGAGGAAGAGGCGCCCTGGGAGGAAGACGGGGTGCGGCGCTGGCGCTTGCGCGGCAGCGGGCACGGGGGTGCACCGTCGTGGGGCAGCTTGCGGCGCAGGTCGTAGGGGGGCTGGTGGCCGCCCCCACCAGTGCTGCCCTGAGGTCCCCCCCCCACCGTGCACACGCCACCCAGCACGCTCACCAGTGTCTGCTCCACGCTAGCCGCTGCACACGCACACACACAAAATCAGCTTACCACAGTGCAAGTTGGGTCGGCTTTGTATGCAGGAGCAAACACTCGAATACACAGCAAGTATGGCCCTCAAAACTGTGCACAGGCAAGAGTATTAGGGCACTGCCTGCCACAGGTGTATCTTCCTTGGGGCCAGATTTACTTTCCCATCATTACATTCAGAGGAGTACTGCAAAGATGCAAATTGCATATTTAAGGAAAGCTGAGAACTCTGCTCTTGGAGTACTGCTTTTGTAAGGCACGTCATCGACCACCCCTTGCTTGGCCAATGAGAACAAATCAAAGGACACTTCCCCAGAAGTGTTTCACAATAATAAATGCAGGGCTTGCATGTGCCGGAACCACGATATGATTATGAAGCACACAGTGGTAAGGACAATGCAGGATTAATTTTGACCACCCTGGGTTCTTTAAGGTGCATCTGAATCTAAGTACATAGCCATCCTGGCATTTCGCTAGCGCTGAAATGCAGCCCCCATTGCCAGGATTTGGGCCCGCATCCTCAAACTTAGCAGTAGCAGACCATAACAGCAGCAGTTACCAACGCAGCCAAGTTACACTTCTATAATGGTGAAAACACAATGCAACAGTTGACAGCTGCATCGCACATTTCACCAGCATTCATTGCAACACATGCCAAAGCTTACAAGAAGAGCTTTACCAGCATTATTGTGTATGTCGTCACATGGAGCATACAGTCATGCCACCCTGTATTTACATAATTCAAGCCCAGGCTTTTCATTAAGACCTAATTTCCCATGAAGAACTACCTGAGCAAAATTCAAATGTTGGCCCAATCCTAACCACAGCAGTTTCATTTATATGGAAGCAAAATTCTAGAGACTATGTTTACGTACCGTGCATTTCCAGTGCACATTAAAGAACTCCAGGATATCGAAATTTCCAGAGCCCTTCACAATGCAGTGCCATATCTTGGTTTTGGGATGTATTATTATGGATAGCAGAATAAAGGCCAAACCCCATATGCATGAAAATGCATGCAACAGCAATGGGCAATGCAAAGCAGGCTACTGTTGCGCGAGCCTGTCGTTTGCATAACCAAACCTCCTTCACGTGGAAACTTTGGCTATCGATATTCAGTGTTGCTGGCTGAAGGCGTCAATTTTGTAGCGAAAATGGTGCCTTACCCGCGGCATGCAATGTAGAGTAATATGTTTCCTTACGCAAAGGTACACAAAATGTTTTTTTATTGCCTTGTAGTAGATTTTTCCTGTGTACGTGCATGAATATCAAGCACGCTGTGACAACCGGCAGAGCATCATTAATGTACATCCTGTTCTGGCTTTCTACTATTTGCTACTATGGCATGGCACTTCCGAGCGATGGGTGACCGATTCTAGATTTTCAAAACAGAGCGTTAGCGTGATTTTGACTACATGATACGTCTTGCAAACGGCCCGTTTCGCCGCTCATCGTGTCACCCATCACTTACACATGCATTTTTGTGCAATTAAGTTTGGCCTTAATGACACAATGGCTTTTATGTAATGGCTAGCACCTGAATAAGCAAGTGCTTAAAGCATCGACCAAAACAACTGCATTTCACACTAAGTAACTGACAATGTTGACACCTCGCTGAAACTTGTCCGTTTCACACTAAGTAACTGACAATGTTGACACCTCACTGAAACTTGTCGTACCCTGGCACACTAGTGTTTTATCTTAGACGTGGGCCATTCTGCCACATCGAAAGTTATCGTGTATGTTGACTCTTGTGGAATGGTATTGCATAAGCCATTGACTTTCATCAGCAACAGCGGGCCATGTATGCCACCCTGTTGCCAACATTGGCCGAGCCAATGGCCTTCAGCAGGAACATAACAATTTTGCCATTCTTTAGATAATACGGACTAAGCCATCACCTCTTATTGGCAACATTGGGCCAAGTATGGCACCTCAGGGACAACAATGGCAGAGTTCATGGCTTTCTCTGGCGTATGTGGCACCAATATTGCTGTTTCTAAACCAACAATGCCTTAAGAATGATAAAATTGGTGTTGCATTTGCCTGGGAAGATTGAGCCATTTCTGCTGTCCTTGAGACAACCGACGATGACTCAGCTGCAGCCTTTCCTCATTGACATTAGAGGGGCCATATTGAAGGCGCGTATAGCTGTACCTAATAATCGAGATCTGATCGAGATAAGCATGATCAAAATTCACTTTAGATATTCGATGTAAGATGAGATGTTTGGCGTCATATATTTAAAAATACACAGTTTAGGGCTGGAATAGAACGCGCACGCTGCGAGTAGCACACAATCTGTTCGTGCTCTTTCTTTTTCATAAACACATCATACAAAAAAGCATGCCTACATAGAAATGGTTGATATATATACACACACACACACACACACACCACACACACACACACACGTACAAGTTGTTTTGCGGGAGCTTTGCTAATTATACTATTGCAGCAATTAACATTAGCCAGAAGGCTCGACAAGCATGCTGGAAAATTATCGGCCAGCATGCCATAAAATTATTCAGAAAATTTTAACCGACGGCTCTACAGCGACCACCTTAACCAACACTGATTTGCTGAAGCAAAGATAAGTTCTCGCAGGCGATGTTATACCACTGCCATTTAACAACATATGCAAGATAAGGTTATGCGACGGTAACAGCACAAAAGCAAGGGGACGAAAATGAGCTTGTGCTGACTTTATATGCAGGGTATGTTGGTTGATTTTACACAATGTGAAATACATAGATCACTTTGCATTGCACGGAATTCAAATGAAATGCTCTTGACAAGACCGCGACGTTTACAAAAAAGGCAAAAACAAGAAAAGAAAGAATTGTGAAAATCGTGAGAATCTCGAAGGCCGTGCACCAATGTACACACCTAACTGATAGTTTTCTTGATCAGGTTTACTAACGTGTATGTGATCAGATAGTGTTCTTGTACATGCGATCTGCATATTTCATGGTTCAGAAACAGCATGAAGCCAGGATGGTGTCGACTATAAGATCTTTCTGCAATTTTTTAATTTCTGCATCTGTTCACAATTTGCACTAACTGTCTACAAGTTGCATGGAATGCTAGTGTTGTGCCGAGGTGTTCCGACGTTGTGCTAACTTTTCACTTTTTCTTTCAGGTTAACACTTGCCGGAGCTTTTCCAGCATGACGGTACAGCACAAGAGTAGCATATTAGCAATTCTAGTATGATAGAAATAAATATGCAATGCCAGAAAATAAATAAAATAGTACTTTGCCCTGTAAACTTCTCTTCTCGTCTTATTTGTTTTGTTTAGAGCCCATTCATATGAAATACAGAAGGGAACCAGCCAGTCCCATTTATTATTGTGTTGCTAACGCTTTCACGTATGCATGAGATGCACATGTACAGAAAATGCTGTTGCTCCACCTGTGAGCGCAATGGAGTGGCTGTTATAGCCTTTAAGACTGAAAGCATAAAAATAAAAATTTTGCTGTCCACACGGCGCTAAATGTGTGGTAAACAATCAGCAATATGGTAATTATGACTGCTAACCATTGGGCTAGGGGCTTCCCTATGTCAGCAGGGCTGACACCATGCCAAAAAGCCCAAATACCGGCAAAATTGGCAAGTGGTGCCTAGCCAAGGTAGACTCATGCTGGCTGGCCAAGTTGGACCCACAATGGCTTTGCCACAATAGGCCCATTCTTCCTGACAAACATCACACAGATGTCAGCGAAAGTAGCGTAAGCATGATTTCACAACTTCAGTCCAATATTGCTGCCAACTTTGACCATTTTGCACCAACGCCAGTCCTATGTTGGCATGAGGCCTGGTTAGATATAGATGCATGTTAAAAACCCCAGCTACTCCAGAGCCCTTCACTACTGAGCATGCCTCATGATCACCGTTGGTTTTGGCATGTCAAACCCCACAAATTATTGCCCTGAAGAATTTAAGTCACCTAAATGATTATTTTCGTCTGTGTACTGCTAACACTAGGCGCATTTTCAATTGGACCCTAAGCAAGACCCAAACTATGGGCTCAAACATTTTTGTGCAAAGTTCGTATATACGTTAACACAAGTCAATTAGCCATGAGAAAATGTGGTCAAAGTCACGGCACGGTGGCATGTAAACTTCAACCGTAGTAGTTCAACTCAGCATTAAGTTCTTGTACAATGCATGTACTTTTTATGTTTCAGAAGTACATTTCACTGGTACACTCCAGACCACCGTTCTTTTTTTTTTTTTTAAATCTGCAACAACGTGGCAAACTGCGTAAAAGGTCCAGTTTCAGGTAGTCGAGATATCCTCTTTAGATGCAATTTGTGTAAGTAGTAGTTTCAGGTAGTCTAGATATTCTCTTTAGATTCTAATTATTACACTGTGTTGTCAAGTGCATTTTAACCTTGATGTTCACAAAAAGCATGTCGCTAGTGGAATGATAATTCTGGAGTGCTTCAGCAAGTCTCATCGTGTTTACAGAGTGAGAACAATGTCTACAGGGACATCAGAAAAGGGAAAATTACGCTACTTTGTGCCTAGCATATCTTAAAGGCATCCAGCAAGCCACTAACATAATGTGGCTGACGGGAGCTGATGTGTCAGCCATATGCAGTATTATCAGTGCATGTCACTGCAACATCACGTGCGCTTAGTATAAAAACAAGCCGCTCAATAAATCATCGTTCTTCTAACGTTATCTGGCTTCCTTGTTGCATCTCGATAGCGACGTAACAGGAGCCACATTAAAAAAAAAAGGAACTCCTTATTCAAGCCCACCGCACAACGGTATATAAACACTTAAAGGCCAACTCTAATGATTTTTCGAGGTCAATAAGTCTCAATAAAATTCGCCGAGTGAGTCCATTGGCACATTTCCAACATTTGTGCAAGATTACAGGCTCGGGAGTATGCAGATTGCTTGCAATTCGATTTCTACTGACTACCTCAACCTGCCCAGCTGGCTTCCTATAATTATTGGCCACACTGTGTGTTGACAAGATAATCGGGAAAGCGACAGAAGTGCACCGGCACCATACCTACAATGGCCTTCGAGATCAGTGTGCACTGCCAACCTTCACAACGTTACCACCAGGGAAAGAAAGGGTGCATGTGCTGTTGCACCATGCAAAAGGTGGGCTGACTGATTTGACATCACCGCTGGGTTAGATTTCAGTTCCGTGCTTTTTAAGATTTAAAAATTATTTTGAGCATTCCTGCTATCAGGAGTGTGCCAGGAGTGCCTAAGAACATGGAATCACCATTACCTTGACATGCGCAAAAAGGCGCTGGAGTTGGTCTTTAAGAACTGCCTAACATTCCTACATGTTTTACTCGGACGAGTGATATTAAAAACTGCATCACAAGCCCGATTAGAAATGTTTAAATACGTGTTTGAAACACTATATATTTTAAGGGGGAGCTTTTCCTCTCCTTTTTCCAATGCACGTCTGTGCGTACTGCACCTGCAAGGGATGCGGTGCCAAATTGGGCACCACTTGCCAGCAGCTGTTCCGACAACTTTCGCTGCTGAAGCAGCGTATAAGCAGCTTTAGCAACACTCAAAAAGGTAAGTAATGATAATAACTGCTGATGTTCAATGTGCCAAAACCACAATATGATTACGAGACACGTCATAGTGGAGGACAGTGGAAATTTAGGCCACCTGAGGTTTTTTTAATGAGAGCACAACCACATCGCAGAATTGCAGTTTGTACTCCCGCACACCTGTACTAAACTTGCTACAATGGGCAAGTCGTAGACCTTATGCTGTGTGCCTTGCATTTAAAACGGTCTGCAGCAGCTATCCAATAAGAACTGGAAAACTTACTATTGCGTATGGCACACATAGTAAAGGTGAAAGTGTGCTGATAAGGCAGAATGTTGTAGCAATTGTTATCAATAACAGCCTTCCTTTAGCATATCAAATCTTTGAGGTGTTAGCCCTTTCGAAAATTGTCTCAAGATGTGCACCTATGTGTGCACGTATATATATATATAACTTCTTTTTTTTTTTTCTGGTACCATAGTTGGAATGTGCATGTTATGGTGCCAGCAAATCACACTTCTAGCGTTGGATTTAGTCTAGCTAGAATGCAACACATCCCATGGTGAATAATGCTAATGCCGAGCTGGCTCATACTACACAGTATGGCCCACCAGCTAATGACTATGGTTAAATTCTCTTTACCAGTCATCCCTCATTAGTTACGGTGGTGCACTTATACACATCAACTTACTGAATATATTCAACTCACGGCTTGGAAGCTGTGCTAGTATAACACTTTTCACAATAAATGCTTTGAAGAATGTGTCCATTTACACTTCAGAAGATACACAGAATGACAGATACTTGATCTCTGGTGTTTTACATTCCAAAACCATGAGAGACACCATAGTGAGGGCTCCAGATATTTCGACCAGAAATGCCAGATGGTGTATCACTGAAGAACTAGTTACCAGGTACAAATGGTAAACGAACAATTTGCCAACACGTTTAGGTATCGATGTGCACGGCCTTACCCAATCAGTATTTTCACATCCCTGCCAGAATAACCGGACGAGTACAGATTGGCTTGATTGACTGATTGATTTCTGGTGTTTTACATTGCAAAACGAGCTGTGCAGATTGGCTTGAGGCTACTACATTTTGTGTACACTTATGCTGCATACGTCGTGGTACGTGGTATGATGTAGACTTAAGTACAAATTTTTGTCTTGTGCTGTGGAATATGTGATGCTGTATTTTGTAATAGTGTGAATTTTCTATGGTTTTGTCCCACAGTTTGTGACCATAGGGGGCAGCAGCACGTTCTGCAAGCTTTAGCAGTTTTCGCTTCCTCCCCCAACCTGTAGGAAATAAAGCCATACCACAACCACTTTTTCAAACCGCATTATGTTCACAGCTCAGCTGCTTGAGCAACACTAAGAAGGTCAAGTGTGCGAAAGTACAAAGCATGAAACAGCTCACCACACTCTTGAGGGTGACCGGCAGGCTCATCTGCATCATGAGAATATTCAAACACATATCAGTGATGTCTTTCCATGCAGCAAGACAGAAACTGAAACGACACATCCCTTCAACACAATTGTAAAACAACAACCGCATTCAATTTCTAAGTGCCACAGCTCTTCTAACCTCTGTGCAGCTGCTCAATGTTTTCAATAGAGAGCTTTTTGCCCCCAATATGTCACTAAACGCTGGTTGCTTGGAACAATATGCAGCCGCATTTGAAAACTAGGTTAGTACGAACAACGGCCGCTAGCTAATTGTACTCCAAGGCAGACTCGTCCAGTCCGTCTCACGTTCTTTTTTCATATTTGCCTGATAAAGGATCGCACAAAAACCTTCCAAGGGGACGCGACGCCGGAATAAGCAGGGCCCGATCTAGCGCGAGGCATTCAATAGACAGCACCACAATACAACCGCTGTATAGCCAGTCGCGTTGCGTCACGCGAAACGTTTTATTCCCGTACCGTTTCCACGGTGCCGAAAGGTCAACTTTATCTGACGCACTGCGTGTTTACACGCACTCCGCAAACAACTCGAAACTCGATTTCAGGCAGTGCAGGGCGGAAGACCAGGAAAACAGCTGTTGGGACGATTTTCGGTACCACCTACATGACAAATGGCCCCAGTCCTGATCGCAGAATGCCCGACACTTTCTTTCGGCAGTCTGACCAGCTTCCATACGGCCACTGAAACCAACCGGAAAGCTCTGGCGCGCTTAATGACGCATCCCAGCGGGCGCCGACGCTCCTCCGGCGAGATTAGACAGGGTGGCTGGCTTTTCGCACGCAGCGAACAAGACGCGATCGCGGTAGCCCCCCGAACGGGAAAAGCGCACGGCTTCTTTTACGACGAAACATGGTGGGACTCGCACGGTCAACCACTATCGCTGCTTTGATTCGATCGCGCAAAGACCGTGGGACCACGCGACGTCGGAATCAATGCCGCCGCCAGCTTTCGGTCAGACAACGGCAGTTTGCCTAAAGGAGCGAGTCGGCGATGAGATCGTGTCTAAGCATCGACGCGAACACAAGGGGGGGGGCACCCCGTGATGCACCCCGGCGGGCCAGGCTCGGAAGCGGCTTGCACGAGAGCGACGTACGGCTCTCTCAAAGATGTCGAGGCCCTTCCCGAGCCTACAGGGAGTCTATTGGCCACGCCGAGGCGGCGATTGACACGAATCGGGGAAAAATATTCCCACGGACTAGGCCTAATCATGGCCCAAAGGGCTCCCCCCTCCTTCACAAAAGCAGTGCTCTCTTGCGTACCTTCGTCGAACGCCCTGGACGTGATCCCAGCTCGCTTCAGAGGCTTCTTCCGCGTTTTGCGCACACTTTGTCTCGGCGGCCGAGCCGCCGCACTGGACATCTTCGGGGAACGCGACGCACCACGAAGACTCGCCCGCACCACTACTCAACAAAGGGTCGACGAGAACTTGACAACCACCCCCATCACCATTGCTGTGAGGCCATTTTCTTGTTCCATGTCGGGAAACATTAGCCCGACCAATCGCGACGCCGACGTGGGTCACGTGACGCCTCTTTTGGTTGACTGCCGCAAAAACCACGCGCAACAACACACAATGCACAACAAAAGAACACCGGAACAAAGCGCACCGCACAGGCTGGAGCCCCAGCTGTATTTGCATATGCGCTCGAAATGCGCTGTCAACACGGTTTTCTCTCAAACTACCTTACGATTTTTACCTATACTTAGGTAACGAGGCGCAGATTTAAGAAAAAAAGCCAAAATAACGATTATATAGCCGATTTCTTTACAGATTATTGCGCCCTCTATATATAGAAAATAAAGCGTGATTATTCGTAAAATGCGTACGTCGACGTTTTTGCAATTGTAATATAAACTCCTTGGGGACGCACAAATCTCCTAGTTTCAAGTGCACTTTTTAGAAATGGAAGTAATGTGAGCACAATTTTCCGTCTAGTATCTGCGCAGAACATTCAGATAGCTGCTGTTGTAACCGTCTCCGCATGTCTACGGCAGCAAAAAAATCATCGTGTCCCTGAATATTAAAATATCGAACAAACGCGCGTAGCTCCGCATGTCGTCGTATCTTTCCAACGGCCCCCCTGACTTTGCTATTTTAATGATCGACGCCGACTCGTGACTGAAGAGGCGGTTACCCAATCTGTCCGGTTTCGACAAACGGACTGATCGAAGTTCTCCGGCGGCAGCCACCCATGGCCACCGAAGCCGTGACTGTGGCCGAAGAGGCTCGGCCAAACGTGGACCTCGAGCTGGAGCAGCGCGTCAAAGGCACCTGCGGCCGCATCTCGGAGAACGTGCACATATTCGCGAACGAGCCATCGCTGGCCTGCTACCGGCTGCAAGAGCACGTCCGCAAGTCGCTGCAGCCGACCGTCGAGAGGCGGCTGCAGATGGCCGAGCTGCGGCAGGAGCTACGCGGCAAATGCTACGACCTGGACTACGCCATCGCGGCGCTGCGCGGTTTCCAACAGAGCCGGCAACACCTGGCCAACGTGCAGGACCTGCTGCGCAACGCGGTCTTCATGAAGCAGCAACTGGCACACCGCGAAGCCCGCGCTGCTGCCACCAGTAGTGCGGCGCAATCGACCGGCCGTCGCCAGCAGTTGCTGCATCAACAGCGGCTGTCGCTAGACCTTCCCCAAACGGCTGCACGTCTGAGCAGCTCGCCATCACTCGGGGCGGCTGACATGCGGCTTGGGTCGCAGCGATCAGCGTCCCCAAGGCGGCCCAGTGATCAGCGTTAAATCTGCCACTCGATTATATTAGCATGCTGCGGACACATCATGGCCAAAGCAGCAGTTTCAGCGAGGTGTAGGACCATAGCCCCAGTGGCCACGTTCTCGATATCATCACATTCCGCCATTCCATGTTCTCAAGTTTTGTAATGGCGGCATTTTGAACCAATCGTAGAGGCCGCACCTGCGCTTCTAGGCCAATCACAGCTTACTAGACATCGCCATGATGACGCAGACGGAAGCAACTGAGCTGGTGGTGACATCTAACAGCGCAGGGGTGAACTAGAATGCAACAAATGCTCTCGTTTGTTGCTACTTGTGTCCAAAGAAAAGCAAGAACAAAATAGCTTCACAATATTCTCCAGGACATTCATGCATTCATTAGTGAAACATATTTGGCAACAGGCCGCATCTGTCATTGTCAATGTGTTTGCGCTGAAATGCATGTTGACTGCACGGTAGCACGGTGAAAGACGCTTTGACATTTTGCTGGTAGTGGCATCACTTGGCTGTACTTGTGGAAAGCGGATATAACCATGTAATGTGGTTGCCTGTCAATGCCTCCTGCACCAAGCAGTACCACATGACAGGAACCAAGTATCAGTACTACTGTCATTGCTGTAGCAGCCTGTGACCTGACTTGGACCAAGACTGCCTTCAACTGTTGATGATGCAATTTCTTCAAAATAAACAGTGAGCAGGGATTAGTGTAATTCAAGAACTGACAGGAAACATGAAATAATATTCTTCAAGGCATGCGGTCTGGCTGTTCCTTAGACTTCCTCGGCATGCATGGGGCTGTTATGGGTCACTGCTCTGGCATTCTTAGCTGCTAGATGGTAGTGCTCTTCACATTTAGAACTAAAAATTCTATAACAATAAAAATGTTGAAGCATTTCAAGTCTGCTCTAACACTGCGTGAAAGTTTCCTGCATACACTTATAATTGTGACAAGTGAAATGCATGGTGTGAATCACAATGAAAAAAAAAAGAAAGAAAGAAAGCAAGGATGCTAATCAGAGCAAACATTTTATTAGCCCTTGAGTACAAATGCAGCCACACACAAGATCTTTTGTAGAAGCTTGCCTGTCGGAGGAACTGATGCGTCAGATGCAAAGAACCCTCACAAGCAAGTTGCCATGCACTGTGGTAGTCTGTTCGGTAGCATGGATGGATGGATGCTATGAGCTTCCCCTTTGTAACGGGGCGGTGACATGTGAGCCACCAGGCTCATAAAAAAAATTTAAGAACTTTTTTTTCTTTTTTCCCCTCTCTAAGTTGTCCTCATGCCTTTTAAATCTACTTCAATTGAATCGATCATACTATAGCCAAAACGTAAATTCATAGCCCAGTTCCCTGCCCCTTAGTCCTTATTTTTCCCTATAACTATTTGTGCCCGTTCTCTCTAGTTTTCTGCCACCAGTATTCTAACCGTCTCTTACTTATTTACAGCGATTCATTGTTGACACCACCTACACATTCTCATTGATGCCTTGCATGATCGCACAGTCTATTATCAGCTACCATGTCAACTATCTTGCCAGCTGCTCAAGCTACCATTTTGTCAAAGCTGCTGTGAGCATGCAAGCCAAATTGCCCTGCACAAAGCAGGGAATTTACAATTTTACAAAAACAGTCCAAGATTGCTTCTTGCCTTGGCAACGCCATCAAACACAGAGCAGCTAGGTGTGGCAGGCACGGCTGAACATTTTTACAAAAATTTAATGACACAGAAATAGCTTTGTTATATGCAATAATTCGTTATATCAAGGTTTCTGGTTGCCGACTGTGGGCCTGAGTAGGTACCACAGCCGTACACATTGTGCCTTCAAAGGCCAGCATCGTGCACATCTGAGCCAGAAGTAGCAGCCAACACAGTGAAAGTAGGAGAACTGCTCGGCTTGCCTAGCTTCCAGTGCTTGCTGTGCATAATACACAGCAGTTCTTAGGTCATCAGTGCAAAGGTATCGTGTGCTGAGTGTTCCCAACTAAAACTATGCAGGCCATAAAAGCATTCAAAGATTGGATGTGCAGCTCCTCGATAAATGTTCCACGTAGTTAGCCGTCTCGAAGAAAAAAATCGTGCCCTCTTGTCAGGAAAGTTAGTGGACGTCTTCTACATCTTCTTCCCTTGAGCTTCAAAGGTTGCGCAAATTTTTCACTACTACTCTGCAGCATTACCTAACCTATGTTTTATCTGAACCCTTCCAGCACTTTATCACATGTTGGGCTTCGCATACTCACCGTCATGCAGCAGTAGGGTGAGTGCAAGAGAATTGCGAGTGCACAACTGCAGTTTTTGCATTACAATGCAGGCAGAATCCGTGACACTGACACAGGCTAGACATAATTGGCCCCACTCGAAAAAAATAACTTATGTTCAAGGTGCATACCAGCGCCACTAAGTTTGCAATATCTTCTGGCCAGAATTCAGAGCAGCTGTATGTGCAGTGCCATTTGCAGAAAACATCTGCATTTGTGCACTTACACTCATCTGCTCAGCAGGTGAGTGTAAGTGCACAAACCTAACCCTTAATATTACATAACCTCACCCCTGTCATGTACGCTGATGACACTGCTCTCATTTGCGCACACGAGTCGATCGATGGAGCCTTAAGCACGGCAAAGAATTGAAACAAATCTGTGATTGGTTTCAAGCCAATAAACTGGCTTTAAACATTAGTAAAACTAAATATATGGTAATTCATTCCCCATACAATGTTATTGCTTTGGACTCGTGTATGCTTCAGGCTGAGAGCGAAACCATAGAAAGAGTAAGTAGCTTAACATACCTTGGAATTGTGTTCGATCATCATTTCAGCTGGAAAATGCATATTGACTCTCTCTGCAAAAAAACTCGCGACAGTCTGCTATACGCTTTTCAAATGTCGCCAGTACTTCGATGCGGCCACTTTAAGAACAATATACTTTGCCCTATTTCACAGCCAACTCTCGTACTGTATTGAATCTTGGGGCCATACATACGATTCATACCTAAAGCCGCTTATAGTCCTGCAAAAACGTGCTATCCGATTTATATCATACGCAAACTATATGGCTTCATCTAAACCATTCTTTCGACAGCACCAGGTCATGCCTCTACAACTAGTCATAAATTATAAAACAACACTAATGGTGTACAAGTCTCTAACATGTGATGTCCCTCTTCACCGCTCCCTTTTCATGCCTTCACAATTGCAAACAAGAGGCCATCATTGCGGTAACTTCTTAAAACCCCTGGTTAAAAATGTTTATGGCAAAAGGCGACTTTATAGTGTTGGAACGTCATTGTGGAATAACCTACCAGTGCAAGTGAAACAACATAATGCTTTCATATTGATGCTCAAACGTCATTACAAAGAGCTCTATTAGACTACTGGTATGTTTAGTGACATGATGAAAAGTGACATGTTAAACTAATGTTTTGTATGCTGACCAGGAATGCTATTAACACATGTACAGAAATATTAGATGTATTATTATGTTCAGTATGTACACCAAAAACCTGTTCAAACTGTAGTGTATAAGTTGGATTTTTTTTTCTTTTCAATGTGTTCTGTATCTGTGTACAAGTCATATGTTTTTCAAAATAATCTCCATCTTAACCTAAAATGTCGTTCATTGTATAACTCTATCTCCTGCCTGTAATTAATATATGTTATAATTGCATGGATCCATACTAGCATTCTGCTAAGGATCCTGATGTTAACATGTTTTTCTTTACTGTATTTTGTTTATTAATAATAAAGTTCAAAATATTCCCACAAATAGCTGCATTTCTGAGTGAAAGCATTACTACGTCTCCCAAGGTCATTAACTGTGTTGCAGTGACCTTGAGCTGCCAGAGCACAAGCGTGACATCAAGCCACGTGATCCACTGCGGAGGGGTGTCGTCGCTACACTCTGAGCCTCGGCACTGTGGTACATAACTGGGCAAAGGTATAGCAGCTGCTTCACTGGTGAGTGGCACGCACGTCAACCAGGCCATCTGTGCATGCACTCCAATACAACTGATAGGCTCAATCCAGTCACCAAATAGATATAGCTAGATAGCAAGCCATGAAATCTCAAGCAACAACAAAGTTGCATGCTAAAACACCAAAGCAAAGGGAGGCCAGACTAGCATGTTATAGAGAAGCCAAATATGCCTTTCACTCATAACTAGGTTCAGCAGAGCCAATCTTCCTCCGTAGAAATTCAAATGCTTGAGATGGGCTACCAACAAAAGCCCATCTCGAGTGACACATATGCACTGAAAAAGTGCAGGCACTGCACATGTTAATGCAGGGTTAAACATAAGTTACTTTGCTTGTTAGTTTCTTCAGTGTAAAAATTTAGAGAGATCTATCTGGCTGGGTTGAAGAATCACTTGAAGCCGAGATGGCTCCAGCCACAGTTTTCTGTGATTACACAATGTTTTGAAGCCAGTTCAGCTCCTTCCTCACGGGGCGACTGTTCGGTTTGCTAATGCTCCGGGCTCTCCCTCCACGGTACCTCCTTTCCATAATGTTGCAAAGGCTGTAAGCATACATGGAGCACATTGTTCCGAGCAACAAATGGGTGTTCTCCCTGAGTGAATCGTACGTGTCACAACTCCAGTAGCAGAAGCCTTCGTCCCAGGTTCCTTTCTGTGTCTATAACTACAGTGCCATTGAAGTCAATTTTGTGGTTGTACTTCTCACAGTGCTCCACCAGAGTGTTGTGCCTTTATTCTCCACACATTGTTGCTGTGCTGGCCCATGTCACCCGAAAAAAATGTGGCCGATTTCTCTGTCAACGGAATCGGTATATGCGTCTTTGCATAAGCAGTTCAATGTTTATTGTTACATCGAGGTGAACTTGCCCATTGCTATCAGCATTTCGCTGGTATGGCACTGTTTGACGTGTATGAACCCACGTTCATGCATTGCCTTCACAACTTCAATAACCAATCCCTTGTGGTAACTGAAGTAGTTAACATAATGACTGGACACAGTTGAACGCAAATGCCGCACAACAAAGGTATCGACCATATTTACTTGCACCACATTCACCTTTCAACATCCTTACCGTACTTGGGTGCCTAACAAGCAGTGTTCGTGTTGCCATCATGCTCAAAGAGTGGTCGGCGGGGGAACGCTACCCACGACGAAAGGTGACCGGTGCTCTACCACTGCGCTGTCGGTGTACATACACTCAAAGCTGTAAGAATGCGGCTATGTTCTTCCTTATCACGCTTCTTTCCGATGCCCACGTGGCTTCACACGTGTGCAGCGAGGCGGACTTTGGAATGCGCCTGGAATGGTGCCAACATCCATGAGAGGTGAGGTAATGCTGCAGTGATTCACTTCACCTCTCCTGAATGGCAACACCATTTCAGGCAATGCACTCAATGTGCGCGCTGAGCTGGACAAGACTGTCGAAGAACGAACGAAGCGGGAGAAGAAGGAATATAAGGCGTGTTCGGACAGCTTTGAGCATGTACGGCATTAGCGCAGCGGTAGAGCACCGGCCACCTCTCGTTGTGGTGCAAGGGGCTGTGAGTTCAGACTCCAAGCACATGAACAGAAGTTTTTCTGAGTTTTTCTTTCTTGTTCTTACATGTTTATTTTACTGACTGCGTCATATCTGTTACGGTAGTGACGTATGGGGTCATGGTGGACCCCAGCATAAAACACCTTCATGTTAAAAATATGGTACAAGAAATCTAACAAGGCCACTCATGAGATTATCGACACTTTTATTTAACTCAGAAGAGCTAGGCATTATGCCTGTACTGCCCTAACGCCATGCGACGTTCAAAACAGCTGTGGGCCACTTGTTATCCCCGTGTCCCATCGCTCTGATGGCGCCGTCTTTCCAAACAGCAACACAACAGTGGCTGGGGTGTGGTGCCAAGCAGTGAACAACTCGGTGCACATCTACTGTGTTAAACGCAAGGCCCGACATCGGGCACAAGCGACAGGCACTAACCCGACAATTCTGTCGCAGAAACGAGCGCACACGAAAGACTCACTTTTACAGTAAGTTCAGTGCTGCACAGCCACACCCGACAGGAAATGGACACAGGGAGAGAATAACGGGAAGATCGTAGTTATAAGCTTAAAGCACTGCAACCAAGACTAGGTCGCGCATGCAGCAGTGCTCGCGCTCATGGATTGCCCCCTATGGGGACTCGACTGTAGTGATGGTACCAGACACCACACGCTGCCATTGTGAGAGGAACAGACCGTGACGGGCCTGTTGAGCGAACGGTCTCGACGACTCTCTACTGGAAATGCGTGCCTAAGAGTTTGGGAAGGAGGGAGAGAAGCTCTCCTCTGCGCTAGTCTGGTCCTCTGAGCCTCCCTCCTAAAGTGTGGCCTTGGCCAGCGAGGCGCCTTTTCTTTGCTGGAGGGCGTACAAAAATAAAGGCAAATAAATAAGCCAGCGGTAGCAGGCGCAGTCATCAGAGCGGGGCATCGGGTGGTGCCAGCAGCTGGTCGGCCCTCTTGTGGTCGCTCAGGGCCTTGAGTGTGAGCGAGTCCAACGGGAGCTCCGACTTGCGCCGCAGCAGGGGCTTCTCCTTCTTGGTGGCCAAGGTTGTCACCTGCATGGCACAACACGCCGCTCGCTGCTTACCATAAATCGCACATTTCAGCTCAGCTTGTTACCCTAAAGACACTTTGATAGTGTGTTACGTAAGGTGTGGTTATTACATGACAAATACAAAAATATTTCGTAGAACTCGATGGCCGAGTGTGTCATGCATAGCTTAAAACAAACACACAAGCACAAGCTCACACTGTCTATTCACCAAGCCAGGTTGTGAACCCTGGCTTGGCGAAATTAAGACAATCGGAAGAAGTCCTAACATGAATGCACAGTTAGTACTAGAGGCTTTTCAGATGTCAAAGGCAAGCATTTGCATTAGTGACGCATCTGTCAGTTTGTATAATGGGGGAAAGCTATTCATGCATGCTGCACGTGTGAATTTTGATTCCATTATCTTTATGCATGTGCTTTGTGCACCGTGTTTCCCTATATATTCACTGGCTTTTGCTGATGAATGAACAGTGCGAGTTTGCACTTTTACGTACAATTTCTTCAGTTGTGTGTGTATTTGCATTTTATTAGTTCAACAAAAATGAAAATGTTCTTTGTAGAGTACAATAACCACGCTATTACAGTCAAACCTTGTTGCAACAAGTTCAATACTTCGTGGAAATGGATTCATTAATCTAGAGCTGTGCGAATAGTAAAATTTGGAGTGCAATTTGAATAGAATATTCTTTGTATAATGTTTGAATATTTAAATCATAGAGTGTTAAATTACAGAGGAATTCAAAGTCTGCTAAACATAGGCAAAAAGAACAAATTTATTGCATAACTAGAGCACTCCAACAATGTCACACCTAGAAAAAGAACAGTGGAAGTCCAAAAGAGCAGTCCAACAGAGAAGTGTGCATATGCATGATAACTTCGCACCAGTACACAAGAGTTAGCTTTGTCACGGTGCATGAGTGTTGACTTTGTCACAGTGCACGGGTATTCGCCACAATACACGAGTGTTAACTTCGTTGCAGCGCAAGAGTGTTAGCTTTGCCGCAGTACATGAGCATTTGGCGCAATAGACCCTTTTCATAAACTGTAAAGCTAGTTTCCCTGCAATGCAACTTGCCCTACTGATGGCGACAGCTGCCTTTATTTAAATGCTGTCAAAATTCAAGTTGCACATGCTGCGACCCGTTTTTTGGGGATGTTTGTATCAGAAGGGCTGTGTCGACATTTTACATGCCCTATCGCAAGCAAATTGCACTTGCACACATTGTTTGCCGGATCGCCAACGCTGCCATCAGTAGGGCAAGCTTTATTGCAGGAAAGCTAGCTTGCAGTTTATGAAAAGGGTCTATACATGAGTGTTAGCTTTGCCACGGTACATGAGTATATGGCGCAATACACGAGTGTTAGCTTTGCCACAGTACATGAGTATTTGGCGCAATACACAAGTGTTAGCTTTGCCACGGTACATGGGTATTTGGCGCAATACGTGAGTGTTAGCTTTGCCACGGTACACGAGTATTTGACGCAATACATGAGTGTTAGCTTTGCCACGGTACATGAGTATTTGGCGCAATACATGAGTGTTAGCTTTGCCACAGTAAATGAGTATTTGGCGCAATACACGAGTGTCAGCTTTGCCACAGTACATGAGTATTTGGAGCAATACATGAGTGTTAGCTTTGCCACAGTACACAAGTGTTAACTTTGTGCTGTGCACAAGTATTAGCCTTGCCAGGGTACACGAGTATTAACCGCAATACACGAGTGTTCACTTTGCTGCAGCACACGAGTGTTAAGGGGGACACTGTTTTTGAAAATGTGAGGCATTTCTCTTTTGCATATCTTTAAGAGAAATTCACAACTGACTGAGTTTTTGATATTGATTTTAAAAGATATGATTATGTTTCTCCTATATCAATATTGGCTCTTGCGGCTCGCTGAGCTTGGTCTAGGAGGGCCAGTTGGCTCTCCCGGTCCTCGCTTGCGAGCAGTATGCCTTGCTGAGAGCGTCGTGCGGGCGATTTCGTTCAGCTAAGGTTGCCTTTAAATTGCTTAAGTGGTGAACGTAATCCGCGTCGTTGTACAAGTCCTTCTTATGCGCATTGCCTGTCGTGCAAATATCCCCTGTTTGCAGTGTCGCGGGTGATGACTATTATAATCTAGATATTGCTGGCTGTCCGTTGGCTTTCTGTAAAGCGTCATCTTTAGTTTTCCTTTTTCAATGGATACTGTCGTGTCGAGAAAATAAATTTTACTAGACGAGTCGTGCATGGAAAACCAGCATTCATCCCAGCATTAAGTTTTCCATGCACACGACAGTATCCATTGAAAAAGGAAAACTAAAGACGACGCTTTACAGAAAGCCAACGGACAGCCAGCAATATCTTGATTATAATAGTCATCACCCGCGACACTGCAAACAGGGGATATTTATACGACAGGCAACGCGCATAAGAAGGATTTGTAGCAACGACGCGGATTACGTTCACCACTTAAGCAATTTAAAGGCAACCTTAGCTGAACGAAATCACCCGCACGACGCTCTCAGCAAGGCATACAATGACGCGCTTAAACTAGATAGGACACCAGCTAGATAGGACACCAGCACTAGAAAAAAGAGCCCCTAAAGCGCAGGCCAACCAGCCGCTAGCATTCATAACGAAATACTCCGATGCGCTTCCAAACATAAATAATATTCTTCGGAAATACTATCCAATACTAACAAGCAACGATCGCCTTAGAAAAGCGTTTCCGGAAATACCAAGAGTCACCCACCGCCGTAATAGAAACCTTAAGGACCTGTTAGTACATGCCAAAGTAAACCCTCAGCGCACCGCCTGCATAATAACTTGCTCCCGTCCGAGATGTAAGACTTGCAAGCATATTCAAAATGACCTTAAAGTTAAAAGCACGGGAGGTGACTATGTCCATCATGTAAAATCAAGTTTCACTTGCACTAGTTAAAACGTTATTTACATGTTGGAATTTTCACTCTGTCACAAGCATACATCGGTGAAACTGGCCAACCAATTAATGTTAGATTAAACGGGCACCGCGCGGACACCGCGAATAACCTGCCGAAGGCAGTGGCGCAGCATTTTAATATGACAGGTCATAATTTCGATAAACTGAAACTCTACATACTCCAAGGAAACTTCCGCTCTCCGAGGGACAGAAAATACAGGGAATCGTAGCTCATATACAGGTTCAATACTCTCCAGCCTACAGGCATAAACCTTTCAAAGGGAACCCTTGAGTCCATTAGATACGGTAGAGTGCTAACAAAGACAACAAAAGGTTGAGGTATGCACAAGCTAACAATGTTTCTCCCAGAAAGTCTCCTTTCAGGTACTGAGCCCCCATCCAGTTCCAGGAGAACAAGGATGTTAAACAGTGTAGTTACTTTTTTTAGCCCAAAGCTTTCTGTGAAATGCATTGTTGGTGCGGGGCAGGTGGTGCGGGGTGGAGCGGGGGACACATGACATAGAGTAACTTCTGTTCCGAGCGTGTGTTCCTTTTTTCATCCTGCTTTCTAGCGCTGCGCACACAATGCATTTGCAAGATATGTACAAGGAGCGGATTCTTTGGAAGCTTTCGCTCTCGCCATTTATATTAGTCACGCTAACACCTGTCACCCAAATACCCCTGCACCCAACCCCCCCCCCCCCTTTTTATTGTTCGCACGTGCTGCTCTTCTCCTCTTTCCGAGGACCGGGGAGAGTGTGCAAAGGCGTACATAAACGAACGCTGGAGAAGGCAGTTGCCGCCCTGACAAAGACAAGTCCGCTTGTCGAAACGTTGGCTCCCGTGACATTCCCTGTTCTAAATCGTACTTTGCGATTTGTTCATCGATTCAAGCATCCATCTTCCCCTGAGCTTCTCTTCTATAGTCGGGTACAACTTTAGAAGACAGAAGAGGCCCCGCCCAGATGACCGAAGCGCAGCAGCCAATTGCCTCCGCGACTAAAGAAATAGTCCCGCTGAAAAAATTGTCACTGCTTCTAAAACGCGTATTTGACGGTATAAATAAGATTTGTGTGTCTTGGCGAGTGCTTTGGTAAAGCTGCCATGATGGAAATGCTACAGCACATGCCGTATCGCGAGAGAAAAATAACTCCGTGCCTTCTACAACGGTGTGCGTCGTCTGCTACGGAGCAAGATCAACGGCACCGGACGATACAATCTCTCATCGCCAGCTCACGGCTCAGAACAAACGCACGCGGCATAAATTTCCGGCATGACAGACCACCACGAACAATTCGAATTCACTCTGACGAACGGGGACGCACACATCTGACGCGACGGCGGCCATGTTGTTCTCCGACGGCGGCATCCCCGGCAGTCCACCTCATGACGTCACCTGAGGTGCGCGCCTATTGGTGGAGGCTCGTGTTCATCCGCCTTTGAGGAGAAAATGCCGCTGCCTTCTAAAGTTGTACCCGACTATAGTTTGTATCTTTGTTAGGCGATTTGTGGCCACCAGACATATAACCTGGATCCTTACTGCTGCACTACTTGTAGTTCAGCATGAAAACAGCCGATTTTTGGTGCATTACTATAGTCAAAATATATAGCTTGCTTTGATAGAAACTGTTACTGTGGCTGAAATATCAATTCTAGATGCGAGAAACTTCTTCAGCACTTTCGGCACTGCCCGTATGCCATGGAAGTACCATTTTTCAAAAAGCGATTTTTTTCATGAAATTCTGCCTCCAAGGCCAGTGTCTCCCCTAAACTTCATCGCAGTGCACAAGTGTTAAGTATGCCACAGTGCCAAGTATTCGCCGCAATACACGAGTGTTAGCTTTGCCATAGTGCACAAGTGTTAGCTTTGCCAGAATACACGAGTATTCGCCGCAATACACGAGTGTTCACCTTGCCGCACCGCATGAGTGTTAACTTTGTTGTAGTGCACGAGTGTTAGGTTTGCCGCAGTTAACAAGTATTTGCCGCAGTACGCAAACGTTAACCTCACCAATGTACACGACAGACAGCTACGCTGCCGTACACGAGCCTATACTGCGAAGCATATTACCTGAGGAAACGGGCCACTTAGTCGCGACACATATGTTGCCCCTCATTCAAACTTTGAACAGTTCGAATAGTAAAAGTGCGAATCAAATAGCAAACTATATTACAAAATTATTTCAAAGCCCAATATTCGTACACCCCTAGCTTTAGCCTATAATTCATTGTAGAAGTAATATTATAAAACTATAAATGGCAATACTATATGTAATTACAACATGTAATTCATTATATTGAGGCTCAACTGCATGAAGAGTTGCTAGTACAGTACTGCAAGCTTTATTATTTGGGAGTGCAAATATGAAATTTACAAATAACCAGACTTGAATATCGAATTGAATACTGAATCTCAAAACACAAAATGCGTATTCAATATCATAACGTGCAATTAAGTTAACAAAATGCAATGATGAAATACCAATGAAAAATGTAATACTATCAGGAACATACTGCCTGGACTAGCTAGTCAAATCATGACAAAATATCGCAACATAAAGCAAGCATTAATAAATGCTGTCAGAAGGAATGTCGGTTGTTCCACATGGTCAAGGCACTACAATGCCTGCTGCAGAGGTCTCGCACAAGGAAACAGCCGCAAATGGCATGGCAGCGTGTCCTAGTTGTCTGCTACACATATAGCAGCAAGGTTACACAAGTGCAAACGGCGCTGCCAAGCACGCCGCTGAAGACACTTATGACACTGCATGTCGGTGGTGATAAACTGTGCAAAGATCATCTTGCTAAAGATGACTGAACTACATGTGCAATCAATCCGAATACATCGCTTTTGAATTGACTACTCGTAAGTTAATGGACAAAAACAAACCCGTGCGCCCTCCAGGCTTTTCTGGCATATATAAACCTGCCCTCCCTGACATCACCAGGCTGAACCTGGTGATGTCACCAGTTGCAAGCAACTATGTGTGCTCTCCTCTTCTTCCTCGTCGTGTCCAGCGAGTGGGCTGCCGTGCCCATTCTGCCAAGGGGCATTCTTTGTAAAATTCGAGGTTTTCCTAGATTGAAAGGGCAATGCCAAGGTTATGTTCACCAAGCCACTAGCTATGAACTCAGTACGACGACATGACATTAGTTCACGATGCCAGTGTTTTCTGTTTTGCGTCATAGTGCGCCTACGTATGAAGAATTCAGCAAATTTCAAATTTTAAGCTCGGTCGTCCTCTGCGGCTGCAGTAAAACTGTTATAAGGTAAAAGGTTGTTAATTCAAAGTTCATTCATTCATATTTTTCAATAAATCAAACTGAGTGGCATGGTCCGGCAAAGCTCCATAGAGCTATGCGTTATAGAGCTTGTTAATTCAAATGCAAACTGGACCCTCGATGGATAATTCGAATCGCATGTCATCATGGCGGCATTTTCCCTGCCAAGCAGCAGGTGGCGCGACTTGATAGTCCGGTATGCCGGCATCATGAAATCTCAAGAAGCTATGCTTAGTGCCTGAGTAGACATCACGGCTGCCATATAAATGTGCGTTCACATTTAGAACTGGTCATGTACATCGCCATCGCCCTCCATAGTCCACTGCGGCAATGGCGGCATGCACACTCACATAATAGGTCATGTTGATGCATTCACTGCATTTTCATTGAACGTCACCAACTCTCCAGGATTTAACTCGTGTCTGAAGACACAATGGTCGTGCAATTACGAGAAGCAACAATGTGATTGCTAAAACCGACAAAGCAGCGTAATTTGCTCCGAGCTTACACAAAGGGATGGTTCTGTTTTGCTGCTACATTGAGACCGCGCGAAATCATGGTTTTCGACAGTAGACGGACGCAGCTTGTTGCAAGTTTCATTGCCATTTCCCACCACAATTGCGTGAAAAGCTTTGCTATGAGGATTCAGTGTGCTCCGCTGCAAGCTGCATCATAGTTTACCTCGCGGAGAAAAAGCGCGTGTAAAAGCTTATGTACCAATGGCCTGTGTCCGGCCAATGCATCAGTCCGACACATGTAAACGCTCAAGGTAAGTTTGCCTGAGAGATTTACTTTGATACCGCTGCACGCTGCATAAATTAAACTGCAGCTGTTCATCGCAAACGTTAAATCGCAGTCACGTGGGGTGAGCTTGCATGAAACATGCGGTTACGATGTGGCAACAATGGTATACACACTCTACACAATCTTCACGCAGTTGTGACTTGGGTTGGCCACAAGCTGGCCAAGCCGGCATGGCCACGATCACTGGCCTATGCATCGTGGCGTCAAGTGCGAGAACCGTGGCGACACAGAAACTACAGAAATTCAATGTGCAGCAAGGACCGCGGTGTGCCGCTAGTTAGTTTTTTCACTGTTGCCCGTTCAACATGCAGCGTGGCACTTTTTTGCGGTTTTGGGGCACTGTGGGAGAACCACGTATTAAGTTAAACGGTAGTGAAAGGCCATTGCAATGGAACAAAGCACAGCAACCATAAAGGCTGTCGCCGCAGGTGTCGAGTCACATGGTACCAATACCATATAGATCTTTTTTCTGTTTTTTAAATAAAATTTCATAGCATGCATGGCTTTAAGCACCACCGCAGGTAGCAATGCCATATTCTCTGCATGTTAAAATGTTTTTGTGACCTCGAAAAAGCTTTTGTAAAATTTAAGTCGTGTAATAAGCGCACCAACCTAACCTGCGTTAGCCATAAGGTCAATGCACCTGCATCAAAACGCGCCACCTCGCAATCACGCAGCGCGCACTCCCAACTTTTCTTCAGTTTTTCAAGAAAGAAAGTGTGTTCAGTACGTGAGTACAGTAAAACCTCGTTATAACGAAGTTGAAGGGAGAGCAGGTAATTACTTCGTTATAACCATTAGTTCGTTATAAGCAATAACAATTTCATCTATAGGAATTTCAAAGGGAATTGCGATTACTTCATTATACCCGATAGTTCGTTATATCTGGGTTCATTATAACGAGGTTCTACTGTATATGCGGTAATGAGCGTCTGGTGAGAGCATATGCAACGAATATCTCGTGCAATTAACTTACAACGTGCAGTCTTTGACAAAGGTAAGCTAATCAAGATCGAACATCATTGTACAATTAATCAAGTACACATAATTAGCACCTTGCACGGGCAAACCAAGGTCTCCGTGCTACTCACCTCCCTGGCCTGGCTTTCCAACCTGTCGTAGAGCATGTCGTCGTCTTCCGGTGGGCTTTCAAGGGTCTGGGTTGGGGTGCCCAACTGAGGCTTCACTACGTGGAACTGCAGCGGGACAGACACAACAGAGCACTTGAGTCTTTGCTTACAACACTGCTGACTCTGCATCGGCATACCTGAGGATTTTTCTCGGCTAGACTCTCTATCCTGTTCCAGGCGTCCTCCCGTTCCCGCAGGCGCATTTTCTCGCTGCAAGCACACAGAGGTACAAGGTTGGAATGCCCCGTGCTCCAGCAAAGCCCAGTGAGGCTGAAACAAGCTCAATTTAACAAAACAGGCTGTGCAAGCAACAGAAACACTGATAAGACATACACTGCACCTGCCCCGTGTGCACGTTAGTCATCTAATCACGTGCAGTGTTCATCACACCACAGGTAAAACAAAACTTTGCTTTCACTATATTTGCTATCAGTGGGTGCCAAACTAGAAGAGAAGCTCAGTGGAAGATGGAGGCTTGAACCAGTGAACAGATGAAAAACAATGAAGAACAGGGAATATCGTTAGAGCCAGCAACACTCCCTGTTCTCCATTGCTTTTAGTGATCTGTTCATCAACTATCAGTGAGAGGTTATATAACACTGAAGCAATCTTGGCAATGCTGTGTGGCAAGTAATCGATTTCATAAACAGGCTTTAGGTAGTGCCTGAACAGATGACACAAGCGAATAGATGCAAGTTCCAGCACACTGCTTCAAACATTTTCAAACCGGCATTGTTACTACATGGAAAGCCATCCTAATCACTGCTGTTATGATCTATCATCACTGCACTGCATACAATGCATGGTTAGAGCCATGCTATAGATTTTGATCAAGCCGGATGATCTCCGCCACTGTACTGCTCCTCCTTGCTGAAAAGAGTGACACGGGACAAGCGTCTACAGAAATAAACAGATTATTGGTAGCCTGCACTTGGCCCTGTGCGTCTCGTCTCATTTTTCCCATGCTGGGTCGTAAATTCTCCTTGATGCATTCAATCAGCGTACAACCATCACATCTCTCCATAACGCACATCTCGGAGGTCATGGTGAGAAGCTGTGACATTTCTGACCTCCCTCAGTTTTGCAAGCAGTAACCCCCGTGAATAGCTAGTTCTTTCCCAGTTTAGCTATGAAAAGCATCATCTTCCCAACCTTCTTGTGGCATATCTACTCACATTTAAATCATAAATTTAGCCCAGCGGCTGCCACATACTTCGGTTATCTAAGCTAGGCCCAAAATTGTCCTTGCAGTTAGCCTACAAAGACCATCTTGTCACAATCCGACTCACTTATGACGTTCCTGGCGGTAGTTCTGGACACAGTCGTCAAACAGCTTCTGGTTCATCTCCATGAGCAGCTTGAGGGCGTTGTAGACTAGGCCGTAGATGGTCTTGTTCCAGTGGGCCTTAGAGTTCTTGTACAGTGCTGGAAACACTATGGGCAACAGGGTGGCCGCATTGTCACTGACCAGGCTCATGATGTACTCATTGTTCCAGTAGTAGAGGGCTCGCTCAGCAACCTGGAAGTGGGGGGAGGACACGCAGCGTGCCAGCTGCCGGAAGAGGGGCACCATCACCTTGGCAAACTCAGCCGGCTCGATGACGTCCAGGATCTCTTCGAGCTCGTTCAGGAACATCACCTCCTTGGGCGAGTGCACCTTCGGCCAGAACTTGAGCAGGGCCAGTATCACTGGCTCTGTCAGGCTCGGCTCTTTCTCGAGGAACTGGACGACGCAGTAGGCCAGCTGCGGATGGTACACACTCAGCGACTTCACCTTGTGCAGTGGCATCAGCACGCGCAGGAGGAACAGTTTGTGCTCCTCCTTGAGGGGCAGCGCGAAGCCATTGATTATGGAGCCAAGTATCTCGAGCAGCTCGGCAACCCCGTTGTGGTGCTCCGTCTCGTAGATGAAGCGGTAGAACATGTGGTTCACCTGCTTGCGCACGTATGCCCGCAGCCCTAGGAACTTGCCGTATATTCGATGAAGCGTCGTCTTAAGGAAGTCGCGCTCACGGGGGTCCTCCGAGTCGAACAGCTCCAGCAGCTGCAGTACAAACCTCTGGTCCAAATGCCTCTTTGCCAGCGCGGGCTGGAAGTCTGGGCTCTCGAGAAATCGCAGGAATAGCTCGTAGACGAGCTGGAGGTGAGGCCAGGCCGCCTCCAGCGTCGGCTCGTCCTCCTCGGGGTCGAACTCGGCCCCATTGGGGTTGGACGATGGTGGCAACGTCCGGAACACGTTGACGCCAAACATGTGGATCATCTCCGGGTAGATAGGTTCTGTCAGCACACCTCGCTGGGAGGTTATGTACTCCACCATCTCATGCAAAGCTGCTCGTTTAACCTCCTTCCACTTCAGGTCTGACAGAGGGTCGGTCACGAAGTCAAAAAGCACACAGCACTGCCGGATTTTCTGCATAAAAATATAACATAAAAGGGATGAAATGATGCTACTCATACTACACTAGCTTTGAGCAGGCAAAATGATTTTTATACCTAAAGATACAAGTCTTTCTAAAAATAATGTTTTACTGAAAACGTCATACTATTTGTGGTGCTGACCCCAAGAAGCAGTGTACATCATTCCTGCATTACAATCCAGCTGCCAGCTTGACTAGGTTCTAAAGTTATCCTGGTTATGTGAACAGCTGAATGCAATTAAAGAAAATTTTGGAAACTGAGAAAGGGTCATAGTTCTGCCCACCAGTTCTGCATACCATTACTGCTGCATACACAGTATAATACAAATTCAGGCACTAAGACACTCCAGCGGTTTCAACCATTAATTATTAATGGAAGCAGTTGCTGAGGCATGTGTGATGCCAGCTGCTTTCTGTTGTCACTGTTTATCCACCAGCTCATTTCGCACGAAGAACACTCAGAAATGACAGCGTCAAAACATCTTGTCGCTACCCTCCTGTCCCGTAATCTGATGGCATGGACGTGAAATGGCGAGCACATACTACAGAATCAATGGCGGATGCGCTAGCGCCTGTCACACTCCTGGCTCTGGCAGTAGTGACACAAGCAAAACGGTTACAGCGCCGAAGGTGCACATCAAAGCGGCGACCTATGTCAACTGGCCCCCCAATGACATGGGCAAACAATGGACACAAAAAACTAGAATGGCTCCCTAATATCACTCGGTGGATGTCAGGTGTGTACAGCATCGTGTGCAAAGCTTTTGCCGGTTCATGCTCATGACATTGTGCGTCCAGCATTTTTCATAAATAAACATGACATGAAGAAACAAAAGTGACCTGGGCAAATCTAATCAAAGTGATGGATCGGGGTTTCCTGGTTTTCCTGGCGCTACAGATGGAGTGAGGAAGCGATTTGAAGGGTCACTTTGTAGCACCAAGTAAGCCTGTAAGATTTCTAGTCCTTCATGTAGATTTGCAGCAATACAACATGTCACTGAACATAGGCTTGCCGCCTCGTTGTGCGCAGTGCAAAGCTAAATGCACTAACCAACTGAAAGTTTGTGTACGTGTTTGTCTGGTCCTTTTTTGGTCTTCATACAACAGTACAGCGCAGTAAACAGAGTTGGAAGCCTCACACTAGCAGCCAGACGGTCGAACATATGCCGCGCGTTTCGAGCGCATCGCGGCCCATCCGTTCCTTGACCCTGCAGGAGCTCCCGCAAGTGTTCCAGTAAACAAGCAGCGGATCTCACCTGAATAAGCAGGTCCTCTCGTTCGCCCGGGGGCGCGTCCTTGAGCGCGGGCAGCTTCTGCAACTCGCGGTTGTGGCTCACGTTGAAACGCGACGAGCTCTGCCGTTTTTCCTTGCGCATCGCGCTGCCCGGGGCCGTAGGCACCACGGCGCCGGCCAGTTTGCACTTGGCCACCAGGTTCGCGGGCGGAGGAGCCGACTTGGGCCCTCCACCGCGCGCCGTAGCCGCTGCCGCCGCCGTACTCGCTGCACCTCCAGCGCCGTTGCTGTTTGCGTGCACGGCACTGCTGCTGTTACACGTCTGACTCACCTGCAAACCACCACATCCCTACGTCAGAATGCTACAAGAGAGCTGTCGCCGTGGGGGAATGCGTGCGCGGGTATTGCGACCGGGCACATGGTAGGAGAAAACGGTATGGTTTCAAAAGCAGAAACTATGTAAAGAACGCATAACAAAGGGGTACACCGCCCGTGCGCCTTACTGTGTTGGGTAGCTGTGTGCCCTACTAGTGTCCGATTCAAACTCGCTCAGGGAGCAACGATCTTAAAAGGAAAAAACCGCATCGCGCACTTTTGACAGACAACACTGCATGCCACGTCTCACTGACGTTGCCTTCCCGGCCGGGTCGTCGCGACCGTCCGCCGAGCACGTTCGCTCAGACGAAGCGCTTAACTGAAGCGTCAGCGTGCGCTAGCTGCTGCGAGAGGCCGAATGCCTGCCGGCTGGCTCGGTTTGTCTGTCAAACCGCACATGGTCGCAGACGGCCGAGAGAAAAGAAGGCGCGGGCCTGCCGAGTCCAGCTGTCGGCGCGCACAACTCACAGCGAAGGCGCGCTGCGCACCCGAGGGTTCCGCACGCGCGCGTGCCGCAGTCCGCCGAGCCCCGTGCTCGACGGCGCAGCTCCGAGGGGAACCCCCCGTCATTTTTTTTCGCCGCCGCTAAAGACGCCATGTTGCGCAGGCGAGCGGCTGCCAACCAGGAACGCGGATGCCGCACGCGGCCGTCCAGGCTCACCTCGTCGGAGCCGTCGGCCGCGTCTTTGCCGCTGCCATTCTTGGCCGTCACACCGGAGCTGTTGTTTTTCACAGGCACCTGCGAGGCCGGGATGGGCGAGCCGCGATTAAGCCTAACACACAGACACACACGCACACACAGCGGAAAATGCACGTCAAATGCCGAGCGGCTCGGCGACGCTGCCTCGCATGACACGGCACACACGGTTCCGCGGACGTCGCTTTAACCCACCTTGTCTTTGTCAGTCCGATTAGGCATTATTTTATTAACGGTTCACACGCCATCGGGCGAAGGGCAAACTTTTTCGAGGGAAGCAACGCACGTACCCGACACCCGCCAGCGAGTGTGCGACTACCAACAACTGATGCGATAGGTCCGCGCGGCGCACGTGACCTTTCAATGGCGGAGAGATACATCGCGCCGCCGCTGCTCGCGTAACAGCCGTATAACACCGCTGTGACGTCACCCGCGGTGGCAGCAGGCGCGCCGCTCCTCCTCCTCGCCGGTCGCGGCAAACTTTTGAGCGATTCCGGCGTTGCGCTCTCCAAAAGCCACCACACACACACACAAAAAAAAAGCCAAAATTAAAATAAGCAATCGTGCGCTCGAGCTTTGGAGCCGCCCTTGCAAGGCAACTGTAGCAGCGCCCCTGCAGGGCTCTCTCGCTGTTGCTTGTTATTTCCTTTTTGGCTTGCGACGCCGCGCACAAGACCCGGGCCGGGGACAGGTGCACAGCATGGGGGCACGACAAAGACAATGAAGACAGGATCCATCATTTTTATTTACACACGTCTCTGCGATCGCGAGTAGACGCAGGTGCCAGGATGAAAACCGCAGTGTCTTTGCTCAGTAGCAGCGGGGCACGGTACGATGATGCTTGAGTGGGTTGGCCCCGGTATCCCATGGTAGCATGGTGCGAGAGCCACTTCACGCTCTCCTGGCGAGTCACTTGAAAACTCCCTGGGGCCGGAGGGTAGCAGATAATCGAAACCACTACCCATTTACAGTCCCATCCTAAGGTCAGGGCTATCATAGAGGTGTGTTGCGACCACCGGTGCCGTTTCGCCGACTGTCCGCTGACAACGGCTGTGGACTAGACTTGAGTGGCCGACCTCTGCTGTCTGAGGCGGCTGCAATGAGACAACACAGAAAAACAGTTAACGCAATTCAAAACGCACCTCGAATGCCTGGTCTTAAAAAGGCAAAATTTGCACTCGGGTATACAAAGAATGTTTATTTTAATCACCTCTTATCAGATGTACGAGCTGCGTCTCTCACATGAATATTTAAAAGATTTGCTCATAACTGGTCTTTCCGGCACTTGGCGTCACAAAATGTTGTCAAAGCTGTGCCGGAGCTTGCTGATGTATGAACAATCTCAGGTCAACAAATTTTCCAGACAGTTTTGCATAATATTTTGTCTAGTGATGCTATCCCACCACAGAAATCATTACATCAATAACAAAAGTACCCTGAGATCATTAGACCGTGGTTCTAGTTGTCACTAACAATAGCGATATATAAGAAAAAACCAGCAGCACAATCGCACCAATCTTCATTGCAGGCCAAAACGTTCCTTCTGTTGTGTCAGCATTAGTCTTGTCCTATGTGGTTGTCAGCCCATAGTAATGCACTTGCAGGTGTATACATGATACTAGTTCCTTCGTCAGAAATAAGAAAAAGCTGGCGTGGCTGGCCCAGCAACGTTATCTAGGAGAAAGTACAGACAAAAGCCCTTTCTTCAGGGTGGTACTGCAGAGCCTCAATAAGTTAATGGCTCTGTTTATTGCCCCGTCCTTGATATCACTGACACTCATGCCACTGTGATAATAGAAAATATAGTGATAAAAGAATACAGCTTCAACTGTGCAAACAGTCTCCGCAACGAAACAAATGGGAAAAATGTTTTAAGGAGTGTTTCGTTTCACTCTGAATGTAGGGGTGTGTCTCTTTCATAAGCCACTGTCATCATTCCAAAATGACGACCTTCTAGAACACAGCACATATATCTTGTACCCAAATTATACAGGCATCCTTCTAACTGTGCCTTGCATTTTCAAGGTTCTATAAGCTTCACACTGAATTCTCACAATTAGCAGGATAATACCAGATAAATACAGAAACGTTTAGCTGCCCTAACATACTTGAATCTAGCACCCAAGCTAGCCTTGAAATGCTAGACGCAGTGGCTTTATTGCAATGCCATATATAGAAGGACCACTGAGATGAGTTAGATATCTTTTTTTACACACTGCAAACCTAAATAAGGCTTGGTTATCTGGAGATGATCCAAATACAGTGCTTACACAATGGTCACCATAAAAAAGATGAAAACGAAACCTAAACATAAAAAATAAGTGTGCAGAACACCAAGATTCTGCCCACAGCACTTTGTAGTATACAAGCAGGGCCTTATGTTAAAAAGAATAATAGCTCCAGCTGCTCAATATTATGAGATATCACTCCAATAAACTAGAACGGATGACCTAAGAGCACGTCAAATTCATCTAATAAGATTTGCTTAAAAATACACTGCAGGTAAAATACCAATCTATGAGCTAAACCAAGAGCTACTAAGAAATATTAAGAGCTAAACTAGGTTTTACATGCGAAATAATACTTGTATATTTTGAGTATGTAATAAAAAAGCCATTTTCTTCTTTCATAACTATTTGGTCTCCACAAATCATGTCCACGTTAACACACGTTGGTGTTTGTAATGATATGCACTTTTCTCGGCAACATACAAGGGCAGAGACCTGCAACAGGAACTCGCAATTTCAAAGAAGTTTTTGTATGGACAATGCACCTGCATGCAAAAATCTGGGAAAATATTGGTCGATTCCTCTTTCATGGGTATTGGGTTTAACACGAACCTGAAACTCATCTCCCAGAAGTGTGTTGCTGCTATGTTGGAAATTATTAAATGCAAGTGCACGAACCTGCAGTGTCTAGTGCAAAAAACTGCAGCAGATCCTTTGCACCCTTTTTAAACCTAAAAACTGTAAAGCTGCTTTCCATCCACGCCTGTCACGCAATGCTGAGACACACACAATGCTGTACCAGGTGTGTTTAACAGACAACATCGAGTGAGTGGGTATGAAAGAAACCACATCTCATTATTTTGTTCCCATTCCTCTCCATACTCATTTATAGAGTACAGAGAGAAAAGGAGGATTGATTGATCTTGCGGGTTTTACATCCCAAAACTGCAGAATGATTATGTGATGCGCTGTTGTGGAGGGCTCCGGAAATTTCGACCACCTGGGGTCAGGGACTCCAGAACGTTTTTGGGAGTGGGGGTTGGGAGGCAACTATTGTTGTTGTTGTATGTTGTGTTTATGATTTATTTGTTCTCAATGTTTGTCAATTCTAATTTATTTAAACTACATATTGTGCATTATTAACAGTTTTAATGACATCAATTATTGTTGTTTTAATTCATTGTAGCCTTATTAAATTTTACGTATTTGCATCCTCGCTTATTTCCCATTGTTATACACTTCAAAATGGTTTGGAAATTTCGGAAATACTGAAAACCTAGCTGCGCAGACCGCTCAACGAGGTTGTGTTGTCTAGTTCTTTGGAAAGCACTGGACCACACAACCACCAGCTTGAAAATTCTTGTCAAAAATTTGATTTCAGCGTAAAAGATCGGAAAGTGTGGGGGGCCCTGCCTCCTCTGGAAAAACGTTAGCCGGACGACCACGTCCCCCCCCCCCCGGTTCCGGAGTCCCTGCCTGGGGTCCTCCAACGTGCACCAACATCGCACAGTAGATAGGCCTCAACTTTCCGTCTCTATCGATATGCAGCCGCCACGGCCAGGATTCAATCCCATGACCTTCAGATCAGCAACAGAGCGCTATAACTACTAGACTGCCATGGCGAGACGAGGGGAAAGGAGGATGCAATTGGCTAAAGGCATTGCCGTGTGTGATATCCACATAAAATGGATGCCACGTGCCTTTCTGGGCCTCTTTTAACTAGTACTTTCTGTGCCCAAACATGAGGTTCACCAAAAGACGTTCTTAAGCTGGGCTACAAAAGGAAGTGAAATGAAAACCCGAGGTGACGCTAGAAATGATGTTGAAAGAGCAAGCTCTTATCACTGTCCTTTCTGTGATGTTAGTAAATTCTCAGTGGAGCCCAGCATAAGTTATGCTAGTGTCGAAAAAGAAATTTTAGCATAGAGATTGGAGCACTGGTAAGGTAATGCAATATGGTGTTGCCGAGAAAATGTAATGAAGTGGAGTATAGGTAAACCTCCAGAAGGCAAATACATATGGATATGACAAATTATTGGTAATAATGAAGTAAAACAAGACTATTACTGCCACCAAAACAGCATTTGGAATGGACGCTTATAATGAGTTATCTGGTATAACGAACCTGTTTGCACATCTGACACACTTTTTTACAGCTATGTTTGACAGTAGAGCCTTCTTTCATTAAGTACAACACAAACACACGCTCAGACTTGCACTCACAGGAGCTAACGGAGGCCTGGCTGGAGCGGCCAGGTCGTGGCACGAACGGCGGCGGGGGCGGCGCCATGTCAAAGAAGTGTGGGCTGCCACCCGTCGCGCGCATGTGCTTGAGCAGTTCGGGGGGCGGCGGCGGCGGGAATGGTGGGAACAGCGGGGGTGGCATCATGTCCAGCGGAGGCAGGGGCGGCGCACCGTCCAGCAGAGGTACGTCGTCCTTGCTTAGGAGCGGAGGTCGTGGCGGGAACAGGTCACCCGGTGGCAGTGGTGGCGGCTGCTGCATTTCCCGCTCCAGCAAGGTTAACCTGAAAGGACGACCAGTGTGGGAACGAACATGAGCTCAGGGTCACATGATTGAGTAGATGCACTGAGGTCACCCTCCCCTTCCAGCTTGGGTTCGCAATTTTATTTTACACACTTCGACAGAACACGTGAAAGCAGCCGATGCTGTAGAAACGATGCTTGTGGCAAGCTCAGTAGCAAAATGTGGTGGTAGTGAACTGTCAACAAACTACAAGAACAGAACGTCCATGCAGCGAATATGCACTTCACCAAAATTCATGGCAACTCTGCAGAAGCTTCACTTCAAATACATCCCTAATCTGAGAACGTTGTTACGTCGGATGAAAGTAGATAGTTCTAGCCGACCGGTTTTCACCTCCCTGTCCGGTCAGCCAGCCGGCGGCAGCGCCAGTGAGCATGCGCGGGACGCTCAGACGCGACCGTGGGACCGGACCACCAGCGCTGCTCGGGTAAAGTTGAAGCTGAACGAAGCAAGCGACCGTAGCAAACATAAACAAACAAGATGGCTGCCTCTGGGGCTGCGAGTCCGATGTGCTCCGCGCACAGTGGCTGTTCGACTTGTTCGCAAGTTCCAATGGCACATGAGGATTTGTGACGACCTGTGCCTTTTGAGGGGAGTGACTGCCGCCAATCCATTTGAAAACACGTACATGTGGGAGCATGTTTTGCGAAAGGATGTTTTGCGTTGTTGCCCCAGTAAGGTGGAGCGTCTCACTGGAATGGGAGTGGACTGCAGAATCGATCGGCTAAATGTGTCTAGTGACCGTGCTCTAACACGGAGGAGTCTTTCACGTGATGGAGTTTCCTGTGGACATTCACTACACTGACCTTTGCTGTAGACATTCCCAAAACAATGTAGAGGCGAAAAATTTTGCTGGGCTATATATGTGAAATCTCCTGTAATACAGGCCATTTCGTTGCAGAGGAATTTCACTGTATACAGTTGTATTCTGCCTATTAATTGTAATTGAAATTGTAAATGACATCATCAATTGTAAGTGAAATTTTTTTTTTGCATGCCACAGAATGCTTCCAAAGTCATACCCTCTCGAACTGCCACTGTATTTGCCCTCTCCAAAACTGACGACTGCAGCAGCGAATGGAGCTCTTGACTGAGGGTGCCACCACCTAGGTCTATATCAAATCAAAGTAAAATAAGGTTTTCCCCTGCAACATAATTATACTTCAGTGCACTTCAGTGCATTGTATACTTTGGTGCATCGTTTGGTGCTGTGCATACTGTTGCATCTTCCAAAACGTGATGAGCAGGACAGTTCAGTGAGAACAACATTTGTGGGGAACATTCATAAAGGTAACTACAGCAGTACGTGAGGCATTTAATGTAGTGACAAAGAGGCATAATAGCCTCTTTGTCACTATATTATCCTATGTTTATGACAATGTTGTACAAGTTATTGGCAACAGGCCGCTAACAATAGCCAATATTATGGGAGTAAACACTTAGTATAAACTATACATTCCTTAATGAGAAATATGTTAATGTTCAAGTGTCTATATCATCTTGATTATAGTTTTATTTGATTGTTTACATGACCTGCTTCACATTACCACAGATATTTTTTCCGAATTTGAGCTGGTTATTTCATATGCCGACCGAAAAACTGTTTCTTAAATCCCAGTTTACCTCCCACTAATACCTTCCATAAAAAAAAAAAAAGGAAAGGAAAAGGAAAAAAAAAAGCATGGGAGTTGGCACTGCCTAATGCAAACTTGCCTCTGTCGCAGGGCTGTCCTATCCCGGTTGGCCTCTTCCAGCTTGCGCTCGGCAGCCCGTGCAGCCAGCTGAAAAATCGTCAGTGACAGTCTGTCAAAAACTGTTTGGCCTTCACTACACACGGTGCCCTTTGGGGCTTTGGCACAACAAAATTGTCACATGGCTTGGATGAGTTTTCTTATTTGAAAACTCAACACTCATCACTTTCACACCAAGAATTTCATCTCGCGGCCGGGAAGCGGTGAGCATGCGGCACCAAAGCAAGGAAAGTGCACTAGATAGATGAAGATTATTGTTGTGCATAAAAAATTTTAAAAAAAGAAGAACAACCCTGAAGTTGCGCAACTGTCTTCAGAGGGTGAAACAAAAAATTGTTATCCAGAACCAGCTACTACTGGTTAAAAAGGTGGAATTGGTATGATTCACTCAATGCGCAAGTACTTTTAAGCACAACACGTGTTAAAACTCACCCAGTTCTCATGTGCCCGCTTTTCCTGGTCTGCCACCTGGTGCAGAAAGGAGAATACACATTTATGAAGTTGCAATCACACCTTTCATCATGCCTGATCTCTCTCTCTCTCACACACACACACACAAAGGCTAGCTGGGGTACAGAACACAACGATAGAAGACATAAAAACCTCTGCATGCATTTCATGCGAACTTTACCACAACAATGTGTCTCTACCTGCACCCTTAACTTTTAGAAATTATGGATGCAAAGCAAGCATAAATTAAATCAAATATTCTGTAATGGTGAAGCTGTTCACGCCAGCCGAGAAAACTTGGGTGTCTGCAGAATACCGCCCTGGAGCGGCTTGCGTTGCCTGGCAACTGTTAATGACACAGCTGTGCCACATGTGCTCCGCAAGACATGGACACAACTCTGCATGACTACTTGAAGCTGTGCTTAGCCCCGCCCACAGTGCTTAGCTCCGCCCACAGGTAGAGCACAGCATAGTCTTCTACAGTATAATGTAGCAAAGACTGCAAAAGGAAAGGGAGGGTGTGGAGGAGGGTAGAGCACAGCATAGTCCTACGGTGTAGTGTAGCAAGGAGCGGGAAAGGGTGTGGCAGAGGGAAAGGTAAATGCCACAGGCTACACTGTATTCTCAACCTCGTCAAACTTCAAATTGACCATCTTCACTGTGTTGAGGCCTTGCACAACTTAGCGTAAGCCTTGCAATTTTTGAATAACTTTGGAATACTTCTTTAATGGTTCCACGTTAACGTCAAACTGTCCGGCATGACGGAGTTCAACTGTATCGCATATTTCAAATGCCACTTCAGTGCTGAAAAGGACAGAAAGCTGAGCGAGTTGGTAAGGGTCCATAGTGAAAAAAACAGGTGTGCAAAACATGGAAACAAGGTGTTTGTGTTGTCTTCTTCGTCCCCGTGTGTCCGTGCTTTGCACGCCTGTTCTTTTCACTATGGACCTCAGTGCTACCTTTGCAAAAAAAAAAGGAAGAGTGCAACACTGGGTACCGCCCTCACCTGGTTTTTGTAGTTGCGCTCGGAAAGCTCCATCTCTTGGCGCAGCGATGAAAGCTGAGACCTGTGAGAAGCAAGCAACTTTCCCCGTTAGTGGATCTGTTGAGACTGCACAAAAGGTATTTGCGCTAGCAATATAGAATCTAATAATTCACTTCTGTCATATTTCCTGAGGGCTCTGTTCTTAGTGTTTATACTTTGGGGCCCTCGTCTGTATACAAGTGTTCTGTAATTATGATGGCATCTCGTAATTTTGCACGATAATGACATCTTGAAAAATCCCCATCTGCTCCTCCTGCTCATCAAATCTTTACGAACACTATCTCTGCACACAGCCCAAAAACTAATGACGACCTTTGGAAAGAAAGAATATCCGAATATTATAATCCAAGAAAGGCAAAAGTTGCCAAAAGAAAAATGCATGGGTTTCTCAAAAACAAGGTCTTGAGAAATGTCTAGAGCATTCGCAAGACTTGCCAAACCAATAACGCCCTGGTCAAATCATCCTGCCACATCACATACAAAGATGCCTTAGCTGATAACAGCACACAAATTTGCACAACAGAACACCATCGCTGACTGGATATAACTACGCAAGAATGCTTGAAGCCATCATTTTCCATCATGCGGAGGCAAAAAAGAAATTTTTCTTCTTTTACAATTACAGTCTGACGGTAAACCCACTTTTAAATAACAGATGTATGGCTGCACTGGTTGTGCTGTCACTTTTGTTAGAGAGAGGTGGGGGGGGTTAGCTCTAATAACATGGACTTCTGATAGTAACAGGAACAAGTCTTCGTGGTCCCTTCAAGTCCATGTTAAGAGGCGTTAAGAGGTGTCGAAAAATACTAAATGCTATGTACTAAGTCTGCTTTCAATAATACTTGATGTTTTTAGTCGTTGCTACCGTGGCTACACACTTGAGCTCACAAAGTGTTTGTTGCTAGATGTTCCGCTGTAACAACCTAAGCACGGCACTTGTGGTCAAGTGCACTCACTCAACACGGGATCAAATCTGTCCACATGACAGAGACACAAGTGCCCATTCTCGTTCGTTCATGCAAGAAAACCTTCCTGTGGTGCGGCAGCAACCACCACGATGTCCCACTTCGGCTTCCCCCGCCCATTCCAAAAATCACTCACTTGTAAGACTGGCACTGCTGCTCCAGCAGGGCGAGCTGCTGAGTGACAGTGCCGGCTTCCGTCTCCCGCTGTCGTCGTTCCACCTCCTGCATACCCACTTCCCTGCGGGGCAAGGCAGTCGGGCAAGCACAGGAATCAAGTTGCATAGCACGGACAAGCCAACCAGCGTAAGCCGGAAAGTTCACAAGAAACAGCACAGACATTATTTTTGCACATCCACAACTCTGAAGTCAGGGCTTTGATGGAAGCCCGCCTAGTCGAGAAGCATAACGATGTAACATGAACAATTACCATAAAATAATACTGGTTTTTTGTGAACAAGACTCCCGTCACGAGGGCTGTCCTCATCTTATTCTCTTATGGTTGGTGTTTGTTTTACTTCGCATCACCCCTAACTCGGTATCAATACGATATTACAGTTCTATAAACTGCATCTCACAGAGAATCTAAGCCCATAAAAGTAGAATCCAGATCATTCAAAATCCCTTTAATAAACTGACAGATAATTTGAACTGCATGGCTGATCCTAGCAAGTTCTATGTATTTTAGAAGGGGAAACTGATGCTAATTTGCATTACCAATGTACGGTTATTTCAAATAAGATTTCTCACTACAGCTAACCACCTTTAGGGAAAAGAAAGGTTGCATTACACTGCAACTAGCTTCAAAATCTCCCCTTAACTTTGAGATAGCCATAGAGTAATCAACCACAAACTCTAGGTGTATGGCAGGACAGAACACACGAAACAACTATCCTCTGCACCCACTGCAGATTATTTGCAAGATAGCACCCTGTGCAAATGCACTTCGGCATATCGCATTGTTGGCCTCTTTGTTGCTAGAAGGATACTAAGGACAAAAATGATTCTGCTGGAACTTCAATATTCTGCAATATGCTATTACTACAATATTGTACCACTGTACCAAAAGCTCCACTCTTGTCATGAGAAGACGCTTGGTAAGCTAGAAAAAAGAGAAAATCAGGATAAAAGTGCCCGCACAACTTACCACGATGCTGCAGATTTTTAGAGTCTGCTGGGGGATCTATACATCTCTTTCTCAGTAAAAAATGAGATTACATGGCGCTCGGAGCAAGCCAGAAACATAGCACGACATGTTTTAGAAAATTTTACCGAGCCAATGTGGCCAAAAAGAAAAAAAGAAAGGAAGTATGAGAATCTGTGACACCACTTAAGACATCCAGATGGCACTGTTTTCTGTGCAAATTTCATAAATGAGACTGACCTTCGTCCTGTTGTCTAATAACAAATCTACAATGGCAAAATTGACAAACAGTAGAGTTCTCAAAGGGTAAAGAGAAACCTCATTGATACGATCTTCCACAAATACATTTCTCAGACTACATTTTCACTTTTTCTCCCAGCCAACGTCCCACAGGGGCACTCTGTCTCCGTAAAATTAATGTGATTGCATTTTCATCTGAAATTGGATAGTATGACCATAGATGGCAGGTTTTGCTTGTAGTTATAAAGCTTTATATATTAGCATAACTTTCTAATGACCCATGAATTTTTAGTGACCCGTGCAATAACTTCCTAACCCTGAAATATTTTCAAATATTATTTGCTTTTCAATTCCCATCTCACTTTTACTATTCAAATTATTCAGTTTTTAATTAAGGAACGAGATATGCAGTGTCCCACAAAAGGCAGTGCATGCAGCATGCTTAACTGCGTAACGCTTGTGTACTGCGGTGAAGCTAGCTCGTGCTTCTTCACAGTTCTTTGTTGGACCGTTCTTTAATAGTCGACTTTTTTATCTTGGAATGACATTGTGGGAGCACACTAGTAGTGTAGTAAACTTGCTTTCTATCCATGTTTAGCCATAAATTTTGTGTGTAATTTAACACTAAATAGTTCGGAAAATATTTGAACAATATTGGACTCAATTTACACTCAAACATTAATATTTAAGTTCGCTCTACACTGAAAAATTTTGCTACTGCACAGCTCCACCCTTAAAGAATGTATTATCCAACTGCAACCCCCGGTCAGTGCCCAGTGTACTGCTAGTGCACCACCAGATGCCACAAAGCTACACTATGAAGCTTGTCCCGAGAGTGCCTATATCCATACTTCCTGGAGCTTTCGGTAATCGATGTCATGTTTAAGTTTCTGGTCCCCATGAAAATAGTATCATTGAGATTCTGTCGTAATCTGTCAGCCTGATCCAATTGAGTGTGTTCCACTTTAGTGTCGCTTCAAAACGACGCCCATGCAGTGGCTCACTTCTGCAGCTGCAGCTCGCGGTCCTTGAAGTAGT